>CAMQGK010000140.1:317500-737500 GCA_947000775.1 Pterois miles | reverse complement strand
TTGTAGGAGAAGTCTGCAGTGTAGAGCGTGAAGAGGAACGGAGCCAGAACCGTTCCCTGCGGGGCCCCCACACTGCAGACCACCGTGTCTGAAATGAAGTCCTGTGTCCTCACATACTGTGGTCGGTTTGTGAGGTAGTCCAGTACCCAGGATGTAAGATGGTGATCTACATGTGATGGTGATCTACAACCTGGGATGGTAACATGAATCTCCTGGGTGAAACTTTGTGCTTTTTGACCCACCCATCCACCCCGACCTCCTCTCTACATGACGTTCTACCTTTGTTGCTCTATATACTTCTACTTCTGTTCAAGGTTACATGGATTACATACGGATAGCAGCCTGTCTTTTTAATCTCTGATATATGCTTAGCTCTGTCTGTAGTCTGTTGGCTGTAAGAATACAGAGTCTCTGTTTATTTTATGATGTTTAAAAGCACTTAAGTGGTTGTGAATTATAACTATGACCACTACTGTTGTGCTTTACTGGCTTCCCTTTGTTAATATAAAACTCGTTAATTAAAACACCCACTTCAAGTCAATTTTATTTACATACAGCCAATTATCACAAATCATAAATTTGCCTCACAGGGCTTTACAGTCTGTAAAGTATACAGTACAACATCCTTTATCCTTAGACCCTTGACTTTGGTTAAGGAGAACGCCAAAAAAAATGAAAGGAAGCTCAGGAAGAGCAACAGAGGAGGGATCCCTTTCCCAGGATGGACTGACATGCAATAGATGTGTATACAGAAGAGACCAACCTAATACAATTACAGTAGGGACAGTAGAGGACGTCAAGCAACTTCCAAGTGCTGCTAAACAGACGTGAGCTGCACAACCTCCTCTCCACCATGGAGACTGTGAAAGAGGACAGACTACACAAACACAAGAGGCAAAACTCAAGCATATCTTTCACACTGAAAAACACAGAGGGGCATCTGGAATGAGGCACCGAGAGCCAGAGGGGGCGCAGAAGTCCCAGGACGGCTGATGGTCCAACACAGAGAAGCCTGAGTGAAAAGAGAGGACAAGGAGGAGAAACTATAGGTAGGGAGAGAGAGAGAGAGAGAGAGAGAGAGAGAGGGAGGGTCACACAGCTGTGCTTGTCAGACTCAGACAGACAGAGGGTTAGACAGATGCAGTGGTTTTCAATAAGTTGACAGTATTCTCATCTGTAGGACAAACATGGACTATAAGTATTAGTCTGAAAAGAGTAACTGAGACTGAGATCGACCCTCTGGAAAGACCGAAGTAATCAGAATACTAGAAAATGAAAGTTAAACCTGCAGTAGGCAAAATATTTTTGGCATCATTGGGCAAAAAATCCATAATAACCTTTCAGCATATTGTAATTCAAGTGTTCTGCGAGAAAAGTAGACTTCTGCACCTCCTGATCACTCTGTTTTCGGGGTTTAAAACATATAGCCCGTGACAGGACACTTGGGCCAATCACAGGTCATTTCAGGGAGAGAGCATTCCTATTGGCTGTGTTCAGGCTGGTAGGTGGTGCTTGTTATTTCCTTAACTGATCTCACAAACGGAACACTACAAGATGTTTCTGAAAACATTTGGGGAGATATCAGTGTTGCCTGGTTTGATCGTTGCAAGACTAACAAACTACAAGCTTGACTCTGATTGGTTGTTTTCCTCCAGTCTGTGAAATCTTGCAGATGCCATTAGGAGCACCAGAGGACACCGGAGGACACAGAGGCACATGCTTTTTTCTGGATACCCTGTCTCATGCACTACTCTCAGGATATAGTGACCCATTTTATAAAAATAACTTTTTTAATCATATATGCTCCATTTCTACCTGCTGCCGCTTTAAGGCAAAAGGATGATTTTTAAGTTTGGATTTAAAGGCCTCAACAGAGTCAGACTTTCTGATGTCAGCAGTGCAGTTGTACCTGCTGTTTATGTTGAGCAGGAACAATGAGCAGCAGCAGCAGTTTTACATGACATCCATTTCTCACTGCCTCTAATGTGATAATTTGGTAATAATTTTCTGCCTTTATATAGGCACATACTGCTGAGTATCATCAATGCAGTGGAAATAAATTCCATGAAAATTTGGCCAAGAGGTAAAATATGAAGAGGGCCAATAAATGAGCCCTGAGATACTCAATCTTTCACACCAGAAAGTTTTGATGTACCATTCCTATAGAAACACAGTCTGTACTTTCAGATACGTATGACTTTAACCATGTGAGAGCCAGACCAGAGACGCCAAAAATTATTTTTCAGTCGGTCCAGAAGTATACCTATCAGGAAGCTGAGGTCTTAGGTTCTGTGTTTCTCGTTGCATGCTTTTATTTTTGTGCACATCCTGTTTTATTTTGGCATTTTACCCTCTCCTCTCATTGCAGATCACTTCACTTCCTGCCCTGCATGTTTCCCGTGTTCACGTTTGAGCACCTCCTCCTGACCTAGTTATCTACACCATTCACCTGCATCTGATTGTCATCCCCCGCCCTGATTGTGTCCACCTGTGCATAGTCATCCACTCCCTTCACTAGTACTTAATGTGTGCTCCCCTTCCATCCTGTGCCAGTTCGTCTCTATTCCTTGTGAAAAGCGTTCCCGCATTCTCTCTTGTTTTTGATTACTCGTGCCTTGAAACTCTGCTTGTTTTTTGACGTTGCCCTTAGCCTGCCATTCTGGATTTGTCTGCTTGTGTTTTTGCCTTACCGTGTACCGACCTGAAGCCTGTATTAAAGACGCCGATCATTGTGAACTGTCCTGAGTCTGAGTCTGCTTTTGAGTCCAAGCCTGCGTGTGTAACCTGCCGTGACACATATCTACCTATCTACATTGTCAAAAAACTGCACGAACATCCAGTAACAGAAGCACTGAGGATGGAAACCAAATCCAACCCATTATAAACAGTAAATCTTTCACCACTTTTGTAAGCACAGTTTCGGTGGAGTAACTGGCCCTGAAAGCAGACTGAAAAGGTTGAAAAATATTACTGTTAAATATGTGGGCCGAAGGTTGCTGAGACACAAAACTCTCTAGTGGTATTGAAAAGAGTAGAAGGTGAGAGACTTGTTGATAATTAACAGAGACCCAGGATCAAGGTGTGTGTTTTCTAAGTAGAGGTTTAACCACAGCAGTCTTAGAGTAAGGCTACTACAACAGTGCCAGTCATAGGTGATAAATTAACAATAATTGGCATTTTAGATCACAGAAATGACGAGATCTCTCAAAAGTTTAGCTGGTAGGATGTTTAGAAGCCATGAAGTGCTGAAAGAACTTTTCAAGACAGAGAGCATCAAAATTTAAGAGCTGAGACTACCTGGGATTCAACATAAATATCCATGAATCGTAAAGGCTGATGTGCTGGCAGATGGCTGCGTTTGAGTAAGTTTGGCTGCAGCGTTGTGTAATTGTTCCCCATTAAGAAAGAGAAATATTCGGCTTTTGCCATGGACTGAGCGTGCTTATAATTCAGCACACATTTGTGCCATGAGAGGTAGAAAATTTCCACTTTTAGATTTGCGCCATTTGCCTTTCAATCTCCCGTAGGCCTTCTTAAGAGCTGCAGGGTGTGGACCTCTTCGATCTACTTGTTTTGCTAGAAGGAAGTGCAACTAAATCCGGGAGACTAGAACAGATTTTGTTTAAGTCCCTGGTACAATTTTCCACATGGCCCATTGCTGCAGTGGAAGGAGCCATGACTGCAGGCAATTGCTCACCAAGTGCAGTTAAAGTTAACAGACCAGTATGGAGAGTGGTAAATACGTCAGCGCCAACATTACAAGGACAGGCTAGTGTCACTTCAAAGTGAATAAGAAAGCGATCTGATGCCATGTGATAGGAGAGACAGCAGATCATTGAATCAGTAGATTCAAGAGCTTTATCACTGCAGTTATTGGTTCAAGTATCGAGAAATTACAGAAAGGCTTTACGTAGATTAAAGGATCGACGGCCTTGGCTGTGGTTAAAAAGTCCAAAAATGAGATGTGAAGGAGAATTCAGAAGGTCTTAGGAACAGACAACCACAGTGTTAAGAGAATCAGACGTCACTTACAGTCAATGATGATATGACGCCGTTGGATGTGATTCTACCGTGGTGAAACTCCAATTTTACGAAAATAGACGACAAAAGGTGCTTCTTTCCCCCATGCGGTCTTCAACAGGTCTTTCTATGACAGGATGCTTGTGTGACCGAGATACCTTAAATGATTAAATTACCTGAAAAATATCACTTCATTATCAAAGCTGGAATTGAAAGAAAAATTAGAAATGACCTACAGGCTACCACAGAGTTTATATGATTAATTTTGAGTTATGGTGAAAAAGTAGAACCATTAAATATATATTTCCTCCCGCTCCTTTTTAAATGTAATATTTCTTCATTTTGATTATTTGTTTGCTTTATGTTTACTGTTCATTTTATTCTATTTTACTTTATTATTTTGTTACTTGTTTGAAATAAATAAACAGAAATAAAGTGAAACAAAATGGTTGTCACTGTGATATTCATCAACATGAATCCCAATTAGTATATGACTGTTTAAATAATATGCAAGATATGCATATCATTTGTTTTAATGAACGGCAGAATGGTGCATCGCTTTGAAAGTTGTGGCCACAAGGAATTATGGGATGTTATTCTCTCCTTTCCTTTGGTAAAGGGTGGTCCAGTGCTGAAGGAGAATTTGAACAGCGCTTATCATGGCTGCAGCAGATACTTCTGGGTGAATATTTAGGCAGACAGATGAACAATCAAAATAAGTTGGACGGCCATAAAATACAAATAATACTGCTTCACTTGAAGACAGTTGCCACATTCACCCACAAACAGGCTAATTTCCACTGTGATCCTCTGTTGGGGGGGGACAAAATGCCAAGTATGGCAAGACAGACAGGGGCAAATAAAATGTCCATTTAATCACATTAAAGAGATAAAACTATCTGAAAAGACAACACTGAGTTCATTTGTGCAAGGTCCCTTTGGTAGTTATTTCCTCATAGTCTGCTTAAAATGTTTGTCTGCTCCAATGAGTTTTGCAGATAGTGGAAGTTTATTACATGTTATTACAGCCATTTATTTAAAAAAAAATTTTTTTGCTAATTAAACTCTTGAATCTGAAAAAGATCTAATCTGTTGAGCTGCCTCTTATTGTAGTAGTATAGCTGTGCTTTTTTCATGCTGAATAACTTTCCAAGAAACCTATGAGCCCATCTCTGGTAAACACAAGATTTAAAGTGATGCTTTTGTTTGATTCTATCCATGAAATTAGTCAGCTAAGAATTTATCTGGTTGATGGCAGCCCTAGATATAATACTTGAGCCTCAAATGAGTTGAATTTAATATTAAAAGTATAAAGGTTGAGCTGAAAATAGACTTTAAGGCAACCATCTGGTTTAGTAGTCCAAACAACATGGGCAGTGGTCGGGTGGGGAAACAAATCATATCCAGACTGTGGTGAAGAATCAAATCATTCATCATTAAGGCTTTATTAAATTCTGGTGGCTTGCGCATGCGACCGTGTGGGGCAATTGTGATTACTTTAGAAAGAGGGCCGGTTATTAACAAAACCAAATCCCTCCTCACTACAATATCGAGCCAGCCAGCGGATCAGTGAAGTAAGCCTACTGTACAGCTCATCATCACGGGCAAAGGACCACAGACAATTCATCAATGCCGACTCATCTTCCTGGCAAACTCAAACATCCTGGCTAACCTTTCTTATTTGATCTCTGACTGCTTCATCCTATTATTGGATGCATTAAGATGTTGCTAAAGCTAGTGGTGGTATGGTCTTAGTTTCCCTGGTTTTCCTTATGTGATGCCAGCATCCCCACCCAGACAGAGTGTTTAATCCTTCCGATGAGGGTAGAGGAGTGGTTTGCTTCCCATGCCACTGAACGAGGTGAAACTCTGTTGTTATCACTAACAGGCAATGAGCAACCTCCAGCTCTAAAAAGTGAAGCCAATGCAGAACTCCTCTGGTTGCAAAAAGAAGTCTTATTGTATCGAAGTATGTGAGTTTATGGTCTCAATCACTAGTTTGACGTCTTCTTCAGTACAGCACTGGAGGAGATTGTTATAATTAGGCATTGATCTTGAATAGTTTAGGTTAGGATAAGTCAGGCAGCAAGTCTCATGAGTGTTTTTACAGATTTGTCCTTCTGGACAAGACCCAAACCAACGGGTGATATCACAGTGACTACATCCACTTCTTATATATTGTCTATGTAACAGGCCTGCTATCAAGCAACGTCACCGCGTCCGTTCTATGAGACCAGACTCATTAAAAGTCCCAGTGTGCACCCTTTTCTTTTGTGAGTATAAATGAGCATTTCAATACAGACCACAAATGTGACAGGCGTACAAAATGACAACATAACATTATTAACAGAGAATGTGGTTTGTTTGCAAATCTGATGTTGACCTTTCTGAAAGTTTTGGGAAATAGAAGAAACATTAAATAGATGAAGACAATCTCATACAACAATCCAGCATTCAGAAAGCAAATCAAACCACTGTAAAGAAAAGCAGAAGGAGTCATCTCTCTTCTACAACTGTTTAGAATCCAATTGGGAATAATAATGCCAAGTCCTCTCAACTGAACTGCATACGTTGACCCACTGTGTTTAAATGCATTTGAAGAGCGTGCTTTCAAGTAGAATAGAAAGCAGTGGCTTGAAATCCACACAGTAAAACACGAATGATGCGCTATTGATTTGGGCCTCCGGTTGCTCTTCTCTGATGTCTCTAAACTTCGAAGGGTATGTCTGGCAGGTGTGTTGATTTTAACTTAGGGCCTGCAGCTCACTTTGACATCACTAAGAAAATACTCCTGTACAGCTATAGATAGATCTGATAGAATCTGATGAAGGGTAGAGAGAGGAGCGGCACTGACGCTCCAAGTTGCTTTTACTTTTGACTTTGTATGAGCTTCAGTGATTTATAATAATCATGATATCGGATGTATTTACTGTATTTTTCGCAATATAAGGTGCACTTAAAATCGCCCAACTGTTTAACTCAGACACTGATGATGAAGGATTTGATGGATTTGTGAAAGAGGAATGAACTGAAAAGTGAGTGTATTGTTGTGTATTTCATGTGTTACAACTGAAAAATGTTGTTGAAGTTATTGAGTTATTAAATGAAGTGAATAAAGTTTGACTTATCTGACTGTTTTGTTTCGCTTATTGTGCTTTATAGTGTGAAAAATACGGTACTCTTTGTCCTCCAGAGCTACATTGCCTTTGTTGCTTTGTTGCAAGGATGAACAATTGGACCCATTGACTATGTAAATGTGGTCTTAAAAAAACAGTTTTTCAGAAAATTATTAACTTTAAATCCAATTTTAGCTTATAAGTGGGTTTTATGTTGGTTGGAGTTCTGTTGCTGTTGGGGTGGGCGTTGTGAATTGGTAACTCTTTATATTCATAGTGTGTGTGTTTTAATGTATTTTTATCCACCATGAAAACTTCCCCACAGGGATAAATAAAGTTTATTGGATTGAATTAAATTGAATTGAAATGGCCCTGCAATGGCTAGAGTGAACCTTCAATGAGTCAAAGCCCCCTAATTTGACACACAGCATGGACAAATCTATATTAAATTCTTTTTTCAATGTGATGGAGTTGGTGTGTGGTGCTGTGAGGAAACAATATTGCTCGTTTCTGAATTTTGGCAAGCTTTGTTCAAGGGTTTGATGTAAACATCCTAATATTCCTTCTATTATATCTGTCAGTTTCGTGGAGGAACTTATCATGTCATTACTGTCTGCATCATATCCTCAACATTACACTTACATATTTGCCACTGCTGTTTATTTATTTATTTTTACTTTGTGCATCTTTTTGCTTATCCTGACTGAACACTTTTTTTTTTTTGAACACTTTTTTTTGTAAAAGTTGTTTATTAATGAAATTGTTTGTCTTGCAGTTGTCTTCCCCACAAACACTCCGCTTGCTTAAGAGAATTTCATGATGTACATTTTCAAACATTGCTTCTACTTTTTTGATGACTTCTTCACCTACATCTGTGATCACGCCATAGTGCACTAGAGAGGATAAAGAAGTCACTATCGTCTAATGCAACTCTTTGGATGGCTCCATCCTGGGAGAAGAAACGCTGTTTGGTGTTAAAAGGTCCTATGAATAACTCATGCTGTCCATGTTGCTGACATGGGGTCAGCTTTGAAGTAGCTCACCCACTCTCTACTGTAAGGAAATCATGAGTTTTCCATGGCACTGATTTGGATCAGATTGGGATCAGCTCAGCTCTCTCCCACAGTCTTCCATTTGAAAATATCTTGTCCATGCTGTTGATTTGGATTCAGCTTTTCACCACAGACTGTTTCTAAATGAAGAGCTGTCCATGGTGCTGAAGCAGCTCTCTCCCACAGTCTATTGTATGGAAATGAGGAGTTGTCCGTGTTGCTGATTTGGAATCAGTATTTAAGCAGCTTTCTCCAGCAGCCTACTGTTTGGAAATGAGCTATCCAGGTTACTGATTTGAGATCAATTTTCTGATCCCAAATCAGCTTTGAACCAGCTCTCTTCCACAGTCTGCTGTTAGGAAATGAGGAGATGTCCATGAGGCTGACCCCAAATCAGCTTTAAAGCAGCTTTGTCCTACAGTCTATTGTATGGGAATGAGGAGCTATCCATGGAGCTGATTTGGAACCAGTTTTTAAGCAGCTCTCTCCTACAGATTACTATATGGAAATGTATAATGAATACATGGTGCTGATTTGGGCCAAAGCCCATAAACAGCAGCTCACAACATTTTAAACCTACCATGCCGCTGTTTCAGCACAATCTGACAGTGACAATGTTGCAAGTAGCTGCTCTGTGCTGTACTTGTAATCAAGCCAAGTTGATTTATATTGAATGGCTTTAAGCAATAGGTGTTGTAAACCAGCTGTTTTTCCCCAAATACTGAAAATATTAAGCACAGGCCTCTCTGAAGCAGTTGCTGCCTATGAGGCAACTTGTTTTAGAACGAAGCAAAAGCAATATTGGAAGTGTGAGCATGGATAGAATCATAAGAGGAGATGGCTGTAATACACCGTATCAAGTGAGGCAGGGAAACATTTCTTTATTTGGAGAAATGGATTGCTTCAGTAACCTTTGACTAGTACCTTCCTTTAAAAACATTTCCACACTGGATGCTGGTTGAGTATCCCAGTAACACTACTGTTACCATGTCTGGACCTTTTACCCATGGTCCCTCTCCCACCCTCTCTACAGCCCTGTATTGATCTTCTGCTGGTTGTGTCTTATAGTACTATATCCTCAGATATTTATGTTTGTAGCTGCTGGTCTCCGGTTCCCATTATGGGCTTGAGCGATAGGCACGGGCAGTGTTTCAACACCTCACTGCTGAAGAAAAATGTAATATTCAGGAGGCACGTCCTTAGTCAGCACTTCCGTCCCAGGAGTTGGCTATGTAAAATGACCAGGGACAGCAAGTATACTGAAGCATAACGCAAAGGTTGAGCTACAAGGAAAAAGATGATTACAAGACAAAACCTTTTGCTTAAATATGTACATCAAATTAATTCAATTCTGTCCTTTTCACAGAGTTTCAATATGAGTGACAAGTGACTTTCAAACAAACCACACACAAAAGTGTGTCAGCTACAGCTGGATGTGTGAAAAAATTTTAATGTTTACAGACTCTTCAAAGGAGGTAAAAGAATTGTAACTCTGAAGATAAATGTAGCATTGTGAAAAAATGTGTGTGTGTGTGTGTGTGTGTGTGTATATATATATATATATATATATATATATATATATATATATATATATATATAAAACAAACGTCCCTCTCACCCTCTTAGGGTGGTAACCGTGTCCTTCTCAAGCTCGGGTCCTCTACCAGAGGCCTGGGAATTTGAGGGTTCTGTGCAGTATCTTAGCTGTTCCTAGGACTGCGCTCTTCTGGACTGAGGCTTCAGCTGTCGTTCCCAGAATCTGTTGGATCCACTCTCCCAGTTTGGTGGCACCGCCCCGAGTGCTCCCACTACCACAGGGACCACGTTAGCCTTGATCTTCCACATCTGTTCCAACTGTTCTCTCAACCCTTGGTACTTCTCAACCTTTTCGTGCTCCTTCTTCCTGATGTTGGCGTCAGCTGGTATCGCCACATCTATCACCACTGCCCTCTTCTTCTCTTTGTCCACCACCACTATGTCTGGTTGGTTAGTCAGCAGCTGTTTGTCAGTCTGGAAGCTGAAGTCCCACAGGATCTTAGCCCTGTTGTTCTCCACCACCTTCGGTGGTACATCCCATTGGGATTTGGGTACTTCTAGTCCATACTGGGTGCAGATATTTCTGTACACTATCCCAGCCACTTGGTTGTGCCTCTCTATGTATGCTGACCCTGCTAGCATCTTACACCCTGCTACTATGTGCTGGACTGTCTCCGGGGCATCTTTACACAGCCTGCACCTTGGGTCAGATCTACTCTGGTATATTCTGGCCTCCATGGCCCTGGTACTTAGGGCTTGTTCTTGTGCTGCCATGATCAGTGCCTCTGTGCTGTCTGTCAGTCCAGCTTTGTCCAGCCATTGGTAGGTCTTTGTGATATCAGCCACGTCCTGTATCTGCCGGTGGTACATGCCGTGTAGGGGCTTGTCCCTCCATGTTGTCTCCTCAGCTTCCTCACTCTCTTCAGGTTTCTGCTGTCTAAGGCATTCACTGAGCAGTTTGTATTTGGGGGCCATCTTCCTGATGTACTCTTGGAGTTTCGATGTTTCATCCTGGACAGTGGCTCTGATGCTCACTAGTCCTCGGCCTCCCTCTTTCCGCTTAGTGTACAGCCTCAGGGTGCTGGACTTGGGGTGAAACCCTCTGTGCATGGTGAGGAGCTTCCTTGTCCTGATATCTGTGGCTTCTACCTCCTCCTTTGGCCAGCTGATGATCCCAGTGGGGTATCTGATGACTGGTAGTGCGTACATGTTGATGGCCCAGACCTTGTTCTTCCCATTCAGCTGACTTCTCAGGACTTGCCTCCCTGGAGGTATTTAGCCATTATTATATTTATACCAAGGTATTTGTAGTTGTCTTGGATGTCTCCTATCCTGCCCTCCGGTAGGTCCACTCCCTCAGTTCTGATCATCTTGCCTCTCTTTGATACCATCCGGCCACATTTGTCCATCCCGAATGACATCCCTATGTCGTTGCTGTAGATCCTGGTGGTGTGGATCAGTGGGTCTATATATATATATCAGGTTAAATCAGGTAGGTTAATGCTAATTAGCAGTATGTGTGAGCTAGAAAAGAGAAACAGCAATCAACAGTTACATGTTACTAACGGTACAGTGTGTAGGATTTAGTGGCATCTAGCGGTGTGGTTGCAGATTGCAATCAACTGAGTACCCCTCCGCTCACTCTTTCCTTTCCAAGATTGTGGTAACATGACCCGCTGACCGCTAAGCCGTAGTAACAGCATTCACCTTGCAAATTATGGTCAGGATGCAGAGCCCATCCTTACAATAATAACACCACTTTAGGAGCACCGGAACTCTGAAATAAATGGTGGAGCAACATGGTGGACTCCATGAGGAGGACCTGCTTGCTATCTAGATATGAAGGGCTGATTCTAAACTAATGAAAACACAACGATTCTTTGTTTCAGGTAATTATACACCGGTGAGAACATAGTTATGAATGTAATATCCCATTTCTGCTAATAGATCCCCTGAAATGTTCACAATGTACAAACTGGTCCTTGAAACCAACTTGAGGCAGAAATCCAAATGCTCAGCCTGTTCATACAAAATGGTGTATGACTGCCAAGATAATGCACAAGGCATTTACCGTGCAATGGAAACACCTTTCCTTCTTTTAATGGACAATTTCTAAGCCATGTAGTGTATACAAAGTCCAATGTAAATGCAGCTGTGTAAATATGCTACACATAGTGATGTCGAATAAAAAGCAAGAAAGGCCACTTATGGCAGGCAGGGGAGGGGGACTTTCAACCAGTAGGCTGGTGTTTTTTTAAGTATGCTAGTGATGTTTGACATGTTTTCCATAATTATGTCGTTACCGTACATGTTTTACTTAATTACATACTTATTTTAATTCTAACCACGATTTTTGAAAAACCTAAATAAGTGATTTTGTTGCCTAAACCTAACAGTGGATGCCATGTTTGTTGCATGGTGTACAAACGATGCACGAAAAAACTAAAATGTGTCCTATTTATACGTCTTTCTGTGAGACCAGGTTTAATTCAGCTATGCATAAATTGCAGGACCATCAGTCCATCAACATAATATACAAAATAACTGATCACGGCAATGGAAACAATCTTTGAAATCATAACACAGACAAAAAGCATCAGCAATGATACAATAAAAGATATTTACAATATTTTCCACATGCAATGAAAGTCAACGCCCATCCCATACAGTTTTCTTCATGTCATCACTGATTTATAACCAGCCAGTCATGAAGTTTTACTTGGGATTAATACAGGAACATACTGTATATTTCTTTCTCACTTTCACCCTCTGACTCCCTCCCCTCCGTCCTCCTCCTCTCTCTCTGTCTCTGAGCCTCTCCTCCTCTCTTCAGCACCTCTCTGTGAACAGCCTCTGCATGGTGGCTTTTAAAACCCTTGTTGGTACATCAGCTTCCTAACCTCTCTAACCCTGCTGACTGAGCCTCTGAGAGATTCTCCAGCTGCTTGTGATGCTGGGTAATCTGCAGCAGAAACATCTCCCTCTCTCTTTCTGTGTCAGTCTCTCTCTCTCCCTTTGTCTCATTCTTGTCTCTTGTCCCTTACCATGAATATTTCTCTCTCTCACACACACACACACACACAAGATTAACAGGTGAACCACTTCAAAGGGCGTACTTGACATTTTCACCTTGTCCAATACCCAAAGAATATACATCTACATACAACCTCTAGACCTCATTACACTCCGTTGTGTTCAACATGTCTGTCTTCTTTAAACTTCTTTATGTAAAAAGAAGTTGATGCACTCTGATGTATCTTACCTGTCACTTATTTGAGCTGCCTGTGTATGAAATGTGCAATAAACTTGCCTGGCCTTACCTCAACACTCAAACAGCATTTCTCTATACTGCAGCTGAGAATCATGTAACCCCTCTATTCAAGTCAAGTCAATTTTATAGGATAGCCCAAAATCACAGATCACAAATTTGCCTCAGGGGGCTTTACAATCTGTATACATAGGATACAACACCCTCTGTCTTTTTCAGTATGATCCCCTCATTGGATAAGGAAAAAAAAAACCTTTTAAGTAACAGGGAATAAAAAAAATGGAAACAAACTTCAGGAAGAGCAACAGAGGAGGAATCCCCCTGGATGGTCAGACATGCAATAAGTTTCATGTGTACAGAGTAACAATATAATGAAATTACAATCCCTGTGACAAAAAAAATAATGCATACAATGTGAACATATGTGAGAAGGTGGATCCAGGAAGATTTCATGTCAAGCAGCTTCCTGGCAATGCCAGAGTCAGAGCAGCATGACCTCCTCTCCACTGTGGAACCTAGAGAGGGGACCAGATTTTTGTTTGTTAATTCACAGTTGCTTGGTATGTCACCCATGCCAGTAATCCCCCTTGGACTGAACTGAATTTACAGAAAGGCTAAATCACCTGGAGGACAGATATCCAGGACCACCATGTGGTCTCTAACTCTTTGTAATGATGAAAATCAATGATGTAACCATTTATATACACAGCACAGACAAGAGCAATCCACATGTTGGTGGACTGTGGAATGCAAGTGAATAATAAATTTGAAAACAAGGCAGATGGAAGTGTGGCATCTTCTTTATCTTCTTTTTTTTCTGCCCAAGCCGTGAATATGCACTGAGCTCTAAAAGTTGTGGATTCAGTTTGTCTTTCAGCACCCTCTGTTTTTGTGTTCTTTCAGAAGATACAAATAAATGCATACAGTCCCTTTTAGTCTGTTGACTGGATTACTATTTTCTCTCTCTCTCTCTCTCTCTCTCTCTCTCGCTCTCTCTCTCTCCTCCACTTCTTCATCTGTAGATTCCCTCCATCACCACCAGGGGCTTTGCACACCACTCTGTGCAGTGCCGAGAGCGGCTTGGCCGTCCGTCTCCCTGCATGCGCTTCCTCTCGGAACTGAGACTCTATAGACGCGCAGCGCGGTAGCAGACAAGGGCGCACAGCACAGAGCGTCTGTGCATACCTCTGGTTTTTATCACACAGAGGATCGTACACCTTTCATTCCTGGAGGAAGTTGAATCTAGCTGTCACCACCGCATCCCACTGCAACTTGTCAAGGCATTTGTTTCCGCCGCGCGATAACAAAGGTAGGACTTTGGGGGTTTAATTTAATAGGAAAGTTGACTGTGCCGTGCGTTGGTCCTGTAACATGCAACTCCACCGGACTTGCATGGTGCCTCACGACATCGCACTGTAGGAGTTTTGTGTGCAGCTGCGCTAGAAATAAATTGCATAAATGCACACACACTGACTTGTGTGTGTATGAAAATGAATGGTACTACCTTTTGCATTACATTGTGCCTTTTTCATATTTACTTGAAGGCTGAACATCACCGCCTAACTTGTTGCCACTTGGAACACAATTAACGGAGGGTTTAGTGCAGTCCGGTAATGAGCGTTGCGCACGAGACCGTGTCGTGCTTCCGATCATATTAAATGATTTAGGCTAATTGTAACAGGTTACAGTGAAGTGGGACATGGTGTCCGACGGGCTACACAAGCTGTGATATGTCTGCATATTGATAATTACGTCGCATTGCATTTATTAAATGGCAACATTTCAGTGAAATCCCCACAGTTAAGACTGGGCAGTGCGCATGCAATTCGTGTGGCTGTGATCAAGAGTATGTATATATATATGTGTGTGTGTGTGTATGTATATGCAGGCCAGCCGAATTATCGCAACACCGCTGCAGACTTCCCTAAATGAAATTACAGGGGTGTAATGTGACTGCATCCCGCACAGTGGGATGCGTTTCCGAGGACTGCAGCCACTTGATGCGCCAACAGGATGCATTTGGGGAAGTTGGATGTGAGCCACTGTGCACTAAAAACCATGCTGTTGAATGACTGGATGCAGACTTAGAAGCGACTACCAATTAAAACAGTTTTTATCACAAAACAATACATTAAATTCGTATTTATCCGGCTTTGTGATAATCCCATTGCTGTAGATTAAAGTGTCGTTACAGATAATAAGGGTTGCAGATATTAGAAAAACCTCATTTTTCTTTCTTTTTTTTTTAAATTCTGTTCATCACTATTGTGCCCATATTCATATCAAGATCAATTACTTTTGGTTAATTGTATTTATTTTATTAATTATTTCTCATCTCCAAGTGGATCGAATGGATAGCCACAGATCAAATTAGCATCAGCAGCTATTTATATCCTGTTTGTTTAAAGGTATTTTGGTGGACATGATCCAAATTCTGTACAACACGCTTTACTGTGTGAATTCTGCTTCTCTCCTTCTCAGTCCACAAGTGATTTGTTGACTTCAATTTCTTTTATGTTGATTTATATATAAACCAACTGCACAAATTATTTGTAGACATGATGACATTTAAATTTACTGCAATGTCGTTTGTTAAACTCATATACAGTCACTGATGGGACTGACGAATGGTAGCTCATTAGTGGAGGAAAGCTTCATTGTGCTGTGATTTAGCTTTTCTAAAAAAGACGCTGTACTGTCATACATACATCACAACACACATGACTGATCAAATTCATTCCATCCCAACTTCATATTTGTTTTGTAGGGAGGCTGGCACTTCATCTCTGTGGTATCTGGATGAAATACAACCCGACAGTAGGACTTGTATGTATGCGCTTCATATCGCAGAATATGATTTGTGACCGTGGGGTTACAGTACACTTTAAGCTTGGATATTACCAAGTGACCTTGGCTGAGGTTAGAAATGCTGAAGTTTACTCCTTCAGGGTGTTCTTGACCGTGTGTATCGGCACGTTCATGTGTGTGTGTGTGTGTGTGTGTGTGTGTGTGTGTATACATGGGTAACTGTGTTTGCTTGCAAAACTGCCTCAGTTTATCATTTATCCTCAGCTAATTGGTGTTTGGGAAAGTGAGAAAAATGCCTCTGGTCCCAATAGCCAATCAATTGTTTTAATTTTCCAATTAGATGCTGATCTGTACAGAAATCTGTCAAAGAGGCTGGACCTCTGGGTGAGGACCGTGACCTTTACTGACCCCGTGCTTAGAAAATTGATTTTTGCAGGTTACAATACAGGATGAAAATTGGTTTGTGTCAAGATCAGCAAAACTTAAGGCCAATTTAAGGCAGAAGTCATGCTTTAAAGCTCAAGAAAGTACAATTTTTTTATGATTACACTATTTGAGAATACAGTGTAATGAAAAAAAGCTATGATGATATTCTTACAGTGTACTGTATTGTTTTTGTGAAGCAGCAGTAGCAGTTTTGAACTTTCCGCAACTTAGTATTTAACAGTTAAGAAATTCAAGTATTCTGTCTTTATTTTAAACATGAATCAGGGTGCTTTCTAGATTTCTGCCATACTGAAATAAATGTCTGCGCCACTGTGCAAATGCAGCAGATTGTGGTGATTGTGGAATTTTACTGTAATATCTTCTTTATTTATTACACCCATCAAAACTGCAGCCACAATTTTTTGTGCTTTTTTATCACAAGACTATTTTTTTTTTTTTTTTAAGATCAGCTGATTGGCAGGTACATACAGGCAGACACACGTGTGTGCACACACGCACATTGCATAACTGCCAGCTGATGCAGAATATAATATATTCTCTGTAAAAAAAAAAAAAAAAAAAAAGGGGGGAATACATTTGCCACCTTACTGTCCATTACAGACACGTATCTGCTTTGTATCCTAGACTCATTTATTCAGCCGGTGGTCTAACCAGGGTGTACATTACAAGGGCCATGTAGCAGTAACCCAGATGGCAGAATGGGCTGATTGTGATTTATGTACCAAAAGTGAATGCATTACTGTGAGCTTCTGGAGTTCGTGCCAATTCCAGGCAGGCATTTTCACACATTTTCCACATACACACATAGACTCACACATATCATAGATACACACAAATAAGAGCTTTAACATAAAGCTTTTTAAAACTGATGTGTGTGTGTGTGTGTGTTTACAGTAAAAGTTCAATCTGTCACTCTGTCTGTCCTCTCTCACTCACACACACACACACACACACACACACACACACACACACACACACACACACACACACACACAAACACCATTCCTGAAAAATCGTTTAGATGAAGCAGTCCACTGTTGTGAGACATTGATTACCGTTTACCAAGCTGGAGCATAAACGTGGTAAAGAAAAGAGGGATGGCTCAGATAGACATAGGGAGAGCAAGAAAAAAGGAGAGAGAGAGAGAGAGAGACAAAGAAAAGAGAGAGGCTGATAGATGATAGTGGTGTGGCAGTAAAGATGAGAGATACAGGTGTAAACCAGGGGGTATTTA
Organism: Pterois miles; assembly: GCA_947000775.1. Taxonomy (NCBI): domain Eukaryota; kingdom Metazoa; phylum Chordata; class Actinopteri; order Perciformes; family Scorpaenidae; genus Pterois; species Pterois miles. Next base: position 720,019 of record CAMQGK010000140.1, on the reverse strand, counting down.
TGGCTGACAGAGATGGGACCGATTAGGCCAACTAATTGATCTGGGCCTGTGGTTAGGTGACTGGTTCATTCTCAGCCAGCTTAGTGTACTCTCTCTCTCTCTCTCTCTCTCTCTCTCTCTCTCTCTCTCTCTCTCAAACACACACTTATTTTCACAGTCACAGTCCTGACTGCTCACACCTGCTGTCTTGTCACCGGTCAGGGCCGGTCAGCCCTTAGTCACTTCATTACCCCCTCCAGCCAGGGACTGCATCAACCGCATTAACTCTTGAGCTCTGTGATGGAATCACTGGGTAGGAGGAGATAGAGAGCTGAGGGCTGTGTGGACAGGCTCCATGGTGGATTTTCCAGCCCTGTTTGCACCTAATTTCAAGGAGAGGGTTACAGGCAACACTTTGATCCAACAATTTTAGAGGACTGTGGCTTTTCTGAGGAAATTCAGGTAGTTTTTTGATGCTTTTACTTGTGATGAAATAGGCTTCTAATACAGTTTTTTTGTCATTGTTGCAGCAGTGTTAGAGGTTACATGTGAGCCTGTGTTGGAGCAAGCGAGCTAGAACTTGTTCCTGTGGTCTGCTGTGCTGTTCAAATTATCAATCATCATGTTTCAACTTATCCTCATACAGCAGTTCATATGATATTGTATGAAAAAGTATTCCTCATTTTTCGTGTTTTCCTTCGAATGTCCAGCAAAGTGTCCGTTTCCGCTCATGACATGCAAACAGACTTTTCAAACTTAAATTCCATGTTCAAAAGAAACTACTTGGTTAGGTTTAGGAAAAGACTGTAGTTTGGGTTTTAAAAAAACACTGGAAGTGGTGTAATTTAAGTATGGAAGTTTCATAACAAATAAATCCACGTTGACTTCTGGTTTCACATGTGGTAAGAACATCGGTCTCTTGGGCGAAAGTCCAGGGTTCTTTACCTGTCCATCCACCTTGACCTCCTCCTATGCAGCGGTTTCACAGATTACATTGAATTTAATTTGTGGGATATATATATAATTTATGGTGCATTACTTTTCGTAGATATAGCTATGAATGGTGCATGAGAACAGCCTGGATCTTTTGTCGTCGTTCAATTTAAAAACAACGGTTGCAAATTTTTGGAAATAATCATATTTTAATTTCTTGCTGAGAGAAGATTGATTTCACTCATGTCTGTATGTTAAATATGAAGCTATAGCCAGTATGCGAGAAACTTAGCTTAGCGTAGTGTATAAAGTAGTAGTATTTAATGTTTGATCTGTACGCAAACAGACATATTTGTTTGGTCCGACAGGAATAAAATATAGATTAAAATGTGAGAGACTCTTTATGGCAGGATGGGAGGTGGGTGGGTTCGACAAACACAGGAGTTAGTGTGCTGAAGTTACATTTATGCCATGCTTTTTAGTATCATTTATGACAATTTCCGCACTTACTGTAAGTTACGTTGGTGTTTTACTTGGTTGGTGTTTTACTTGGTTTACACAGTTATTTTAAGCCCAGCCGTGATGTTCACCCAAACCTAATTAAGTAGTTTTGTTGCCTAAACCTAACTGCGGCTGTTTCCCGGTAATAGCATGGCATATACTGTAAATAACATGAAAAGCCTAAAATTTGAGAGTTGAATAATGTGTTAACAAGAAAAATCTAGAAGTGCTGGTATGCAGATTTTTCGTACTTTGGGGCTAGGCTAGCTGTTTCCCCCCGCTTCCAGTCTTTATGCTAAGCTAAGCTAACTGCCTGTTGGCTCTGGTTTTGCATTTAAGATACAGTGGAATCAATGTTGTCATCTAACTCTACATCAGCTACAGAGTCACTGATAAATTCTGTTTTTTTCTGATTTTTCAACCCAATTAGAGAGTTCAAATATTACACACAACACTAAATGCTCTTGAAAGGAGCTCTAACAAACAAGTGAGGCGCTTGAACTGGTTAGATTCACATTTTAAAGGTTATTAGTACCATAATACTGCCATAATACAACCCAACTAAGAACTAAGCAACAAGAGGAGAAAATTAACACTAACAGGATTCAGACAGCTGCTGTAATGATGCAGTAAAATCTGTTGATACGTATGATAGTCATTTGAAGCCAAAGAAAGGAGCACTGCTGTATGGAGAGTTCAAGCAAAGTCTGAATACATTCTTTCAAATGTACAGTAAATTAAATAAATCAAAGGGCTCTTGGGCAGTGAACTGAAGTATGGACTTGTAGGCAGGCAGACTAATGCAGTTGCTGAGATATGGACATATATTTCCTTGTCTGCACTGAAATGAAAAAAGAAAGGAAGTATATTTCTATTTTTGAAAAATCCTGTCTTTGACAGTATCATGATTTTAGTTGTGTTCACTCTTAGCATGGCCGTTAAACATGTTAGTCATTTGAGATCACACGTACATGATGTGAATGTTCATGGTGTTTTAAAATCATGATCAGATCTAACGTTTCCTGTGATTCAGAAACCTGCATCCTTGTACATAGTTGAAAATAACAGGATTTGCTTTAGGATAGGACGATAAGCCATTCTGATTGCACAGCACACTAAAGACAGATATTTCATGTCCAGTTCTTCTAGTGTGCTGCTGTTTGTTCCTGTGTCTTTCAGCCTAATGTGCATGATTTCCTGGAGGCAGGCTTCCATCTCTAGCGACGGGTTCCAGGTATAGTCAATCTGCCTTCTGTAGCCGCTCTGCTGGTCCAGGTTTGTGCCTCTTGCACCAGAGTGGGAAGAACAACTGCTTTGTAAACAGGCAGTTCTTCACCTGGATGTCACGGTTCACATAGACTCTTCCTCGGAGTCTGGCATAACCCCACTGGCAGAGCTTATGCGGTGGTGTATTTCTGCATCAATGTCGGCTTTGGAGGAATGAAGGCTGCCAAGGTAGGGAAAGTCATCCACATTTTTTTTAAGGCTGAAATATATGATGTGTATTGAATCGCACAAACGCAGCATTTCACCACACACATGCACACAAGTATGCACACATTCGCAGGAGGGGATTTTTCTGTTTGCAAGAGATTAAAATGCACAAAGGATTAGAGGTGATGTGAAGAAGAATAAGTTATTATCATATTGTTTTGTTTGCTCTCCTCAGATTTATGCATGCCACCCAGTGTGAGAGGAGGCTTTGGGGTCATTTTAATAAGTAAACAGTCTATGCTCAATAGTAGTTGATTTCATCCTCTGCTTGGCGAGTGACTGTGAAGCCGGTAAATATGAGTTTCATTCTGTTTGACAGGGGAAGCTTGTGTTTTTTCAGCTCTTGTCTCATATCCGATTATCTACTGGCAGTATAAGGTGGCATTTTTGCAGACTGAAGATGTTCATTGACAATGAGTGTCCCTGAAATTAGATTTATGATGGGCTGTCAGTTTAAAAGACCTACAGAGCAGCCCAGGTACAGCCATAATAGAAAAAAGGCATCTCTCTCTCTCTCTCTTTTTCTCTCTGTAGTCTATAGTTGGCTTGCAAACTAGACCATGTAACACTTCATTATAATAAGCCTATTTAATGAGTTAATTTGGTTCAGTAAGTTTAAAGCTGAAGCTTGCTTTCAGAAGATAACATTGCAGACATGAATGCCAGATCTTTTGCCTTTGTGACTAAAAAAAAAAACACTAATATTTTATGAATACTGAGTACAATAGAGTATTTTCTATAGTTTTAAAACTGTGTTTGTATCCAGATGTTTCCTGTGTGAGAAATTGTTTTAAATTCATGTGGTATAAACAAAAGTGCAGCATTGTAACGTATCCTCATTCAGTAGTTCGTATGATTTCTTTAGAAATGTGGAGCTGTAGCTCAGTTGGCAGAGTAGTCTTTCAACCGCAAAGCTTTCAGTTCAATCCCTGGTTACTATTGTCTACATGTCAAAGTGTCCTTAGGATACACTGCTTGACAGCAGCTTGATGGGTTAAATGTATGTATGTACCTCCATGTGACAAATGTAATCAAAGTTTATTTATTTATTTATTTATTTTTTTAAAGTTATTTCTCATTTCTATGCAATTTTGTCCGAATGTCCAGCAACATGTGATGCATGTGTGAATTTCTGCTCCAGTCTTTTCGAAATAAAACTATTTAGGTTTGGGAAAATGTCGACTTATTTGGGTTTAGGCAACAAAAAAAATGTGGTTTGGGTTAAACACCAGAAGTCTAACTTAAGTAAGGAAGTTAAATGACAAATAAAACAACAATGACTTCTGGTTTTACACGGGATACGAACACCAGTCTCCTGAGCAAAAGCCTAGTGTTCTTTCTACCCGCTCCCTTCACTGCGTTTGTCGCTCTTTATACTTCCTGGTTCAAAATTACATCCAACATCCATCCTATAAATGCGTATCATGTTCAGGGCTGGCTGTAGCCGATCCTGCTTACATCGTCTGACTGTCACAGGGCTGACACATAGAGACAGACAACCATCACAATCACACCTACGGGCAATTTAGAGTCAACAATTAACCTTTGTCTTAACCTTAATCTTTGGACTGTGGGAGGGAGCTGGAGAACCCAGAGAAAACCCACGCTAACAAGGGGAAGGTAGGCCCCAGGCCAGGTTTGAACCTGTGACCCTCTTGCTGTGAGGCGACAGTGCTAACCACTGTGCCACACTGCAGCCCACAATTATTTACAGTACATACAAATTGATTTTGTGGGAAATATACAAATTACTATTTATTACTTTTTCATAGGTATGGCTACGAACGGTGTGTAAGAACAGCCTGAGCAATGTGGCTCAGTAGTTAGAAATGGTGCTTAGAGCCAAAGCAGTCCACACTCCTGGGTTTTCTCCAGCTGCCCCATTTAAACTGCCATAGTTCAAATTCATGCATGTTAGGTTGATTAGAGACCACAGAACATTCATGGATGTGAAAGTGAGTGCCTATCTATGTCAGTCCATCTGTGAACTGGCAACTTGTCAATGGTGTTTTCCAGCCTTCTGTAGCACTCTACGCTGGGACGGGCTCCAGCACCTTGTGACCCCGGGTAGGAATGAACGGCTAAGACAATGGATGAATGAGCAGACGTCAATGCAGAATTTGTATTATTTTGTAAAAATTACAGTCCCAAAGCTTTTCAGTGTCTGGTAATGCAGCCTAGCAACAGACTGCTGGCTCCTGCAAGTGGCTAATACAGGCTTTAGATACTTTTCTTTGTCTCTCTTCTATCACTTTCTCTCCCTCTCTCTCTCTCTCTCTCTTGCTTGCTTTTTCTCACTCAGATCTCTCTCTGGCACGACTTTAATCTTGTGGCTAATGAATAGGTCTAGTGTAATGGCGTTTGGTGTGTAACATGGGACTGATTGCACTAACATAATATAATGCTTTGTATGAGCGTCTAATACATGCCAATTAAACACATGAATGAGTAAATGCTTACAGATGTCATAATGTTGATATAGAATGAAACATATTGCATATTTGTTACGGCATTGGCTGATTTTTAGAAATGTTATAATACAATATGTCAGTTGCTTTATAGACTTGTAGGTCTCTTTCCCTTTCTATTTTGCAGCTTTGAAAATGGATGATGATGAATAGTATTGGTAACATTATACTTGCATTATATTATACTTGCATAATGTAGAGTTACAATATTATACCACGGTTTCATTGTATCTGGACTGACAGCAGGTGTGTGGTAAGTGGCAGCTTTAGGAAATGTGCCTGTGGTCTGCGTGGATATCACTTCCTCCAGGCAAATAATAACTCTTATTACAGCCCTTTAAGAGACTCCCTGGGAGTGGAACTAAAGTTGTTTTCCAATGTGATGCTTTTGGCACCTTGCAGAGGGATAATGGTAACGGCATCCATAAATAATTGTTGTTAAAACGATACCGAGCCGTTGGAGCAAATCTCTGTCGGGCATTAGAAAATGAGCCCCTTGCAAAGTATAATGTCATGCAAAAATTACAAGTTTGATTGTGCAGTGGAGATTTCCTCTGTGGGAAAGGGGGCGGATGATTGAATGGTTTCAGTATGAGAGCAGGCATGGTTTTATAAAATACTCTTTAACACTCTTCCCTCTTAACTGCCACCCACTAGCACACATACACAAACACCAAAAGGATCAAAATGTTTAAGTTTTTATGTGTTTTGCTGAATTATGTATTGAGAGCACGCTCTTGGGGATAGTTATACAGACTTCACCAGCGGTATTAGTATTTGCTTACACACACTCCAAAAAAAAAAAAAAAAAAAAAAAAAAAAAAACCTACACACACACGGCAGCATGCTCACAGATAAATTGCATATACATACACAGATACATCACACACAGTAATAGTACGTGCCTACATGCTGAAACATGCAAAAGTTTCTTCCCTTGGGTAAAAATTTTGGAAATTTAGCATCTGTCGGCCAACCAATTTGAACATCAAATAAATACTATTTACTGCCTTTAGAAGGCACACTGTATATATATTTTTTAAAAAGATTAATCATTTATAGAGCCCTTTACCCTGCGGCAGCCCTTCAGGCTTCTCTGTGTGAAGGCACCAACATGTACTGGGGTCAGTCTGCTTGAGTTATTGCCCTACATCACAGATTATGGTCAGGAATCCATCAGCCGAGCTGTCTGTACTGGACAACAAAGCCTTCAGCTCAACACCCCAGACAAATAGCAGATAATGCTGAGTTATAACTCATTTTTTTTTCCTTTCAATAGGAAAAGCTTAATCTCCACAATGGCTCATAATGGAACTGAATTCCCCCAGACATGTACCCAAGAGGGTCTGAAAAAAAGCTGTATTGTAAAGAAGTCGTGAAACTTTGACATAATCCTCATGGCTCCCTTGGAAGCAGACAATGGGAAACTTGTCTAAAACTCAAATATCACTTATTCAATAGTATCTCCATGCTCTAATTGTGCTGTGAACGTTTGGTGTCTGGAGTCGCTGTGTGAAAAATCAATGCTACATGAGCTGGCTGAAAAGTCACCAAAACTAAATGAAATTAATGGAAACTAATGTGCGTTGTAGAACATTTTGGCACATTTTGTCTTTGCATTCAAGCGGCTTAAATTAGAGGTGTTGTGTACACTCATGCACACTCAACTCCTACATTAGGAAGCTGTCCATAGTTACCAGTTTTGTGAGCTACTACTACAACTACTTCTTTATTTCTATGCAATAAAAGCACTTTTAGGTTTTGGAAAAGGTCACAGTTTAGGTTAAAATAAGTGTTTGTTTCGTAAATTAGGTTACATGCATACTAGGGATGCTAATTTTGAAACATTTTCTTAATCGATAACCAACCCTTGTTAACTAATTATTCACCATTAACTGACAAGATTTAAAGTCCATAAAGTGACAAATTTCTCCTCTGTGATTTTCTCAGCTTTTTAATTAATTATTGATACTTACTGTTTAACCAGTAGCATTAATTGGTTAGAATGCTAATGTCAGTCAACAGTTAAACAGTTAATTATTATAATTAATTATTAACATTCCTAGTACGTACATTGAGTTAAGTAAATAAGTCAGTGGTTGACTTCTTGCTTTACACGGGACATGGACACTGGTCTCCTGTGTAAAAGTCATGTTTTTGTTTTCCCCACCCATCCACTCTGACCTCTGCTTAACATGGACTTTCACTCTATATGCTACGTCGCCTGACTTCCAGGGCACTTTCTCTGAGTGTTGCTGTGACGTGAAATGACTTGCAAAGAGCAAAAAAAAAAAAAGTCATAGTGATAAAAACCTATATACACCTATATACAAGGTCTGGGCAGGGTCTTTCTGTGTGGAGTTTACATATTCTTATGTAGTATTATTTCTTTCCACTACCAAAAACATGTATCCCCCCGTCAGGAAGGGCAGCCAGCATAACACATATGCCAATTAGTCATCGATGTACAGATCAACGATCTGCTGTGGTGACCTCTAATGGGATCAGTGAAAATTCGCATGTCAATATCTTTTTTCAAACAGTTGGTTTTGTCATATATTATATGAATATTATGTGGCGAAAAAGGCAATGTGATTTTTTTTTCTTGTTGTAGCTTTCGCACTGCAAATAAAGGTTTCAGCCAATCATGTTGCGAGGAACAGGCTGAGTTGCGCCTACATTTATAAGGATTATAAAATAACAACATGCAGGCCCTGTAGTTCGAACCAAGACAGTAATCTTTATTACTCCTTTTAACCTTGACAAAGGCAGCACAGCAGATCCGCTCCTTCTGTTCAAACATAAATTCACTAGAAAGAAAAAAAGACTTAAGAAATTGAATTGGTTATTGAAACACTGGTTGATGATCCCTCTGTATCTGTGGTTCACAGTGGGTCAGAGGTTAGAACTGTGGTCGTACTGTACATCAGTACAATAAGTTTAAATGTGCTAGCGGGTTTCCGACTAGGGATCCATTTTCTCTCCATAGTCCAAAGACATCCAGATTAGATAGTGTGAATTTCCCTGCAGGTATACATGTGTTTTTCTCTCTTCATCTGGTAGCCCAGTGCATGCTGGGATAGGCGCCACTGTAACCTGAGTGGAAAATGGATGGAGAATGTTTGTTTCTTTCTTTTGCAACAACCTGCAACATTTCCAACCGCCTCATCTCTGCTCCCAGACCATCATTTGTCTGCTTAATGATCACTGAGGTGCCATGTTGAGTCATAGTGATGACATATTAAGGTTTATTCCACTGTCCAATTTAAGCCCTGGTGAAAGAGCATGGCCTATAATTTCTTCCTCTATTCAACCACTGCTGTTTTTTTCCCTGGTTCTGACTTTCCTAACTAAAAATGTAAAGGTCTCACCAGCGTTGTGTGTGTGCTTGCAACCACGCTCTCTGGACAAACTAAATCAGCTCTTCACAGATAAAATGTAACCAAAAAATGTCAAAGCAATGTCAGCATTTTAAGATCAGCTGTATACAGTAGCACCCATTTCTAGTTTTTCAATTTGTTTATTCGTGCTAAATCGATCAGTTTATTTCAACTTACTTGCAATTTGAGAATGATACCGTGACCAAATTAATAGTTCTACTCGTTATATTTATAATTTTCCAATCATCTGTCAGTTTGGCAGATTTCCTGCATCAGTAGCAAATTGATGGTCCTGTTAATCATGGCAGACCGCCACACATTCACCATTTCCTACCAAAATTAATATTTTAATCGTTGACTCAGAGTATGCCCCAGATTTCCACAACATAAATGAGTTTATTCAAAAGATATGATTTAGAAGATGTTTGGTTTTTGCATCCTGTTGTTTTAAGATTGCTTCTTTGTTTATACAGTATGTTTTAATGAATTATCAAAATATCATGTCCGTTAGTCACATGTTTACAGTGTCATTGGTTAATATTAATGGAATGGATATAAACATCTGTGAGCAAATTCAGTTTCTTTTACTGAGCTTATTTTTACCATGAGAAACTGGCTTTCTGATGTGAATTCTGAACTTGTATTTGTATTGTCACCATTTGATCAAATGGGGCCTGATGTTAGTCATCTGTGATCAGTAATACAGTGAAGAACTAAAAAATGTATTTAATTTATCATGTACATCGTCATTTCACAGGATATTGCAAAAACATGTGAGCAGAATAATGAATTGGCACTTAACAGAAGGTAATGGGGTTCGTGTTCATTAAATGGCATAATTTCAACTCATCGTAACACAGGTATCTCTGTCTGTTTGAGCACTTTTACAGGATGTTATTCTGTGTAAGTGGCCTGAATGGTAAAAATTTCTGTATATTTGGAACATAATAAGCAACCAACAAACAATATGCTGCTTCTTTCACTGGTGTTATATGCTGGATAAATCATATATACAGTGTACTATAAAATTATATTTTTCTTCCCTATTTAGTATTCCTGTCACCAAGCCAAATGCATTCTCCTAACAGCATGATGTGCACTTCAGCTGTAAAGAATGTATATGAAAGCTACCTTGTGTAACTGACATTAAAGTCATTTATTTGATTAATTATACAGGACATAAATAATACTCTGGAATGTTTTTACCAGGCAGAAAAAGGACAGAGAGCAATATGTTCTTTAAGTATAAGACAGCATGAAAAAGGGAATAAACCAACTAATTTATCCATTAAACTACTGGATTGTTCACAGAATAATAAAGAAGGAAGAGAGGCGATGAGGAGAGGGGGTAACATGGGAGGATGGGGAGAAAGACTGTATGCTTTTTGTGTGGGTTTGGTAGACTGTTTAATATATTCCTAATCTCCCCATTAGTGCTTGCTTTGGAGCTGTCTGCAGTATTCGAAAAGAAAGTAAGCTAAGAACCCAATTTTCAATTGAAAGCACATTACATATTTTAATGTAGATATAACACTGGAGAGGTTCAAACACCAACACCAGCTGCTCTGGGGCGTCAAACACAGGAACAATTGCCTTGTTACTTTGTCTTACCTCATGTAAAACTCTCTAAAACACTGTATATAAGAAGTCAACATACATATCACAATGTCACCCATTGGTTTGTGGACTACGGTTTTGAAGCCTTGAGTACGGCATTTTGGATGCTGCCATCTGGGTTTTTGGCGTTGCCATCCTAGTTTTTGGCAATTAAAAGTGACACAAGAGGGTGGAGCTAAGTATGACTGAATGCTGAATAAGACATTTTTAGGATAATATGTTACAATTAACTTTCATGAATTGAAAAACACCGTGAAAGGGTTAACCTGTTAACCTTGTGATTAGCCATACCCTGCTTTATGGTCTATTTGACTCTAAATGGCACCATTATTTACTAAATGAACATCATGTTGTATTGGAGAAGACTTGAAACTAGTGATTGAGACCATAAACTGATGTTTACAGTGTTTACTGAGGTCATAAATCAAGTGAGAAGTAGGCTCATTTTCTCATAGACTTCTATACAATCAGATTATCATCTTTTTGCAACCAGGGGAGGTTTAAAGCAATTCCACATTGGCTTCACTTTTCAGACCCAGGAGCTGCCTACTGTTAAAAATGTGCAAGAGGAAAAAAAGTGTAATTAGGGACAGGCTGCAAGTACATGGGAGAAAACACATGATTATCATGATAAAGAATACAGTTTATTGTGTGTTTTTGTCATCATAATAAACAAAGTGAGGGGTGACAATAAGGGCTGCTAATTTTGCAGGTGGACTACTCCTGTGCAACTACAAACCTGCTGAGAAAATGACATTGTGAGCCTCAAGGTCACCCAAACTGTGCATCAGTACCAGTATTCTTAGAAGCTGTAAAAGCAACCCAGAGAGAAGGAAAAGACAGACAACAATATCAGCATCGGATTGGATCACATGCTGCATGACACCCTCAAGAGTATGTTCCTTCCCAGATTTGCAATCCTACAAAAAATCTCAAGTCTCTCAGAGGCTCAGCCAACAAAGTTAGTAAGGTTACAAAGCAGATCTGCCAAGATGGTTTGGAAAGTTCCCTAGTCTCCAGTGAGCCGGGGCTCTTTTCACATGTTGACTAGACTCTAAAACATAGATAAGTTGAGCTTTTAGATGAGGATTCGTGGCAGACCGATTTGAAATATCTTTGAACAGTTGCCGTGGCTGTGTCATTTTGAGCAGGAATGTACTCCCTCACAGGGAGCCTCAGTAGTCTTTAGTACTCCATATACAACTGTATGGATATAAGGTGATTTGAAAATACCACTATCTGAAAAGCTCTATACATTAAAGACCTGCATGTCATTCTCTTGAATGGCATCTTGAACTGGACGGTGTTCGGCTGGAAATTAGAGAAATGAGCGACTTCTTTCTCACCACAGTTGGTGCCTGCGTGTAGCAGTTAAAACTTAATTGCAGAACAGCAGCGTGATCTGCAATTTTGTACACAGCGTGTGTATTTACATATTGCAACATGAGTGCTCATTTAACCAAATTATGGGAGACCACGCTCACATCCGAATGAGCAAGTGCATATGCCTCCAACAGCACCAGTGATGATGACTGCACCGGCTTAATTCACTGAACATCCACAAGAAATTACAAGCTCCAGCGGGTTATGTGGTGTAAGTGTTTGGGCGTTTTAATGCATTGTTTACACATTGCTGAATTTGCTGTACTCACATTATCTGTCTCAGAGAATTTATGATATGAAGATGTCACATCTGTTTTTAATGGTGCACAGCTGCATGCACACATATCAGTAATCCGGGGGACGCGCTGGGATTTGTACTGATGATACATATCTTTGTAAAGATTAAACCATGATGCGTGCATGTGTCAGTGTGTGTTGTGTGTGTGTGTGTGTTTGCAAGCACACTGGAGTTACCACAGTTCTGGGTCTGTGTCTCCTCTTTTGTTTCTGCAGCATAATGGGCTTTGTAAGATAATACCCAAGAGACATAACAATACTTCTGAGCTAGGGGATTTTGAAGGCGTCCCAGATCGCAGCACCGCTTTGGCTCCGAGCTTCATCTATGATTGGAAAACCATCAAAACCTGGATTTACCGGCAAATGATATTAATCGTGGCCGTGGTCCTCTTCACTTTATCATCTCCTCTCTTTTGAATCACTAAGCTCTCAGTTTTTGAGATATTTTTCTCTGTCACTCCTACAGTGACACTCGGTGTCGACATAAGTTCATCCTGTGCAATGTTTTTCTTTATCGCATCAGAAAAGAGAGACCTTGATGGGATTCAGTTGTAGGCCTGGAGCCAGTTTGCTATTTTCAAACCTCTGATAGGCTCATAGCTTTCTTTCTTTTCTAAATGAAAAAAAGTCCCAAATATTGCTCAAAGATACAGAACCACACACATTTTGTATTTTATGGATATCTTTTCAAATCTGTGTTTAAAACAACAACAAAAAAAGTGTACACCTGCCAACATAGGCAAACAAATGGGCATTTTTTTCTGGTCAGCATATTAGCCCACCCTCATCGCCCCTGCCCCCATATGGGCCTAAAACCACCGGTGCTGGTTTTGTTGGCCTATAATGCATCTAGGCCTATATTTTTTTTTTTAGAACAGAACAAAACATTTACTGTAATGATGAATAATATTGACCTTGTGTCTTCTTATTGACAGAGCCAATCAACAATATAAGAAAATAGATTAGTGGTCTTTGTATTTACTTTTAACCTGCAGTGATATCAGACACTCTCAGTCCACACATCATACAAACAAACCATCAGTTGCAGCTATCAGCTGTGCAGTCAAGATTAGACTCGAGACTTATCTTCCGATGTTTTTACTTTTTAAACAGAAAACATGTTTAATATATTGAGGTATTACTAGAATAGACTTGCAATACAGCTAACAGCGAGGAATCTTCCAGGCAATCTTCCGGAGAGATCCTCCTCATTCAGTTTTTTGTAGTGAAATGAGGAGGTATCATATCAATAACTCCTCCTTTCATCTTCATAAATCAGTCATTCATCATCCATTGCTTTGAAAGCAGACTACAGGAATAAATAGAAACATGGCATCCCACAACAGTTCAGCTCAAAACGGTGTGCTTCGCAATGCTGTCGCTCACAGCCAGTTAGGACATTCCCGTAGAAAACAAGGCATTTAAACTGATTTTGTCACTGACACTCGCTTGCGTCACATCCAGGTAAGACTCGGTGTAGCCTAACATTACATTCCCTCTCGAATTTTTTTTTTTGTGAAGGTCAAATCTTAATGTTCAAACTGTGCCTATGCCTACAACTCTACGCCATAAATGAATAGAATATAGAAAGATGTAAAAGTAACATTTCTTGTCATTAGTCTTCAATTCATAACTCAATGCAGTGAAATAAAATAACAATAAAAGCAATCATCAAATCCTGACATCTCACCTTTACATCACAAAAGGTCAAAGTGCAGGACTCAGGCCCATCTATCCATCTGTGCGTCGGTGTGTGTTTTTTTTTTTTTTTTTGCATCAGAGAGAGTGTGAGCTGATTAAAATCATTGGTGTCGATTTTGGGCTAAAAAATTGCAGACTTTGTCGGGCTATGACTTGAACAACTCTACAGTGCCCATTTTCAGTGTGTCGGAGCGGAGGACAGGGCCGAGACAGCGCAACTATGCTCCAGACTGGGTTGCCAGGTTCAACTATTAATTGAGTGTAATGGGTGAAGGAGATTACAGTCTTACAATCTAATCTGGCAACACGAATCCCACATTTGATGTGTAGCTAACGTTAGCTGTATATCACTGCGATATCGGGAGATTAGCGGGAGAAATTACAAATTGGGGGTACAGCGGGCGATCGTGTTGAAACCGGCAGAACCCGCAAAAAACGGACGTGTTGGCAGGTAAAAGTTTGCTACGTACTTATCTGTACTAATAATTAGGCTCCTGTGGAGTTGTGCAATGTGATGTAACCCAACCTACTAAGTTAGCTAGTTACTGTAATGGCAAACATCCCATAGACCCGCACCCAGCTATCGAATCATGGCTTTGTTTGGCTAAAATTTTAGTAAGCCGACATTACTGTTTGTGTCAAAAATATGCCAACTAACCAAACGTGACATTTATATTTGTATGAAATATAGAAACACTAGCCTATTGTAACGTATAAAAAGTGAAACAACTTGTCTCTAACTAGTTCTGTTAACTAGCTACAACCAGCAGCTAATATGAAGCCAGCTATCTTATCAACCACATTTGCCACAGAAAATATGTTCATTTAAATTACAGAGAGACAGAGTACAGACAGTCTCAGGCTCAGAACATGAATCTTCAAGCCTCAAATCTCACACAGCTTCACTCCTGAGCTCTCATATCAACCAGCCTGTCGAGTCTTGCTGGACTGTCGACCCAGCTAGAACTATAACTGCTAGACAGCAGAGGGCTGCAGCCAGCTGTTAGTGCTGCTGAGTCAAACATAGATCAATGCAACCAGTGCCAACACGAATAAGAGAGCAGTTTGCTGCTGAGGAGGCGCTTCTCTATCTTAATATCACATAAAGATCTTTGACCAAATTAGTAGTGTAAAAATATGTATTTTTTATGTTTATATCCCTCTTATTCTCAGGGGTGTTACTGTAGAAATTATTATGTTAGTAACCTCCAGTGAAGTAGCGGTAGTAGCAGTAAGCTAGTTACTCCCATAGGTTAACCATAGTGGCAAAGCATAGTTAACCATAGTCAAAGTTCTTTTGAAAAGTAATTTGCCTTCATTTTACAAAATCCTGCTTTATTTTTAACAGATATTTTATTAATGTTAAGTTATAATTTTCTCAGATGTCCTTGCGGAGCTCTGATATGGTATTCCGTACACTTTTCGCCCTTTAGCTTCACAGCAGGGAGGACGCCTGCTATCATTGCGCCAATTTATCTGTTGAAATTAAGTTAGTCGTTAATATAGTCTTCATACGTTTTTTCATAGTTGTTTGTGTCTATACATTATAATGTTACCGTGGTGCTATTTTAGCGTCTGCTATTAGCGTGCCAGCAATATGGCAGAATGGTGTAAAATACTAAACCACTGTGAGGTACGGCTACAGAAATGTTAAAAGTATAAACTAAACTCTATGCCATGTGGAGACATTTTGTTTCCATTTTCTTTTGTTTGAATGAATGAATGAATGAATGAAGGATTGTTGAAAATATTTGTGCTCTTTTTGTTGCAGGCCGTCTCAGTAAAAATGTTCAGTTTGCCGCTGAGCATGAATCAGTGACAGGCTGATATAAATATTGAATCTGAATACTTTTTGTGCTATTTGTGCATTACTTATTATTAACTGTCTCATTTGAAGCACTGAATGTTGACTCTCCACTACACAATACCATCCCACACAATGAGCCACAGACCTGCAATTTCTCTGTTTTCGGTAAAGAAAATGACCTAATAAACATTTTATATCGCACAGCTCTTTTTCTATCAGAATCACTTTCCCTTAAATTATTCATGTAATTTCATCTCTTTCAAAGTGTCTGTAAAGAAGTCATTTATAACACAGGCTCTAAATGTTAAATTTAACAGTGAAACTCACCTCAAACAACTAAGAGGTATAAATTGTGATTTTGACGACGGCGTGCATCTTGCTGTCCTGATGATTGCTTTGGTATGGGCCATGTTGCTCTGGAGAAGACATTGAAATAGATAGCATAATTCTTTTTTGTGAGGGATGCACTGTTTATTAGAGATCTATCAAGTGAGATGGGGTATTGCACTGTAACTCTACAGTACCTGTGTATTTATTGCCCCTGCTTGATACCTCTGGAAGGCCTGTAATAGAACTGATAAACAGGGCAATTATACTCTGGGCTCCTTTAGCTTGTATTGATAAGAACAGTTGGCACTAAAGCATTAACTGTCTGGCCTTCATTTCTCATGATGGGTAGTAGTTTAGCATGCCCCGCAATCTTGCAGCGGCTAATTCTACTCCTAGCCAGTCACTTTCTCAGCCAGTCAGTTTGCTTATCCAGGCAATTAGGACTTTGAAGACGCAGGAATAGAAAGGTGAGGTTACAAACTACCTTGTCAGCCTATTAGCTGTCCTCTTTTTCATCTGTGTGCATGTAGTTTCTTCAACCTGTTCATCCATTAGATTTAGTTCAATTCAGCCATACTGCTATAATATTTATAAGGCATTTATTAGCACAACATGGTTGATTGGTGTTACAACTAGCTACTCTGTTTTCATTTGTTTAGTGTTAAGAAAAGCAGAGCTAACACATATTCCTGCTGAATCTCATCTTGTAGGCTCCTTGCTCATCTGATTGGACAAAGCACTTGACAGTCAAATGATGCTGTTTCCCATCTGTAAATCCAGTAATTTAAAGCAGACAGCACACATTAAGTTTCCATTTCCTCCTATGTTGTGCTAGCATGTTTGGGCCATGTACCTGGGTTGTGTCCTAAATTCCATGATAACAAGCTATTTAGTATGCTAAAACAGTATGTGAAATTAGTTTGAAACCATTAGTATGCTAATTGCATAATATTTCTGTTAAACATTACAGTATGCAAACGCTGGACACTATGCCTGCATAAATAGAAGAAGAAGAAGAAGAAGAAGATCTACCTTTATTAGTCCCACAGTGGGGAAATTCAATTTACACTCTGTTTAACTTATACATGGTACATGCACACAATCACACACACACATGCAGTAATGGAGAGATGTCAGAGTGATGGGGCTGCTCCTGACAAGCGCCCCGAGCAGTTGGGGGTTTGGTGCCTTGCTCAGGGGCACCTCGGCAGTGCCCAAGAGGTAAACTGGCACCTCTCCAGCTACCAGTTCACACTCAGTTTTTGGTCCATGTCGGGACTTGAACCGGTGACCCTCCGGTTCCCAAGCCAACTCCCTACAGACTGAGCTATATCCCACAATGCAACAACAACATTAATAACAGACAATGGCAGAGAGCCCTGTAATGTCAGTAACACCAAGTATAAGATTAACTTTAATATAGATGTAATATAGTTTTTAAAATACGTCCAGAACTTATGAGTCTCACACATCCTTTTGGTCACATGAGGTTGGTACGGGTTACCATGGTTACGCATCTTCAACCAGAAAGCAGACTCTTAGGAAGTTACGCAGTAGTTGCAGTTCTGTGTGTCAGAAAAGATAAATGCTTTTGCTTATTTGTGCACAAAAGTATGTTTAATGAAGTACACTTATTGAGTATGTTGTGCATAGTATGCGATTTCGGATGCATCCTCTGTGTTGTTGGCTCCTCCTGTACCAGCTTTAAAATGGTCATTGTGGTTGGGAGATATGAGATGCCTTTCCATGAAATGCTGTCTGCTGGGCCTTCGGCCCTAACAGAAAAACCCAATGCTCTTTGTGGAAACACTCATTGGAATTAGAAGCGATACCCCCCTCTTGAATCGACTGAATTCAAAACCATATTGGCCACCTACTCTTGACTTATATCGACTTCAAAGAGCAAATTTGTCTGAATTGGCTCCCAAGCTCTACAGTGAAGCAGCATAATGTTTGCCTATTATCCCCCATACTTTTCCATTGCACTCTTACTAGTGGGGATGTGATTTGACAGACAGGTTCCAGCTAGTCTTTGCCCTCCTACCTGCATACTTATGGGGGATTGCAGGTGTAATATAAAGTCTCTGTAATGGATTCTCAACTCTGTATGTTTGTGTGTGAGAATGTTTGATACAAAAACAATGAAGCGAGTGTGTGCACCTGGGTCTTTGTGATGCCTGAAAGGTTTGGGTGTCCACAGCGACTGGTTTGTCAGTCTGAATGATGCATGCACCTGTCATAGTCCTTTGAATATGCTCACCATTGCTAGCAAGATAGAACCCCAGAATAACTCGGGGTCATTTTTGTTTGCTTGTAGTGGTAATAACGCACTGATGATCAGATTAAGCCTCTGTGATCTGTTCCTTTGTGAATGTGTGAGTTTGTGTTGTGTGCCCATGAACATATTTTGCCAGCCTTTCTGCCTGCCTTTCTATCCTCACAAACTGGACTTCACAGGCCCGATTGTACTGAAGCTAGCTGCATATTAAAGAGGGAACCGTAACAAATATTGAAACGGCCTTGAAGTGTTCACCACAACAGATAGTTAAATTCATTTTTGCCTATCTGGAAATTAGAAATCTAGATTTCTGTCCCATCAGTTTTAGCAGCTATGGGGAAAAGGAAGTCATCAGCAGCAGTGTGATGGAAGAACCATACCTTGGTTTGTTCTGATCATGTTTCAACATCTAAGAGGTTGGGGGTGTTAGATGGGGAGAGAAGCGGACTGATGAAAATGGAGTAAGGGAGTTGAAGGTGAAATGACAAAGTGGAGTGTACAGTAAATGTCACCTGCAGGCTGCTATAGCTGCAGCGGATTAGTGGAAGATGCCATAGTAAACATTCCTGTCCATGATGACATTGATCATGTTGATTTTGAGGATAATCTGATGGGTCCAAGTGGAAGTGTTAGTGCAGTATGATGTCTATCGTAAGTAGAGGTCGACTGATTAATCGGCCGGCCAATTAATCGCGCAGATTATTTTTTCATAATCAACATCGGCCGATATCCGATATCTTAAGCCGATTATCAAGCAGGTGCATGAACGGCCAGCCCAGTGTTGATGCTGTTGAAAAATGTGACTCCCCCCATCATATGTCAGCCATTGGCCATACAAAAATTGTCTTCAATCATAAAAAAAAACCAAAAAAAACATTTCGGTCAATCTCTAATTGTAAGTGGTGCATTTATGACTAATTTTCAAGAGAGGTCGGTGCAGTCTCTTATGTGTTTGAGTTCAGAGGGAGGGTGCAGCTACAGCAAATGCTCTGTCGTCCCAGGTCCGGTGCTTGGTTCGGAGTGATGGGGACAGGAGGTTGGCTTCAGAGGAAAGGAGGGAGCGGGAGGGAGTGTGGTGGTGGAGAAGGTTGGTGAGGTAGGAGGGAGCCTGGTTATGGAGGGCTTTGTGAGTGAGGAGAAGGACTTTGAGCTGAATGTGTTTTGGGACAGGGAGCCAGTGGAGCTTCTGGAGGACAGGCGTGATGTGATGATGAGACCGGGAATGGGTGAGTAGACGGGCAGCAGAGTTCTGTATGTACTGGAGTTTATGGATGAACCATAAAGAATGCTGTTGCAGTAGTCGATTGTGGATGTGATGAAAGCGTGGATCAGAGTTTCGGCAGCGGAGGAGAGTGATGAACGGATACAAGCTAGGGTTTTGAGGTGGAAAATGGCAGTCCTGGTGATGTGTTAAATTCATTTTACAGAGAAGATGAGAGAGAGAGAGAGAGAGAGAGAGAGAGAGAGAGAAGCTGGGAGTGTAGCACTGCAGTCTGTACAGGTTTAGGCTGTCAGTGAAAAAATGTTACAACTCCTCAAGACACAAGCCAAGTTCCCATGTGTTTGCCACCGTCTGTTTACTGAAGGGGTTAGCCCCACAGTTAGCTACCACTTTGGCTCCGGCTTGCTTAAGGCGGGCTGTAAAGGTGGTCTCATTATGACAAGCTGCTCCTTTGAGCTTTGCTCAGCATCTCCCCACCAACCCTCACTACCGCTGCCACCACCGGTCCTAACAACTTTTCTGGAGGAAACCCTGAAATGTTTTCAGAAACATCTTGTGGTTGCTGTTTTGCTGTTTCGCTGCGCAATGAGAGAGTTTGTGACCCAGCCGGCATGTTGAAAACAGTCGAGCCACAACAACACAACGCCCACTGGCTGGAGCAAACTTTCTCATTTTACAGCTAAACTGTACTTTAAACAGTAGTTACTGTTCCTTATTCATTTCTCATTGTTTGACCCAGGGATGTTAATAATTGAACTGTTAACCGACATTAGGGATTCTAACTGATTAAAGCTATCGATCAAACGATTAAAAGAAATATTAATAATTAATAAAACAAAAGCTGAGCAAAACTTGGGAGTGGCTCGTCACTTTAAGGAGAAAAGCTGGTCCACCTTAAGGGAGTCTGAGCCGGCTTCGCTAGATACAGGTTGGCAAGTTGGCTCCCATCTTGAGCTCGCTTGAGTGGAGGAATTGTAGCATTTATTCACCAACAAATAAACTGTTCACACACTGCTACGTATTCACAGCTATAACGCCACCATTGGCTGTCTGTTGTGCTCATATTCTGAAGCTGGCGCACCGCTGCATGCCAGGCACTAACCTTGTCGGTTAACACTTAATAGTTGGTTAGGGAGGGTCAGTTTCCTGTAATATATATATAATTTTTTTTTTTTTTTCAAAATTAACATCCCTAGTTTGGTCAGATATATCAAAATACATCACCACAAACTGCAGTGCAAAAATGTAAACCTGTTTCTGATTGGTGTCCATTTTATTAATAATTGTGAAGCCATATGTAAAGTCTGTATTAATTTGAGCGCTATACATTAATCACTGCTCATCCTTTTTTCGTTTAGTGATGATGGCTGAGATATCGTTGCAATGATAATTTACATGTGCACGTGATTTTAATTATTGAATATTTAATCTATTCATAGCCGTGCGTAATTAACAGCGCAACGTGTAATGACAGCCGTTGACATCCTAAATTTCATGCGCCGATCAGCCCTATATTAGTGCAGATCAAACTGTCTTCAAGATGAATCACACAACTCAAACAATGCACTGTAAATGCAGAGCTCTGACAAATTTGTTCAGGAAACGGCAGAACTTTTAGGAACAGGATCAACAAAAGATTATGTAAACAAGCTACAGGGACTTTTGAAGCTGGAGGCGGGACTTTGAGTTGTATGACCTGGATAACGATGAAGCTGCAAGTGTTGAAATCCTTCATTTGATCACTTTTTCATTACTTATAAGGCAACATAAGACATCTACATCAAAAAGCATTAAAAAACGCTGGCTGTTCTGTTGGTTACTCTTTGAAGCCCAGTGCCCACATGTTTACCATGAGAGAGAAAAAAAAATCCTCTTTGCCTCCTTCAATAATGCCATATATCTAATGGCCTTAATGTGAATATTTCTTGCCATTTTCTCATTTTCCTTTTTTGATGAATACAATCCTAAGTAAAATGCATGGCTCCATTATCTGTCTTCCATTAGCAAAATCTCTTTCACATTTCCTGTTTCTCGTGTGCTGGCAGCGTAAACCTTTATGAATCATTGGTTGTTAATGGGACATTGACTATTCCAGTCACAGCAGGACTGAGGGAAGGGAGGGGGGCAGCTGGGAGTCCCAGGGGGACTCAGACCCGTGGCAGATCCATTATTCATGGTTCACCATGGGCTTGTAGCGAACACTGACACCCGACCTGCCTAAATCAAACAGGGCCAGTGAGTTTAATGCCCCCTGGGAAATGTGAGGCTCAGGTAAAGGTGGGGGTGGGGGTGGGTGGAGGGGAGTAGTGGATGTGAGGGTCAGA
This sequence comes from Pterois miles, assembly GCA_947000775.1. NCBI lineage: Eukaryota > Metazoa > Chordata > Actinopteri > Perciformes > Scorpaenidae > Pterois > Pterois miles. The sequence goes on along the minus strand of CAMQGK010000140.1, from coordinate 698,305 downwards.
TCAGAGAGGAAAGGAAAGAGGGATAAAGAGGCAAGAAGGGAATGGCCCCTCTTCTTACTCCACTGGCTCTTGCTTGAAAGCTGTCAGCACAGTGGCTGCTACAACAACCTCTCTCCTTTGCTTTTGTGTGCTCTTTCTTTATTTCTTTTGTCAACAGTGCTGTTCCTCATTTTGACATCCTGATGTCACTATGAGTCTAATCATAAGGGCTTGTGCTGCATTTACGTAATGGAATACACAAGCTTTTGTTAGTGGCTCACCTTGTACAACAACTCCTGTCTAGTGCTGATAGACTATACATTAACTTTCACTTTGAAATTCAATTGCTTAATCAGCTGAATGTTTTGATATTCTGGTTGTGCTTCGCTGAACTCTGAAACGTTAAATGTGCACCGTCTGCACCTGCATCGAGTCTGCACATGTGCTGATCAACCCCCTCTCTTCTCTGTCTGAATCAAAGATCTCAATCTCAGTCAGACCTGAAAAAAAGCTGTATTCTATGAGTAATACTACACGCTGGAAATGAGATGGAGAACTGTTAAAATATTGTATGTGTGTGCATAAAGGCGTATAGTTTGGAGGAAGAGTTTTCAGTGATTACATCGATGGATCAGCAAGCCTTCAGAGAGGATATTGAAATGATGTAAGGGAAATCAGCTAGACCTCGCTGGTGTCCTCTCTCTGTCATTGCTATGCAGGAGAGTTAGTGGTAAGACTCCATTCAGCCCCCGAGCCAGAAGGTGACACTGTATTGAAGCCGAGCGCTAAATACCCAACAAGGGATTGATCCCCTGTATATACACCAGCATTAGAACAAGTTAAAATCACCTCCAATGCTGTCATGAGGAGAACAGAGGAAGTCTTGCTTGCACAAATATTCTTTGAACCCATATCTCATTAAACATGCTTGTGCACAGTACAAACATATTTGCATGTTCTCCATGTGCAGTAAAGGGGTTCAGTGGCTACATGAAAAAAGAACAAACTGTAAATCAGGATGGGCCATCTTCTTTGAATTACTTCCTTGCTCTTGTTGTAACTGAGCCTTGCCAGCAAATATCCTTTGGTTAAATTTTCCCTTGTTAACTTGTGCCTCCAACGTAACAGGTCATTACCGCCTTGTTTATGCATGTCTCGGCTTTCCTCGAGTAATTGTGTAAAATCAGTGGAAAGCATGGCGATGGCACAATTGACATTAATATTGCTTTATTATTCTTTGCCTAGATATGGAGTCTACTGAATCCAGAGACTGTTTTACTGTGTTCCTACTTGATGCACAACTCATTTCCCACAGACAAAGAGCCCCTGAAGTCCTTTGTAATTACCCACAGAGATGTTGAGTTCGTGGGCTGCGTCTTTATCTCCTTCAGCTCGACACATCCCATGGGTAGCCCCTCTTGTTCTCACTGAAACTCTTCAGTAATTTGTAGCATTCCCTTTGATCTTGCAACTTTGCTAATCTTAGTCAAATTTCCTGGATTTGCTCATTAGATTACCATTAGCTTGTTTCCACATCATTTGACGTTGCAGTCAGTCGTCAAAGCACGGGGCAGTGATTCAAACACAAGCAACAAACAAGACTGCTGTAGATACAGTGTGTTTGGTTGCTATATTATTGATATAGCAACCAAATTCATGATGATATTCATGATGTTTTATTACTTTGTAATTTAGCACTTATACATCTTTCATTTAAAGGGACGGTGTGTACATTTTGTGTGATCTATGAGCAGAAATGGAATATAATATTCATAACGAGGTTTTCATTAGTGTTAGGCTTGTTCAGTATGCCGATACTAAATTGGTACCGGGGTACTGATACATTTAAAACGGTACTGTGTTTGCATGAGACCGGTACTTGCTTTATATATATATATATATATATATATATAACCAAGGCAAGGAGCGAGGAGCAAACGGAGCAGGAGGAAAGCTTGGTGAAAGAATGAGAGAGAGAGAGAGAGAGAGAGAGAGAGAGAGAGAGAGGAGCAGGGAGAGGATGGCAGCTACCACAACCCTCAACATGCCGCAACTCGTAGAGAAACCAGGAGCGCGAAGTCCAATCTGGAATGACTTCGGCTTCAAAATAAATGAGCACGGTGAAGCCACTGACACCGAAGCACCACTGTACAAACGGTGTTACAAAACATGTCTGGCCAAGAGTGGAAACACTTCCAACATGGCAAAACATTTGAGGGACAAGCACCCAGACCTGCACAAGGAGTTCAGAGAACGACAGGTAATAACTGATATACCCATGAAAAAAAGCCACATTCATTGCTAAAAGCCAGCAGCGCCAGCCCCCCTCACTCTCCAGTAAAGTAACTTTGGAAAAAATTAAAGCTGCATTGCAATTACCACTTTCTCTGGTTTTACTAGCCTATTTATAGATGTGTGTTTGAGTAAAATGAATGTTTTTGTTTCATTGTATAAACTACTGATAACAATTTCTCCCAAAAATTACAACTGGTCAAAATAACAAAAAAGATGCAGTGTTTTCAGATGTTCAGATGTTAATGTTTTGAATCATATTTTATTCTTTATTTATTTTAAAAGTCTGCATTAGAAAAGCCTGTCTTTGTGGTATTTAATTTTATTTACTGATGTGTGATGTGTTCTCTTTTTATTTGGAAAAGTACCGAAATACATGTTGGAACCGGTATCAATACCAAAATGTTGGTATCGTGACAGCACTAATTGGTGTATAATCACCTGAAATTAAGAATTGTCTACACAGGGAGCAGGACCTCTTCATGGAGTCCGTCATGTTGCTCCGCCATGTTTCTACAGTAGCTCAGAACCAAGTCCCCAGGAAAAGCGCTGGTCATTGATCCCAGTGTTTGTAGTGCAACCACACCGTTACAGTACATGCCACAAAATCCTACACATTGTTCCCTTTAAGATGTAGTATTTTGTAAATTCTTGTTAGAATCTGTTTGCTTTATATTTACAAGGCAGTAAGTAAGAACTTGGTTCATCAGAGGACTTGTCCTTATTTGTCTGTTCTGTCTCGTCAAATTTGTAAGCTTTTTAGCATGTATTTTCTGGAGCATTGTTTGGGAAGATAGCCACGGGCACAGTGTTTCATCAAATCTGCAGTGTCACTTCATTGAGCTTGGCACTGCATTAGCTGTGTCGCACCTAATAAATATGCAGTAATATGCATCATATTCATGCAGCAGTTTGCAGAGTTTCAACAAGGCACAGCAAAGGAAACATGCCTTTTAATTTAAATTTTCTTCCAAGTGTTGAAAGGCCCTCATACTATATGCAGATATGCAGCCGCAACTGTAACACAAAAGGCTGGGAGAAAAAAACAAGAGAATGCAAAAGCAATCAGTGTACCAATCAAAGTTGAAAGGAGTGTTGTTCTTTTTTTCAAGCAGATTTAGATAATGATGAGGGAGAAATCATCTTACACAGAACCAGGGAAAGTAATTTTCAAGCCATTTAGTCTTTGTTGACTTATAGGTCAGTGTTTAGACAGACAGAACAAGATATAACGGATTGCTGTGGTGGATGGCGGCCAGGTGCTCAGGATTATCAGTCATAGAAGCATAACAGAATATAGAGTTGTATGTCCTTTTTTTGGTAAGTGTATTTCATCTTTTTCTCTCCTCTTCCTGTTTTCTACTGCTTCCCTCCTCTGCCTCTTTCCATCCATTGCAGATTAATGCATTTGACAAACCACTGAGCAAGAAAGGGCATTAATAGCTACTCAAAGCAGAGAGCTATCATGGGAACTCTTGTTGTGAGAAAATTACGCATCTTCAAACCCGCAAGGCGGTATGCAGGGATAACAGAACACTTCTACACACTGTTTTCTAAACACTCTCTTGGCCAAGCCTGAAAAGAAAGAGGTGGGAAAGACTTCAACTGGCAAGACAAGGTGAGGGTGTGTGTGTGTGTGGAGGGGGGGGTTTCCTGTTCCCTGGATGCATGGGTATAGGCCTCTGCTTCTGAAATGGTTAGTCCACAAAGGCCTAATCACCAAATGACATGATGATCTAGCTTACAGTGGCAGACTGACAATGAAACTCTTCCATTCCTTTAAATACACCACAGGCCTCAAACAATGTGCATCTTTTACCCGTGTGTACGCACACACAAGGCATGTCTGCGTCCATGTGTGTGTTCATGCTTGTGTTAATTTCTTTATGCATCGCGTTGGATTCAAAATATAAACACTTGCCTAATTCTCATGTGGTTAATTTGCAAAAAGCTTGAGAGTGTTTTCGCTGTTTGATGTTATTCTCCACAGCCGCTCTTGACAAATGACCACAAAAAGGCTGCAGTGTTTACTGGTGTCTAAACACATAGTGTGTTTTGACAACTGTATGACCTTCAGCACATTGTCCTCTGGTGTTTTCAAGTGGCATGGCCACTAAAGACTCGAGGTGAGGAAGAATACACATTTTAGTTCCAGCCTTTGAACAAAGATAATGATCAAAATGATTAAAACAAACTATTTCCAAATGCGTGACACATTCATGGGTGACTATATGTAGACTAGCTAATTAGCTTTCAAAATAGGAACTAGGCAAAACAAATCGCTGTCCCCCTTCCAACCCCATAATTTTAAAAACAGGTTTGTGAGTTTCTCATTTTACAAGATTATTGCATCTTTACTTAATGAAACAGTATGCAGTGACCTTTCTATCAACACAGGCTTTCTTTATGTGGTGAATATTGTAGGTGCAGCTGCTTTGCTCATAGCAACTAAGGCAATTATCAGATATTTACTCAGTTTGTTTCCATAGGATTTAGAGCACAAATCCCATCTGATGCTATTTGTTCCTCTTCATTCGTCGTCTAAAATAAGAAATGCACTGTCACTACAGGGGCCTGAGTCAGTGATGCTGCCAGTATTTAAACCGACCGCCCACCGCAAAAAAAAAAAAAATAAAATAAAAAATGTAAATCTACCTAATCCTACTTTATATAACTGCTTGCACTTCACAATAAGCAAGTGTGAATGGTCTATATGGATTTTGAACAACACAAAAATACATTTCTCATTACCAACTGAACAGGAATCAAGAAGTCCATTTATATTCTGCAGCACACAATTTATGACCGACGCCAATGCTCCCTGCCAACGCAGGAAGTGGTGTGCCCTTTATTCAGCCAAGTGAGAAGTAAGGGTGTCAAGGTCGGTGTAGTGAATGAGCCTTCAGCATGTCAGAGTGTCATGCTTGTGAAAGAAGATCACATTCAGACCTCAGAGCAGCACTTAATGATGGCTTCTTTTTTTTCTTAAAACCATGCACATACTTTTTCTGACCTTAACCTTAAAGGCTACATTCTAAATCACATACTTTTTCTTTTTACTTTTAGTACATACGGTAGCTGCCCTTACAAAGTATGTTCTGTTAAATGCAGTATGTATACAATTGGGACATATTAGATCTTCATAACATTGCATCTTGAACTTTGACCTTCTTGCTCATATATCTCCTGTGCAGAGGATTGTGGGTCAGAATAGCAAGAAAAGCTTGCTGGCTTGCATGCTGCAATATGCATCCGATTTGATATTTTTTTACTATTTATTGGGACATACTAAATATTTTTCTGGCATACTAAAGAGTATGATTGTATGGGTATTGGAATGCACCACAAGTGTTTTAGTTAGTTAACTATAATGTAGTTGGCATGCATAGACATTGGTGATTTTTATTCATTTATTTATTTATTTTTCATTTAATGTAAAGTTGTTACTTTGTTCTCTGAAAAATGGATGTTTTCCACAACGGCTGTCACAATATCAGATTTCATTACATCATTCTCGTGACGAGAGTAATTGACAATAATGATATTTTTGAGATTTCTATAAAATAATAAAAATACAAAATAAAAAATAAAAATGAAACAATAATAATAATAATACATCTGTAGGTAGGTGGAGAGGGCTGAAACTATAAAAAAAAGCTGTACATATAAAATTATTTAGTAGGTGCTGGATTATTTACACAGAATTATCATATACGTATGTATTATTAACATGATATCAATAATGTTGCCCACAGAATGGGACTCCTATAACTGGATCTGGAATGAAGTGGCTATGACAGATTCATATTGAAAACAACAACAACAAAAAAAAAACCTCTTCAATAATGTGTTGGTTACGTCTGAAATTCCTTACTACCATTCTGTTTAGTACACAAAAGCAGCATTTGAGATATTTTACAATGCCCAGACCTTACTATGAAGCCAAGAGTATGTGAATTACATACTATGAATATTACAGTATGCAACACTGGACACTACAGTGGTATAAATATGCAAAAATGCAATGTGGTCGTGTCGACAACATTCATAACAGGCGTTGATGGACACCTCTGAAACATCTATAACACTTCAATTTAACTGTTAGTATAAGATTTCGCCTCTATGCTTGCCATAGTAAATATTTTAAATTAATTTAGACTTTAATTCTCACAAACGTCAGAAAGTGACGAAGCAGATTACTGCTCACTGCATCCGAAAAGACACACACACTACTGTTTATTCACACAAAAGTATGTTGACTGATAGTACACATATTTATTGAGTGTGTAGTGCATAGTATGCAATTTTGGACAAAACCATTGTGTCCCGATTTGACATTAGGAAACATTGCTAATGCTGCAGAGCACTGTATCATCAGCTGACACCTCACATGCAACGGCTTACCTAAGTTTCTGCTGCAGCCTGAGAATATGTTCGTTTTGAACAGTACTACACAAAAAAATCTCACACACATTATTCAAAACTGGTTGCATATTACTAATTTGCATAACCTCCGATGTTGTCCTGCTGTATACTAAACACCCTTTTATTATCCCTGAAGCATTCATAAATAATTCCTGTCCTAACATCACCTCAAATATACAAGCCCGTCTATTGTAAATATCAATTACAGTTATGATTACACTGAGCTAAAGCAGCAGAACAGAAGGGTAAAGGTAGATGAATGGAGAGGAGATGGAGGGTTAGTGGTGTTTCCCAATATAAACTGCACCTGAGCTAGGCTGCAGAAGATAAAGAACATTCAATTTTCTGGCCCTGATTGAATGTTTGAGAGCTAGACTGTGTAAATAACATCGGGCTGGGTGTACACACACACACACACACACACACACACACACACACACACACACACACACACACCCATGCCCAAGCAAATAGATGGAGTACATTGTCACGCATATGTTGTACAACTCAGAGTAGTGACTAACATTTCTGAGAGCACTTGCCTTATTCATTACCTCAGTAACTATAGACATAATTGTGTTCTTAAACACTCTGCGGAAGATGTTTGTGTGTGTGTGTGTGTGTGTGTGTGTGTGAAGCTGTGAAGAACAGGAAGACAAAAAAATTGAACCTTCATTTGAATGGCTTTGGGCTGTTGACAAGGGTTGAGAAAAATGCTTTTCCTCGTGTATGGAAAAAAAAAAAGGAAAGAAAGTCCTACATGCGCACACAAAACCTGACACACACACACACACAGCAGTACACACTAACCTGTGAACCCGAGCAAACACACAAACTAACTGCACACTCACTCACACACATAAGCACGCGCCCAGGCAGTGATCTGACAGGTGAGAATGGCTTATAGCTAGGTTAAAGGGGAAGCACACTACATAAGCAGGTCACCTCTCCTGGGACACAGCAATTTTTCAGTGTGTTGCACTGGAGAGAGGAAAATAAAGCCATGCAACACAATGCATGGGTGCAACCTGGTGATCTATGGGTTGACTGTTTGTCCCCGTCTCACCTCTGTCTTTAGTGGGTTCTTCATTAAGCCCAATTCTCCGCTTCAAAAAATTCTGGCAGCCTTGAGAAAAATGGCAGTGAATAATTTAGCGTATTATATAACAGTAATAAGTTGTATGACCTTTCCTTTTTAACACTTTACCCATGCAAATGGTGTATTTCCGAGCATTTCTTTGAGTTCGCAGAGCTCGGTGCAGTATGAGTAAGATACATCTTGACCTTGACCTTTCTCTCTGGTGTGCGACTGTGTGAGAGAAGAGAGTGAGAGAGAAAAATAGTCTGTGTACTTTTGGAGTAGACAAAACCGCCTCTTACAGTGCAGCACGAGACTGCAGCGATGATTCACCTGCTGTAAGAAGAATAAAAACCTGCATGTTTTGAAAATTGAACAGAAACTTTTGGAACATTGTGGTATAAAAATGGTAGCAAGACTAACAATGTCTATTCAGTATGGACTTGATAACTCTGGATTTGGCTTTGTTGTGTAAATCGGATTCTGTGAATGAACATAAAATACATCTGCCGTATTGATTTATCAATTTAATCACATTTCAGGTTGTGCTGGAGTTTGAGAAAATGTATTCTCAGAAATATATGAAAGGGTTGACAAGGTCATAATAGTTTTGAATTTTTTATTTTGACTTTTATTGTTGACTTTTCAATTTTATTTTAGTTTGATATTAGTTAATTTTCAGGGTGCGTTTGCTAGTTTCAATTTAGTTTCAATTTTTCAGAAAGCTTTAGTTTTAGTTTTTATATATTTAGTTTTACAGTAGTTTTATTTTTTTTTTGTTAGGGCCAAAAATATTTAGGGCCCTATGAAATCCATTTTATGTTTCCCAGATTCTGTCTCAATTCTGTGTTTCAGGATTGAAGCACATTTTATCATCAGAAGAATATCTAATCATGTGGTGGAGGAATAAAATGTCAACAATGTAAATAATAATTAAATACTACATTGCACTATTTTATATCAATGACATTACTTCAATACAGCTACAAAAAAATGCATTCCCTCCTGAAAAGTAAAACTCTAAATGTAGCTGTTAGAGTCGAATTCCTCAGGTTGTCGGATGATAAGTAGGTGACACCCCCCCCCCAGGTTTCTCCTCAACCTTGCACACTGATCGGCTGTAGCTCCTCGACGGGTCATGCATTAAGCCTGCTAGGCGATGCATCAGCGAGCCTCTCTCACGTCTTTGAACAGCGAACATCGAGCCAATGCCAATTTGCCTCTGATCTGGGGCTTTTGTTGGGAAGCTCCAAAAACTGTCGGCGAGTAGAAAATCAGGGCTAAAGTTGTGAGTGAGCTACGCTGGTCGTCTGAGAGGGCTTCTTCGACATGAACCTGTGAGCGGCAGCTGAGTTTGCTCTCTGTGAAACACAGCAAGAGAGGAGAGGCAGCGTGTCTGTAAATGAAACTAAAACATAGCAGCTTAGCTGCTGTGAAGAAATGCTTATAATGACGGAGTGATTGTCATAATTTGCATCAACATTTTGGCAAATTTCACGCTACTCAGGTTTTTTACAGCTGATTCCATTTTTATTAGACCTGCATGAAATGAGGAAAATCTGCGATATGCGATAACATCGTGCAATATTGCAGTGACGATATGACTTGCGTTAAACACTAAGGTGTGTATATTAGCTATACGTATGTTAGCCTGGTTGTCTTTAAATTCAGAACCGGATTAGAAGTGAATATTTTAAACTTTTAAATTAGGATACATGTTCTTTCTAGCGCTACAACAGTAATGATTACAACAACAAAGTCACTATATAAACTCAGTAATAAAATAAACTAATAAACTATAAAATAATGTCCCCTGTCCTCCATCAGTCAGTATCAGTCCTTCCTCCTGTCCTCTGTCCTCCTCCATCAGTCAGTATCAGTCCTTCCTCCTGTCCCCTGTACTGCTGCAGGTATCATTACTGCTGATCAGCTGATCAGTTTACAAGTAAGATAAATGACAACTAACCAGAACTAACAATCAACTTGAACTCTTTCATTTCATCAGAATTTGATCCCGACCCCCAGTTGGTTAACATTAGACCTTGGTTGGTTAACTGGCATTTGATCTACTACAGTATTTGAGTCATGTTCTCGCCATTTACTTCTACAAGACTAGACAGCATTTGAAAAACAAACGGGTTTAATTGTGAAGCAATTGCGATCCAGCGCCTTCTCCTGGAATGTCAAGTCCGTTCAATTTCTGTGGTTCAACGTCATAAGATTTGCTGGAAACTCATGCTGTCTCAGTTTTTGGGTAGTGATATATTTTAACTATACAAAACTAAAACTACTTAATTAATTTATGTTCTTTTTGTTTTTTAACCAGGTAATATCTTTTTTTTTAATCATTTTTATTTAGTTTAAGTTTACAAAAATGTTTTTACAGTAATAACCCTGGGGCTGAAATTATTTAGAATTTCAATGATATAATTTCCCAAAAGCCATGGAAGAATATTGGATATATTAAATGTTATTTCAATGTTGTGTGTTAATGTGATCTTTGTCTTCTCTCAGATAGTCAGACTGCTTGCAATGGGTTTGCTGTACGAATGGGCCCTGCTCATCAAACATGTTTGACCCTGTTGTTTTATAGATTCTCCAGTCAAGACTGTGCGCATTAATGGGCACTGCTCAGGTAGAACATGGCCGAACAGCCAGACCAGACCTCTTACATGTTCTTCATAATGTGAGGGCCACAGGAGCCGCAGACAGTTGTGGAGTTTCCCCGGCTAACAGTGGTTCAGTTTGGATGGGTCGATGAGTGGTAGTTTAGGCAGGGTCATTCAGAGCACTGCTTTTTTATTATTATTATTTTTTTGCTGTTGAAAAACTGGAGAATTTTAGGACCAGACAAAAAAAATAACAAAAAACCCCACAAGAGTCTCAGGTCTGTCTTCATCACGTTAAGAAGATAAAAGCCCTGTGACTAAGGTGAGATGAATTTTCCTGGAGAGTTGACACTGACGCTGAAGCAGCATCTGCTTCTGCTTTCTGCTGCTTTGCTTCCAGTCTGGTGAAATCTGACTGGAGAGATTTCAGATGTTGGCAGGCTGTGACAAGTCAGGCCTGTGCTCAACATGCTGCTTATTATCATATTAATTTCTCAATGTGCCAGTTCTGACAAAACTAATGTGGTAATGGAGCGCAATGATAACAGTGAGCAGAGGTACATGTAGTTGGCTGTCATTTTAGAAGGAACAATAGTCCTTTAAAGCAGAAATGTTTCTTTCATACCATCAGTGTCTCTGCATGTATTTCCCTGTGAGCTACCTCCACTTCTGAAAAGTGAAGCCAATGAAGTTCATTAAACTTACATTTTTTTCTAATAGCAAGCAGGAGGCAAATCCTCTGGTTGCGAAACAAAGTCTGATTGTATAGAAGTCTATGAGAAAATGAGTCTACTTCTCACTTGATTTATTACCCCAGTAAACAATGCAAACTTTCATCTCCAGTACAGCATGATGTTCAATTAGTAAATTATTGTCCCATTTAGAGTCAAGTAGACCATAAAGCAGGGTATGCTTTAAGGTGTGGTTACTTTGTGACTGACAGCTTGCTACCACAACATTGTCCGGTCTGGAATTTTATCTGCGTTTTCGTCTTACAACCTCAACCATTTCATTTCATTGGTTGAACTGAACTATGTGTTCAGTTCATGAAAGTTAAGTGTACCATTTTGGTTGCCTAAAAATGTCTTATTCAGTCTTCAGGTGTGCTTAGTTCCACCCACTCGTGTCACTTCTGGTTTCAAAAAACCAAGATGGCGACTGCAAAAATGCTGAACTCGAGGCTTCAAAACAGCAGTCCACAAACCAATGGGTGACATCAGGTGACTACGTCCACTTCCTCTAAACAGTCTATAGTACAGTCTCACTTTACCATAATCTGATTAAAGCAGTTGAGTGATTGTTACAACATGAGATATACACTAACACCCTGAAAACTAATCTTTTCCCTAACTACTGAAAACTTTTTAAAAGTTTTTTTAGTTTTTAAAATGTTTTTTCCTGCTTATTTGCAGCACATATGATTAAAATATTTATGATTTTCTTCACAGTACACTTTGCATTGAATTAAACCTGAGCAGTCAATGAATCAGAATAAGTAGCAATAAAGCATAATTTCTAATATTAGGCATGGCGTGCGATATTATTTATGCAACAAACAAGCCACATCACTTGTCTTTAATCTGCAAATTCTTCAGTCGTTCCCATGTGGCTTTTATTTCTCTCCAAATCACCCCCTTGCGTCAGTTTTACAATGACAAATAGACACCAGTGTGTTGAATTGCAGTGCATTTCAGATATTTTTACTACAATACTGTGAAATCTGTAAACATTTGAGGAATACTTTTGTGTGACTGATGGAGTTTCCTTCTTCTCAGTTGTCAGTGTACGCTGTGTGCATTAGGGGGCAACATGCTCTCTCAGGTAGATTTAGAAACATGGGAATGGAGCTAATGGTACTGGCTAACAAGCGACATTCTCTCATTAAGTGGGAAGATTTGTCCAAGAGGGCAGTTCGTTGGAGGACGTTACACAAGGTCAGAGCCTCTGGCTGCCGTGGGGGAATAAGTGAAGTAGAAAAGAGGCCAAGCAGACAGGCCGATACTTGCTGTGCTGTCTGAAGGCTCCTCTACTCTCTGACTGGCAGGGCTTGATGTGAGGAGTTTGAAGTCTGGACTTTGGTCATTGCTGCTTTTGAACATGGAGCTATTTCAGTCCTGGATGGAGTGTGTGTCTGTGTGTGTGTGTATGTGTGTGTGTGTGTATACAGCAGGGTGTGTGCCGGTTCATGTATCTATTTAAAATGACTTTGCTGACCATCACCGAGGGGGGCGAGGCGGATCGTCTTCCTTCCACAGGGCTGTGAGGTTTGCTCACAGAATGGGAAATCAATAACGTCGATAGCATGAGCATTAGGATGGCCAAGTGGTTTTAACAGCCCCATTGTCATTCCTCCATTTTTGTAAAGCAGTTTGCGGGCCATTCTTTCTTCACTTCAATTTTCAGAAGGCTGAGGAAGACGGACAGCTACAGAGACAGAGAGACAAAGACAGAGGGAGAGAGGAATAAAGAGGGAGCCCTCCGACAATCAAACTGGAAGCACATATCTGACATGTCTTCTGTTCGACAGCCATTCGCAGAAGCTTTCATGATGTGCGTTATTTCCAGACCATCAGCCTGACTTGAGCCATAGTTGTTTCCTCATCAGTACTGAACACTGCACACAACTTGCCCTTCACCAAGGAGGCTGGCCTTTATGGGCAGGTCTCCCAGTGGTACATTGTACAAAAAGGAAATGTATTTTCGTTTTCTTATCATCACACAACTTTTCCGGTATGCCTTTTTCAATCAAATGTCACACATATCTAATTTTAAAAAAAAGTTTCTTCTGCAGTCCTGAAAGCTGGTTGAAAAGAACAAATTATCAACTCTTTATTATTTATTTATTATATTATATTTATTATGAAAATTTTACCCATTCTATATAAAGGGTTGTCTAATATTTAGGCTAATCACTTCACATATTCTTCCTACTATGATGGCTTCAATAGGGCTGTATACTGTATTTGGCTTTATATTATTCTCATGCACCAGTTGCAACACATCACTGAATGTGTGTGTGTTTTTGTGCTCGAGTACTACTATCAGTCTCAGACAAGAAATTGCGCCTCAGTATCTAAACAATAATCCGGGTCTATCTGGATCGGAGCTATACACTGGTGTGAAATCAGAGATAAGGGTTGTAGGGCAACCTCTTCCTATCTCTCTGACTGTGGGAGACAGTGATGAAAGCTTAGTAATACAGATCAGGACCCTGTTCTTTCAGTGTGGTTAAACTAATTCAGGCTAAAATAATCCTGTTAATTCACAACAACTAATTTAATTCTTCGAATGCAGTTGTGGCACTGATTTAAGCTATCTTGAGTGTGCTCTTATTTTGAAATGTTTGAAGCCATGATCAGCAGCACTGGCTGACTGAGTGCTAATCATCTTGATTCAGCCCTCTCTCCTAAAAAATTACATTCCCATACAACCGAACTGTATTATGAATTTCGAGGGAAACATATTTTGTCACCGATTACAGTTGTTTTTTGGCGTATTATGAATACTTTTGTAGTGTTGTACTTGTGGAGAGGACGTCAGGGTGGTGGATGGGTCAAACAAACAGGACTCTGTGTGAAACCAAAAGTCAATGTTCACTTTTGATTTTCATTTGTTATTATAATGTAACAAAGCCATTGATTTTAAGCTAAACTATAATGTTTTTTTCATTAACCTATCCAAGTTTTGTTGCATTTTTTTGTTTTGTTTCAACATTAACCTCATGCTTGAAACTGTTTAAAACTGGGACCATAATCCAGGAGAAGATATGTTTCCTTCGAAATGTAATTGAGAATACAGTTTAGTTGTATGGAAATGAATGTGGTTAGACTGTGAGTACTTGTAATGAAGAAGAAGATAGTCCTTTATTAGTCCCACGAGGGGAAATTCAATTTTTTCACTCTGTTGTTAACTTATACAAGGTACATGCAGACCCGAACACACACATGCACAAACACGCAACAATGGAGAGGTGTCAGAGTGAGGGGGCTGCTCCTGACAAGCACCCCGAGCAGTTGGGGGTTTGGTGCCTTGCTCAGGGGCACCTCGGCAGTGCCCAAGAGGTAAACTGGCACCTCTCCAGCTACCAGTTCACACTCAGTTCTTGGTCCATGGCGGGACTTGAACCGGTGACCCTCCGGTTCCCTACAGACTGAGCTACTGCCGCCCCCAATGTTGTGTTCAAGATTAAGCAGATTTAATTGCAAGCTATTTTGGCAAATAGTGGTTTGTACACAAAGTGATTTACCTGGAATTAATAAACTTCCATTTCATTGTATTTACTTATTTGCTGAAGATGCAGGTACAAATAGTAAATTTCACCATTGAAATGTTATTGTTAAATGTCACTGATTCCAACAGTCAGCAGAGTTTTAACTGAGCTGATATCTTTCTATTTTAGGATAGGATTGATTCTTTTCGTAAGAGAACCTATTTTATTTTGTTGCATAGTTCTCTCAAATTAAATCCTTCTTTCCCCGTACTTCTGTTTATCCCTCTAAGAAAAGTTGTCATTTGGTGGTGTCATGGTAATCACCCTAAAACATCACGTTCATGATCCAGCTACACTCTAGCTGTTAATAAGCATGCACTTTTGTTGGGCTTAATGTGTTATGGCAGACAGCTGCAAATACATTTTAATCCAGTTCTGAAGAACTGAAAAATCAAAGTCAAAGTCAACTTTATTGTCATTTCTGCCATATGTACACGACATAAAAGTGCTGTTTCTCTCAGACCCACATTGTAAACATATAATACTCAAAACAAAGGTTAAAATGAACTAGTGGAACTAATACGAGCAGAGAATTTAAAATATTTTCAAGATAACAAAGAAGAAAGAAAACAGAGACAACGACAATGAGGCACAGATAAAAAAAAGTGTAATGTAGCATAAACTGCAGTGGATGAATATAACGTAAACTAGAATGAATAATTATAGTGTAAACATAATTATAGTGCAAACAACAGATGTGTAAGTAATATTTCCTCCACAGGATGAGTAACGACACTTGATGAGTATCTAAAGTAGCTGGTCTTATGGTTGTTGCTGTGTGATGAGTGAGTTACAGTCCAGACTTTTTAGAGGTTGAAGGCAGAGAGTTCAACCTCCTAACAGCCTGATGCATGAAGCTGCTGCTCAGCTTGGTGGAGCCAGCTCAGAGGCTTTACCTTTCTTTACCTTTTCCCAGATAACAGCAGACTGAAGAGGCTGTGTGAGCGGTGGGTGGGGTCACCTACAATGCAGGTGGCTTTGCGGGCGAGGCGGGTGTTGTAAATGTCCAGGAGAGAGGCCCCAGTGATCCTCTTAGCTGCTATACTGTATGTTGAAGGGACTTGTTGTTAGAGGCAGTGCAGCTCCCAAACCACTCAGTGATGCCTCGGTAGAAGGAGCACATGATGGGGGTCAGGACCCCTGATCTCTTTAGCTTCTGAAGGAAACAAAGACGCTGCTGGGCTTTCTTGGCCTGCGATGCCGTGTTGTTTGTCCGGAAGAGGTCCTCTCTGATGCACACACCCAGGAATCTGATGCTGCTCCACAGCAGTGCCATTGACAGTCAGCAGAAGGTGATGGGCGTGTGCTCTCCGGAAGTCGATGAAAATCGATGAAAAAACGCAGACGTGTGTCAGATCCTTAAAAATCAAATCAAGCTAATTCAGTTATCTTTGTACAGAGAACAGGGCACAAGTGTAAAAAAATAACACATTAAGTAAGTAAAGAAAAAAAGGGGCATACCATATTCAAGACGTTATGCTCTGTCAGTCAAATTATTTTAAAGTGCTAGAGCAAAGAGAATAGTTGACATTCAGGAAGCCGTACTGCTGTCAGATTTGACTGTGATACCCTGATGGTCATTTCCCCAAATGCTACTATTCCCATAAAAGCAGCACTTTGAGGTGTGATTAGCCTCATATCTGTCCAGAAGCATCACATAGATCATCCTGTTTTGTAGTGACATCTCTTCAGAACCAAATCCTTCTCGTACAGAGAGGTTAATCTAAATGTTAATCTAAATCATAATGTATTCCCTCATTTTCACTCTGCAGCCCTGGTCTGTATATGCTGTTGTACTTACTATGGCTTTGCACAATTGTTTAACTTAGAAAATTAAATTCAGGAACACCATCTTCGTGTCATAAAAGTGTGGACTATTATTTCATGTGAAAGCATGTTCAATTAATTTCTCTTAGCGAATGCACAACAAGTCTTTTAAAGGTCATCTTCACGTGAATGTTTCTGTCACTTTTGCTCTATGTGTACATTGTTCATGGCTGTGAGATTCCATTATGTCTGAAGCGCTGGCAGGGATTTTAAAAGGTTTACTCACGGGCAGATACACAGGTACAGTAATGTCCAGAGGTAGCAAAGAGAGTGGTGGTGATGAAAGACTGTAGATGACAAGAGCAAAAGAAAACAGACAAATGCAAGCATTAATAGATTGTGAGTGAGACATTCAGTTACACCTTGTTCTCTTATTATTCCCTCACCATCCACGACACGTTGTCTTAACAGCAAGAACTTTGTACTACTGGCTTGCTATACAACTGCAGCAATTGTGCCCAATTCCCAAGAGGAATATATATATATATATATATATATATATATATATATATATATATATATATATATAGATATCATATATATATAAAGAATAATCTGTCTCGACTTTCATTAAAAGTTTTAAACTGCATTATTGATTCCACAATACAACATTAAACAAAGAATTCTACCTCAACATATGGGAAGGATGAATTCAAGAAAGGGAAAACATATACAGATATGTGCTTCTACTTTGAGCACATTATTTTCATGTATTTTCAATTTTAACACTTATTGTATGTGTGGCAAGGAAATCAATGGCACAGAAAGATTGTTTGTGCCCATGCTGAGAGTCACATTTTTCAAGACAACTGCCTGTTGGGAACCATCTAAGCAGAGAATTGTGAGGGAAAAAATGTGTCTACAGAAGATAGAGAGACAAAGAAAGAGACAGACGGAGAGAGAAAATAGTCTACCAAATGGATTCATCTCTTTTCAATTACAAAGCAGGTACAATTGTAATATAGGTGACATTCAAAATCTATGTTCTTGAGCTCCGACATTGTGTACATGTATCTGTTATAGGTCATTCTGCATCAGTACAATTCTTCGTAGGTTTTATCTTTCATTTATTTAAAAGGTAGCTATTGCAGAGGAAGACAAAAGACTATCACTCTTCTCTTTCAGAGGTGGTTTCTCTCCTGGCTGTTGTTTCCTTTGGCATCTTTGGCCGGAAACATCTTAATGAGGTCTTCTCTGGGAGAAACAGGGCGATGCTTGCATGCTTGCACACAGAGACTTGAGGTGTATGCTATAAAAAAAATAAGAGCTAAGCAAAGGTGTTTTGGAGTAGATGTTTGGTGGAGGTGACCTTTAAAACTCAGAAAAAAAAAAAAAAAAGACTGTCAGGTGAGACCATAGACTGTATATCAGAAGTGGACGTAGTCACTGTGACGTCACCCATTGGTTTGTTGACTTTGAAACCTCAAAGAACGTACAGTATATCACCGAATCCCATGTTTAAAGTGTTGTATTCAAACATACATCCAGAGTTCCTTACTTTTAATCTTTGTTGGTCAAATCAGAGACTCCTTACAGGCATGAGGAGCCATGGAAATTTATGAAGTGAAGCAATGAAGCATTCCCTCAAATCTCAACTCTAAGATTCAAAAAGAACTAAAATACTTTACAGTCCTGTGCCTCCCCTTAAAGAATCATTTTTTAGATGTTTCTCCAGTCAGTTCTAGTCTTTGTCTGAATTCGCTGGCGTCAAAACGTGTGAAAATGCAGCATGGCTTTGTTGTTCTTCTGTGGCTGTATCTCCCTTACCTATTCTGTGAGACTCGCCTCGCCCACGAGACTTAAATATCAACTCTAAACATTTTCAGTCTCCGGCCTCACTGTATCGGATAGACCAATTTAACAGGGCTTCCCTTCAGTCTGGCTCCATACACAGATAAGAATAACCCAGAGCAGCTAAGAGAACCTTTTCCTTCCCTTGATCATGTTATCATAAAGGCGTATTCTCTCACTTCCACCGAACGCTGTCATGTTTCTCAGCCCATGTTTTATTTCTCGACTCTGCACAGGAGAGCCCTGTGCCAACGGAGAAAGACAAGAGAAACTGCCCTTTCTCTCTCTGTCTTTTTGACTCACTGGAGAGCTCTGCTATTCCTTTTCTCAGCAGTAAATAATGCCTTTTCATTGCATGCATACTTAAGCTCAACAGTGTGTTGAAAGCATTTAATGAAAATCAGGAGTTGTTTGAAGTTGAAGCTTATTTCAAACTTAAATCTCTTGGCCTTCTGCGTCGGCCCCTCCCCTCTCCTCATTCTCTTTGATATGCAGGCGGTGTACACAGAGCTGATTGAATTTGTATTCATTTTTTCTCAAGCTTTTTTCTTCTTTGAGACCTAATTTCATCAAATGCATTGGTATTACTGAAATTCTTGTAGTTGATAGCCACCCCTGCAATCATTTACCATTGATGTCTTTCGGCGAAGATTGCTGGATGAGAGGGATGAAGAAAAGGTGGCTGATTGACTTGGATATTTGTTTTGCTTTCTAACCGCTGTTTGAAGCGGTATACACATGAGAGGGGGATGCTTACGAACCCTTGTGAGTCTCGAAAGCTTACAGTGTCGATTCATTTAGTGTTATGCACTCTTCAAAAATTCCACTTGCCCGACCACTTTTGCATCACGCTCACATACCAACTACATGTTGCCAGCAGACAGACACTCGCATTTCCTCACATAAACACACATAAAGTCAAAATCACACAATACACACAATGGGCCTCATTCAGCAACATTCTCTTAAATTTGTCTTATATCTTTCTTAAATATCTGTTAAGAGAAAAAAAACCCAACAACAACAACAGAAGTCAACTCCAGATAAATCAAATGTTTTTCATCATCCAAATCTAGGTGTGCTGAATGATCACACTTGATTATAAGTTGGAGGCATGTTGCCGATTCTTTATTATAAGCTTAGGTAACGCCCCCTAATCACGGTATAAGGGCCGCTGTGTGCTGTGTGCAAATACTCAATCATTGGAATTGGAGAGTTGCCGCCAAAATAGTTGTAAGAAGAAGAACTTCAGCTGACATTGAGGTACTGTTAAATATACTTACAGTACATGTGATTTTCCAGAGCATCAGTACTGGTGTTACAGGAAAATCAGAAAGCATCTATGAGCAGTACGGTATGTAGGAATTCAGCAGCTGAACACACATCCAAGGGTTTTAAATGGGATCAGTGGACCAATAATGTCTTTAACCCACAAATGTAATAATCCAATCATTATAATTACTTTAAACTATATAATAATCTAAATGTGATTGTATGATATTCATGCATTTTTGTGTCTTTTTTTAGGGCTGTCAAAAGATAACGCATTAATGCAAGTTTATTTTAATGTCGCTAATTTCTTCAAGGCATTAACACGACTTGCATTCTTACTAGCTTGTGATGTAGGACGCTACATAACGCTCCAAACATACACAAAATTTTGGCGAGGAAAAACTGGCATAGCCATTTTCAAAGGGCTACATTGACCAGAAAATGTGTTCTGTGAGTACATACAAGTCTCCCCTTTACAGACATGCCCACTTTATGATAATCACATGCAGTTTGGATCAAGTCATAGTCAAGTCAGCACACTGACACACTGACAGCTGGTGTTGCCTGTTGGGCTGCAGTTTGTCATTTTATGATTTGAGCATATTTAGTCATTATTTTTGCTTTGTTAATTGTTTTACAATAATAAATATACACATATTTACATAAAGCAGCATTTGTCCACCCCCATGTTGATTCGAGTATTAAATACTTGACAGATCTCCCTTTAAGGTACATTTTGAACAGATAAAATGCAAATTCCATTGGAAACAATTAATATGCGATTAATCACAATTAAATCTTTTATTCAGTTGACAGCAGTAGGTTTTACTTATCGTTAGGAGTGCTCTCAACCACTTGTTAAATGTTCTCTTACCTGAGAGAAGAGCAAAAATAAGAAAACACTGGTGAATCCCATAAATCAATGGATACCAACATAATAATAACAAACCTTACATACAGAAGAGGAAATTTGTTCTTACATCGCTTCCTGCATGAGGCCCATTGTTCAGACTCAAATCTAGAAGCAGAATACCTCAGTGAAAGCTCTGTTAGGCTTGTCAGATTTGACAGCCTGCCTGTCATTAGCATAGTTTCGCCTAACCAATCAATACAGCTCTGGCCTTTTGAGGCACTTGTTGAAGTGGGCTCCTGTTCGAAAGTGTGTGAGTGGAGCAGATTGCAACCGCTAGTTGTTCAGAAAGCTTTCGAGGCTCATGAGTCTGTGTGTATATTTAAATATGGATAAACAGATACAAATATTGCACACTGGGAAACAGACAGTCGCACATGCCCTCTTTCTCCCATATTTACACACATACACACACCGCTCAGACTCACTGAATCATAACTTGTTGTGTTTTTAGCCACAGGGAAGTCCTTTATCCACATAACTAGATTAACTCACAGCGAGCTCTGATCAGCTTAATTTGGATTCAGCCTACTTACCCCTCGCTGGTCCTCTTGTCAGTCTGTCTGCATGCTCATCTGTCATTCTGTCGACTTGAATGACAAGATGTTTGCCTCTGTGTGTGTGTGTCGCTTCATTTAACCACCTCTCTCTGTCTAGTCTGGAAAAAGGATTACCCCCAGTCCCCCTCTCGCTTAGCACAGTTGTTTTGTCGTTTCACGAATAACATAAAAATATTTTACTCTTACAACGTACATATGAATATATTATAGCTTTTGTTTATTTCGACACAGAACACTTGTTCCAGGTAGATTTTTTTTTTCTTCTTCCTTAAAAAAAAAAAAAAAAAAAAAAAAACTACATGTAATGAACTCATTCTGTCTGCATGTTTCGGCGGGATGCCAATGCAACGTATTGACTGCAGTCGTCTCTCAGTGTCTTTGGATTATAGAATCTCTATGATGCCCCCGGGGACCGACTGACAATAAAATAACACAGAGAATGTGGAGACTGTCAATTTCCTGAATCCAACATTTCTACAAACAGAAAATCTGATGCATTTCACATCATGTCACATCCCCTTCTGACATTTCAAAAACATGATGTTAGCTGTGTATTATTTTCATACACCAGTAGCTGAGTTTAGGCAGAGACATTCTTGTTATAGTTTACTATTTCAATTAAATGCAGTCACCCATGATGTCCAGTGATGGCTCCATTGAAAGCAGCTTTACTGACCAGTCAGAAAGTCATAGTGGACATCGCAAAAGCAAAACCCCTATAGTGTAAAACATCATGCAGGAATTTAATTGCATCAAACTGTAATTTGTCATTAATGTAAATGTATATTTTTATATCAATCAAGTCAATTTAATTTGAAATTTCAATTTTTTTTATTTTTAGACCACCTCAAAACTCATACACACAAGTTGTTTTGACTTGAAGTCTTTTAACTTGAAATGATGAGTTGAATAAATGTACTGCTGTGAGTTCACTCAATTCATTAACAACTAAAGAAACATGATCAGCATATTAGCACACTTCCCAGCATGCACTGTTTGAGAGTTAAAACTCTTCAGAGACCTCTCTGTTTTGTTGATTGAAGAAAGCCTACATGGTGGAAATTTTCTGTCAATAGTTCTTTCTTTTCATAGTCATGAAAACAATGCTAACAAATGTAAGTCAGTCTCTAAGGTAATTTAGTAATATCACTGGGAGCAGCCAAACATTTTGTTTTAAACTGATTCTTCAAACTGAGAAAAAATAAATAGCACCATAAACTGTCTGTAATGTGTGTCGGTGTGACTGGATGAGGAATCGGGAGAGCATGGCCTTTTGGGACATGAAGACGCTAAGTATGTGGTTATACTTGTCTTTTCAATGCAACTTTGTGATTGGATGTTCCAGATTGGATCTCAGCTGTGTCCACATACTGTATGTGCACTTGACACATCAATGAAACCTGCCTGATCGGGTAATAATCAAATATAATTCATGGTCAAAGAAGCAGCTGTGAAAAACTGGATAAACACGTTTAATAACCTTTGAATTCTTCACAATAAAAGTCCTGTTATTTTTGCTTTTCTGCCTGCAGTATTAGTGGATTGTTTTTACTGAACAAAATAAGTGTAACAAATTCTGTGATAAACACATTCTCCTGTCATTTTTTTTTTTTTTAACAATAACCCCCCCCCCCCTGTTATTTTGTCATTTAAAAGCTTTTATTTTGAAGCAGCAAAATTATGAAATGTTGGGTTTTCATCAGCAGTAAGCCCTAGGCCAGACCAGATGAGTCAGAAGGATGTGACGGCTGCGTAATCTTATTTTTCATTTCGACGTCCATGTTAACAGGTTAGAGCTTCCACACTGGCAACATGAGACGTGCGTCTCACATGCGGTTTGACGGTGTCTCAGCTGCGTCTCTTCTAGAGATTCGAGGTCTCGCCTAGCCGCATGGTCCACAGCAGCAATAGACAGTGGAAGTGATTGTTTGGCTGTATATTGACATCATATCAGCAACATAGCTACAGTTTCAATGTCTGTATTAGTAGAGAATGTCATGGACATGACATTTTTTTTTTTTTTTAAATCAGCTTTACCTGCTTTCATTTCAAAATAAAACCCCTCAAGCTTTTTTTTTTTCTGTGGGCAGAACTCATTTTTACAAGGCTTTTATTCTGAAATATGCAGAGGACAGTGTTGCAGAACATGCAGTGACTTGCAGGGCTCCATGAATGAATGTAGTATGGGATTTTAATTGTGGATCATTTATTATATTATGTAAATGACAATATATCATTTATTTATTTACAAATTACCAAACACAGCAGCCACATGCTCTTCACGCGTCCGGTCTGGCCCAGGCTTTTAACTCCGACAGCGAGCCTCAGCTATTTACCAGCCCCGGTTTTCCTCCTTACTTCCCTTCGCTCAGGAGAGGAATTCCCATGTGGGGGGAAGATGATGCAAGACCTACGTTTGATAAATTGTCCGAAGTGTGCTCCCATTATATCCACTCCTCACTGAGATCTGAACTCTGTGTGAGGCAGGCCAGCTTGGCATGTGGTCTGGTAGATCGCAACCCAAAGAGAGCAAAAGCCAATCTCAGATGTATGATCTCAGAGTGCACAGACATGACAGTTAATGAGTCCTGGCGTGATCGGATGACAAATGTCACATCGAAAAGACAAGTGTAACCACAGCCTAAGATGAGTGGCCAAAGCTTAAGAGTCCCATTGCGGAGCTCAGCCTGTGTTCATAGAACTAACGCTACAATGCATAACCATTGGTTCCTTACTCTCTAACTGGCAAAGATGGGCCGCAAGGCTCGTTCATTACTGAAGTCTAGAGATGAGGGTAAAAGATGGAGAAAGGGATGGACACAAAATAGGAGGGGAGCAGGATAAGGAGGCACAGAAAGGAGAATTATATGAAGGGCCAGAGGGAAGGAGGGGACAGATAGCGGGGCAGAAAGCATGAGATACTGAGGAAAAGAAGGGGGATAGAAATAATGAGGGATGGAAGGAAAGTGGGGATAAGCGAGGAGTGGAGGAGGGGGCAGCAAAGAGAGAGCTGAGTAGAGCTGAGGAGGCGCTGGGCCTGGGGGATTGCTGCGCGTTTATCCTCCTCTGCAGCAGGCTTCTGAAGCACTACCTCAGGAAAAGACTTTAAAGCAGGGTGGCTGCTGCTCTGCGCTGATCTGTTAATACCCACAGATACATGAGGCTTCGCCATAGTACTCTGGGGGGGTGGAGCGGGACAGTGTATAAGTCTGCATGTGAGTCTGTGTGTGTGTGTGTTTTTTTTTTTTTTTTTGTACGTGTTCAAGGATCATATCATATCTCTGCAGACGATATCCCATCCCCACCGCTAGCTTGCCCCAACTCACCCGGAGACATGAAGTTACTGGAGCGATTAAAAGATTAGATTGGACTATCATGTGGCGGTGTGTCAGCGCTGTCACCTAAAGCTGCAGCCATGGGTGGGGGGGTATGAGAAGGGACGGGGGTGGGTTGGTGGTTATGACTACCCTGTTTTAGGATACTGTATTAATAGACTCCTTCCTCCTGGGAATTGGTGTGAAACTCCCTCAGAGCCACAGTATGCAGCAAGAAATGCTGGGAGGTGGAGAGGCTGCTTGGGATTTGTATTGGCTGCTTCACAGAGGACCATGTCCCATGCTCTCAGGGGGGCCTTATATGATTAATTCAATGAAAGCAAAAGACCGGGGGGGGGGGGGGGGGGGGGGTAAAAGATGTACGATGTGAAAGATCATGTTTATTTTGGCTCTTCAGTTTTATAAGTTTTTACTGATAATGTGAAATCACAATCTGCATGTGTCTGGTTTTAAAGTTGTATTCATATGAAGTCATGTCATAATGCTTTTTATATACTGAATAACAGAAGGATACTGCCCCATTCAAAAAACTGAAAGGCAGTTTTTTTAAGGATGTGTTAAACTACATTCAAAACCATTTCTTAAAAATGTATTTTGGCCAACATGTTTTCCTCGGCTGCCCAAATCTTTGTTTTTAACTCATAATCCCCTCAGATCATAGAGCAATTTCTTGTTTTCCAATTTTATTTAAGGAAACCTTGCAACTTTCTCAGACTACACAGCGACATGCTTTCTCATACATTAACTTTTCACATAAACACTAGCGCTAGACAGCTAACAGTGAGTGTAGTTGAGGTTTCTGTCACTAGACTAGCCCCTTGGATAATTCTTTGGTAAATTTGGTTGTTCAGCAAGGCTCAACATGGTCAGCAGCAGGTGACAAACAGTTAGACAGGGAAAGATACCATACCTCTAATTTTCGCCAAACAGTATAGAAACAAAGAGGTGAAACTGGTGTGTTTTTTTTGACAATGGCCGCTAGATGGTGCCACAGTAGCGCTGCTGCCATTTTGGACTGTAAACGCCAATGAGTCCATTACCATGAATGTATAAAGAAATGACTGTAAATCAGAGGATCTTTTCTTTTGAGGTAAATCAACTTCCCTGTACGAATGCTTATTTAGCCGACATTTAAATCATTATGTCCTAAAATTTGTAAAATTAACTAATAGGTGAATCCAGAGTTATTTACTCCAGCATAATGAACGTACATCAGACCAACAGAACTGAACCACGCTGCATGCTCATATGACATGAGCGATTCAGCCGGCTTCCTGCTAGCTATATGCGGCTTATTAGCTTATAATGCACCCATGGGCTGTAAGCCTGTACTGTGGTGGATGTATTAACATCTCTGTTCCCAAACAACCGGCTAGCCAGTAGCAAGTAGTGCTAGTAGCATGACATAAACAGAATTTAATCTAGTTGTAGGCTATTCACTGATGTGGGGCTCAGCCATGGTCTGTGGTCAATAGTATATTGATTTTGGAGGTCCTCGACATGAAAAAGTTCGAGATTGCTCTCAAAATTTGTTGCTGGATTTTTTGAACTTTCATTCTGGTCCATCGCTCACATAATGCTCCTCTGGGAAGTAGCTGGGCAAACGTTTTATAAATAAATAAGTAAGGATGGAGCATGTTATGGAGCTGTTGTAAAGCCCAAAGTGGTAAACTCACCATCTCTGGCAGTGACGACGCAGCCAGCTAATCCAAAATCCATCCATCCATCCAGCGTCAACCGTTTCTCCCCGGTGGGGGGGGGGGGGGGGGGGGGGGGGCTGGTGCCGATCTGGTGCTGTCCATCGCAGGGCACATAGAGACAGACAATATATAGACAGACAACCATTCACGCTCACATCCACACCTATGGGCAATTTAGAGTCACCAGTTAAACAGTGTCTTTGGACTGTGGGAGGAAGCCGGAGTACCCGGAGAAAACCCACGCTTACACGGGGAGAACATGCAAACTCCACACAGAAAAGTCCAAGCTGGAATCGAACCTGCGACCCTCTTGCTGTGAGGCGAGAGTGCTAACCACTACACCACCGTGTAGCCCTCATCCAAAATCCAGACCTTCAATTATGCCTAACTTTAAGATTTAATATAATTTACAATGAGTTATAAAAAAATCTCCTCCCCCTTCCCCATACAGTTGTCATGAACCAGGAAATTAGCTGTTGAAACCAAAACCGTTTGTTGTACCAGGCTGTAAACATGTGTATTTCTGCTGTAAAGCTGGCATTTCAACATGAGGGTCTATGGGGATTAATGATCTTAACATTTCCACATCGGCCGCATTTCTCAGCACTGGAGGTTGCCTCTTGAATAACGTCTTATAGAACTTGTAAATTGTACATTAACTGTGGTTAAACTCTCTTACTCAACTAGTATTAAAATGTGTTTCTTACTCTTAATCTTTGATGGTCAAATCAGAGAGTCTACAGATGCCTTACAGGCATGAGGAGCCATGGAAATTCATGAAGTACAGCAATGAAACATTCCCTCAAACCTCGGCTGTAACGTTCAAAAATAACTATAATAAGAATCATATACTATATGATACTTTACAGTCCTGTGCCTCCCCTTAAAGTATATTTTTTTAGATGTTTCTCCAGTCAGTTGTAGTCTTTGTTTTGATTCATTGGCATGGAAATGTGTGAAAATGCAGCATGGCTTTGTTGTTCTTCTGTGGCTGTATCTCCCTTACCTATTCTGTGAGACTCGCCTCGACCACGAGACTTAAATATCAACTCTAAACATTTTCAGTCTCCGGCCTCACTGTATCGGATAGACCAATTTAACAGGGCTTCCCTTCAGTATGGCTCCATACACAGATAAGAATAACCCAGAGCAGCTAAGAGAACCTTTTCCTTCCCTTGATCGTGTTATCATAAAGGCGTATTCTCTCACTTCCACCAAACGCTGTCATGTTTCTCAGCCCGTGTTTTATTTCCCAACCTTTCCTAACACCCGGGCCCTCCTCAGGTGGTGTGCCTCCTAGTTTAGGAACCACAGCGTTAGAGGACGTGGGTGAAACTCCAACTATGTATTGCACTGTTTGTTTCACTGACTTTGAGCATGTCGATTTCTGACTAGAAACATTAACATTGAACCCTGGTGTGTGTGTGTGTTTACGTAATTGTATTACTCACAGTCACATTGTGGGGGCTCACTTCCCATCACAGCCAGTCCCCATAAGATAAGCCAATAAATATTCACAATTGCTTTTGGTTAAGGATAGAATTATGCTTGAGTAAAGCTTTAGGGTTCGGCATATAGCAGCTGTAAAAATAAACCTCTATGAAATAAGTGTAAGTCAGTAAGACCAGTGTACTCACACATGCACATTCTCAGTGTCTGTACAATTTACTGGATCTAAAAGAATGAGGAGTTTTAAAATGAGCAACAAAAAGATGAATAAAAACAAATGTCAGCACTAAACTATTGAAGGTATCACACTGACATAGGGACTGCTGTTTCAATGACAAAAATCGCAAATTGCCACTGTGGGGACAGGTAAATGATACCTTAAAATGCTCTGAGATGATGAAAGGCACCCCAGCAGCACAGCAACAAGCGAAAGCAATGAGGGGAAAAAAAAAGATTGAGGGGAAGGAAATAAAAAAGATTAAAAAAACAATGAAACCATTGCAGGCCCAGTGAGGAATCCGTACCGTGTTGTGTTTGATCAAGATAAGCTCACAGCTTCAGCACCTCCGCAAGGCCCGATGCAACCGCTCAGCAATAATCTCCAGAAGCCTCCTTCTGTTTCCCACTACAAACAGTTTGACTTTTCATCATGCTTAAATGTTTAAACTCCATGTCCTACGCAAGCCCTGCTTACAAGTTTAAACATTTAGCGCATCAAACGTTATTTTGTGTCACACAAGTGTTTATCATGACTGTGAGCCCAGGGTAGGAGAAGAGAAAAACTCATACTCTTGGGAGATCCATATAACTTAAGTTTATCTAATTGATTTTTTCATGTTATCTTAATTTGTTTATTGACCTACCAACAGATGTTAAAAGTGCCATTATCATCTCCTAATTAAATACAGTTTTTCTTCAATGCTTCAGTCTTAAATGGAGTTACAGCAGAGAAAATATGCTTTGTCATGCTCCTGTGTTTTATGAATGTGTCCACTCGCGCTCACTTGATCATGTTATTATAAGTTAAATGTGGTCTGTTGGTACCTGTTAGACTGTAAGTTGTTTCTTATCGACCAGGGCCACTTAGCCGCTTGATCAAAATCACCTGTATTTTCAGATAACATGACAGGCTATTAGAAAGATGCGGTTAACCAGGCGTGTGATATTGCCTACAGTAGTCCTTAATGGCAGTGTAAACAGCAGTGGTATTGGGTCACCGCTCTGTGGTGCATGCAATGAGTCTCTGCAGCTTGTGTATTTTCTTAATGTATAATATAAGGTGCCAATTACAGTAGAATATATTGTGATTAAACAACCTCACAAACAATAGACCATTTAAGAGCACACAGTACTGTAGAATCAGTATGTTGCCGATCCCAGCTGGCATTGGGCGAAGGCAGGGTTCACCCTGGACAGGTCGCCAGTCCATCACAGGGCACATAGAGACAGACAACATACAGACAGACAACCATTCACACTCGCATTCACACCTACGGGCAATTTAGAGTCATCAATTAATCTAAACAGCATGTCTTTGGACTGTGGGAGGAAGCCAGAGTACCCGGAGAAAACCCACGCTTGCACAGGGAGAACATGCAAAGTCCACACAGAAGAGTCCCAAGCGAGATTTGAACCTGCGACCCTCTTGCTGTGAGGCGAGAGTGCTCACCACTGCACCACCGTGCAGCCCCAAAAAGTGAGATTTTAATGTCTATAAAGCAGGTGATATATAGCAGGTGCTAATATTGTTGAATCAAAACGCTCAATCCACAGGGGAAATACACCCAGCCCGTATTCGGAAACATCTTTGAAGTCTTTGAAACAATCTGTCAGGATTTCTGTGCACTTGTGATGTCACAAATTTACAATATTTGGACCATTTCGCAGTTTTAAACGTAAACATTGAAAGTGTTTTCTTGGTTCCTTCATATGGGGTCGTGGTTAACGAATTTGTGAGAAGAGTCCGTATGAACGCCCCCTCCTGTGGTATTCACAACCTCGTGAGTGGAAAATTTCTGAAAGCTCCGAGTTCAAGACTTATGACATGTTTGTTGACCTTCCCAGAAATGATGGAGCACATGGTGGTTCATAATAGGTTAATATATTGTAATTTTAGTCATATATTGTTTTTCTTCATATTTTTCCTCTGTCATTATGCCTTTACATTTCCTGCTTTTATGTTACTCACTTGCTAGTTTACTAAATTGTTAGTGTCTGTGGCTTCTAGATGCCGACAGTAACGTTAATATTGCCGTTGCTTAGCGTTCTCACGACTTAACCTCTTGAATGCCAAGCACATCATGTACACGACTTTCCATGTTGTAAAGAGCTCTTGAGTTTCATTTGAAGTCACCATTTCTTGTTGCAATGTATGTGAATGGCATCAGCTGACAGGAAGTACACATGGGACCCAAGCTGTTGCCTAGCAATGCAACTGTGATGCATTTCCGTCGAAATACACTGAAATGGAACATTTTAGACAGAGGGTAAAAACAGGCATATTCGGGCAGACAGTTTGAGGAAAATAAAGTTTTTTTTAACATGATGTTCAAAAAAACCTTTGTGTTCCTCATCATGTTCTAGCAGAAAGAGAAAATACAAGTATGAACCTGAAAATGAGCATGAAACAGATTTAGGAGAAAAGTGTTGGCTAAAGTTTTGAGGAATTTCAGATGTGGCACAGGATCCTTACAGCTCTCTTAAAAACTTTAACGGATAGTTTGATGGCAAGACGAAAACATTGGAAACTACAAGGGCACTCGCAGAGCATAGACCTTCACCAGGGCTGTTTCCATAAGTGAAAAATAATGTGTATATCCACCTCGTGATTTGGACCCACTCCCAAAATGTAATGGGTTCTTCCTTGGCCCATGTTACATCCTTCCACCAACGTTCATGAAAATTGGGCAAGTTGTTTTTTTGGAAATCCTGCTGACAAACAGACAAACAGAAAACATAACCTCCTTGGCTGAGGTAATGAATCTACCAAGTGTGGTTATCATCTATTCTGCACAGTCATTGGCATAAAGTATGTCCTTAGAAGTGTTACATCTGCAACATTTATTCCACTTAATGGATGTGTGTATTGACAAGTCTTGAAATTATGTATGCGCTCGCATTTCGGTCAGCCAAACATCTACACAGTTCAGATGACCTCCATTGCAGCCAGCAGAGAGAGATTTTAAATAATGTTCCACTGAATTAAGAGGCCTAAATCCTGGAGCTTCATTTTGCTGACAGAGCCTGTGGCTTGTAATCTGGACGCACAGTTACAGGGCAACTGGGTTTTGGGAGATAGCTTTTTTTTGTAATGCCATCGTCGGTACAAAATTTGTGTGATTAGACTCAAGTTGGACTTTAATTAACGTAGTTAAGTAGCTGCAGCGCAGTCTCCACGGACCTCTGCAGGTTACACTCGTGGTAAGGGAGGAGGAGGGCAGTGGGGGGGGGGGTGGTGATTTGGAGATGTAAAGCAGGTAATTAAAAGAAGATTGTATGCTATTGAATGATCTCCTGGGCAAATAGAGTACATCCTCTTCTCCCTCCTTCCCTCTCTCAACCCTCGCTCTCTAGCCATGCACCTGAGATGAAGATGACAGTTAATGATGGTATTTTTTAAAACCACTTTACCTCTTGCCCTATAGCTCACTCTCGCTCTCTCCAGACAGACCGAGGTTATTTTTTTTTTTGCCTCTTCTTTCATCCTTTACTGAGATAGGTCCACACCATTTTTCTCTGTGTTCCATTAGCAAATTGCCTCCCCTCCTTTTTCTCTCCCTCCCTGTTTCCACCTCCCCACCCGCCCCCTAACCCTCCCATTAGAAATCTAACAGGGGAATTTATTCATTTAAACTCAAAAACACAACAAAACAAAACAAAAAAACACAAAGTTCACTCCTGGGTCTGTTTTATTTTTCAGAAGTCGGAGCAGAGCCACAGAGCTGGAGAGAGACTAATTTTGGCCGAGTCAAGGCAACCCGAAAGACCTGAAAGCCATCATTCGCACAGAGTGGCAGCAAGGTCATCTGGCTACAGGATGGTGAGTCTGTTATTTGCATATACCATGGGCTACGAGGTAACAAGGTCTAGTTTCTCCATTTTAATCAGTTTCAAAAAGTGCTAAGACAACTATTAGTAAAGTGACTATCAGATTGCTCAATTTGCCTAGCTATTATCTACTTTCATGCATGTGCCAGCATGATAAAGTAATCTTGCACTTTGAGTATGAAAAGAGAAAAATAGCATTCAACCATCTTCAACTGCTTATCCCATTAGGGGTCGCTGGGGGCCTGGAGCCGATCCCAGCTGGCCAAGGCGGGGTACACCTGGACAGGTCGCCAGTCCATGACAGGGCTGACACATAGAGATAGACAGCCATTAATGAATAATCATTAATGAACCCAAACTGCATGTCTTTGAACTGTGGGAGGAAGCCGGAGAAAACCCACACTAACAACCCGGCTAACACATGCAAACTACACACAGAAGGGCCCCAAGCCGGATTCAAAGTTGCAACCCTCTTGCTGTGAGGCGACAGCGTTAACCACGGCAGCCCAGAGAAAAAATACAATCTGTATATTTTTTTTTTTTTGTCAAGCTGTTCAGTTTATGTGACAGCTGTAAAACTTTTATTCTAGTATTTCATACAGTAATTGGTTTGCAGGCCATAAAATTACAGGTGTGTACTGACAAAGCTAGGCCCAAGAAAATAATTATTCTGCAAAGTATAGAAGACGTAGTACAGTATTAACACCATGACCAAGTGTAATCAGAACAAAATCTGCTCAATCTGTTACATTCAGATATTTGTATGCACAATACATAAGCTGCATTACATTCAGGGTAATCAACACGTGATTACCATAATAAAATAAGTCCGCTGTTTAAGCCGAGTCGATTAAATAGAGACAGAGATAGGGAGCGAGACAGTGTTTCCGATCCATGTGTGATTCACTCAATATTCTGTCCTCATTTGTGTTTCACTAAGGTATGTGTATTCCCGTTGCTGGATTATCCTACATCAGAAAACTGCTGAGTCAGTCATCTTAGAGACCTCACAGGCCGCTCCTTGTCTTAATATGTCTAGTCCTGTGTCAGGTCTTTGGATATCAGGGTTAATATCTAACTGAAGGATCCAATCTTCGAGATTACGTGTTTGATTTTGTTTACACCATCTGCCATAAAATGTAATTGAATGTACTGCATGGTATAATCTGATACATCCAGGAGAGATGTTGTGCTACTGCTGTTGTGTGTGTCTGTGTGTGCATAGCCCATAGATGCCTGTAGGAATCCAAAATAGCCTGTACATGTCCTGTGGGAATTAGTGCCGGCCTTATGACCGAATCATGTTCTCTAAGCAAGTCTTAACTCATTAAGGTAATGTCCTCTGCATTTGATTAAGGTGTTGAATGCTACACCTTTTAATGACCGTACTTTCTGTTTGTATTCATGGGTGTGTCCACAACAGGTGATTACATTCCCAGAGACCGAATTTTCTCGTCACTTCTAAATGAGTATTGTTCTTTTTAGTATTTTTTTTTTTTTTTTAATCTAAATTAAGTATAGGGATGCACTAGGAGTGGGACGGTTCATAACATTCATGGTTCTGTTCGGTTCACGGTTTGGGGTCAGGTTTTCAGTTCGGCTCCGTACAGCGGTAAACGGTATTTATGGTACAGCGAGGAGGCCAATTTCAATTTCAGTTGGAACAGCTTTTCATTTATTTGCCAAAATAAGTCAGCTGTTCGCCTGAACAACAGTAAACAAGGCTAACATAAGGAACAAGTGCCACTGTGTTATTTAAAAATAATTAATAAATAAAAAACAAATTATAGGTTCAGGCCATCAACAAAAAGTGCATCAGGGCAGCCAGCACTAGACCTTCTTTAAACAACAGTAACAGACAGTATGTCTCTCTCTCTTTTCTGATATTTAAAAAAATAATTAACAAACAAACAAAAAAACACAGAGGCTAAGACCATCAACATGAAGTGCAGCATAAACCAAACACTGCTCTGTTCATTATGTTTTCATGTTCTTCTGTAAGGAGATGAGTTTGTCCACACTCAGACACGCTGGATGTCCATCCGTCTGTAGTCAGAGCTACGTGGTCTGTGTGTGTCTTTCACAATTCCTCATCGTGTCTGTTCATACAGTTCAGGAATTACTGTGTAGCTTATGTGTCGACGAGACGGCATATTATAGCTCAGCTCAAGTACTCTAATCATTATGCTGAAATCCAGCGTCCTCCACGACTGCATAAGGATGAATATCTTTGCCGATAAACATCCTCGCTGCTTTAGATCTGTTTTTTGTTCTGTCTGAGTCTGCATGTAGAGGTTATTTAAATGCTGCTGGTAGAGTTGCGGAAGTTAGCGGTAACGTTATGCCTGTAAACGTAGCAGTGGAGTGCGTGTACAGTTTATATGTCAGTGAATAAATGTTGCCCATGTTCCTCTGTCTTGCTTGCCACCTGCTCATTAAATAACTCCGGCTTAGGTGCACTTAAGATGGGCTGACCTTTTAGGAGGACCAGTTTTTTTCCCTTTGATTGACAAGCCACTCAGTTTTGTTGACCTTTTTTTTTTTGTAAATTTGTTAAAATGTCAGTAACAGCATCATGTTGTAAATATAATTAAAGTAAGAAAGTGAGGCACATCGGATGAAAACAAAACACGTTTTCAAAGTCATTGTTAGAACTGTAATACTATTATTAAGTATTCATATCGGCACTCAGTATCATCAAGTACCCAAACGTAAGTACTTGCAATATTACTTTATGTTTGTGTGATGTATGTTTTATGTTCTATGCAGACCTCTTAATGTAGCAATAGGTCATCGCTGGGAACATTTAACAGCACAGTCCTCATTTACCACAACTTGAATCATTTGATACTTCCACTTGACATACACATTAACATTTTAGTTTGATGCTGCCGCTGGAGCGTGATGAGTGAGCAGGTGCAGTATGGGTTCAGTGTCAGGCTCGAGGACACTTCAGCAGGGCACAAGGCTGCTGCTGGGACACATCAGCACTTGGGGTGATTAAATCATCTCTGGTTCAAAATGACAAGTTGGAGGTTTACGGGAAGTAACGCACTGGACTTTTTCTTGTTGTCTTGTCGTCTCAGTGAGGCAGCCAGCGTATCAACTTTTCTTATTCTCTGTTTCTCACTGCTTTCAGTGTTTATGCTAAGCCAAGATAACATCTCCTTCCTGTAATGTCAATAAGCATAGTTCTCAAAATGTGGACATTTTTTTTTACCGTGCTATTATGCAAGTATATGCTACTAAAATTCCCAAAAGATGAACACCTAACAGTGATGCGAAATGTAACATTTGGAAAATACGTTTCATGTGTTTTTAAAAGGTTCAGCAACAACATTTGTCATCATAAAAACACCCGCTACAGTAGACTTCAAAGCTGTATCCACACAAATACAAAAAGAGGATGCTACATGTGATTTGTTTCAGTTATTTTTTTTTTTTTACCCCACAGAGGATGTGCAGTTCAAAGAGGTAGACTAGTGAAAAGTATGTCACTGGTACCAAGCCAGGATAAGGTATTACCAGCTTTAAATCCTTCAGCACTGATCAAAACCAGACTTACTGCACACACAGAGAAACTGGTACATTCAACAGCTCACAGCCCTGCACACACACGCACACAAACTAATGCTTTGGCAATAACTTGAATAATAACAACAACAACAACAACAGTGACCTTTATGATCCGGTTCACAGGCCAGATAACAGTCAGCAGTAGATCATACCATGTGGTCAGGGATGCTGGACTGTAGTCCCTCTTTTATCCAGGGGTGGAAGAAGTATTCAGGTCTTTTATTTGAGAAAAGTAGCAATACTACAGTGTAAAAATACTCTGTTACAAGTAAAAGTCCTGCATTCAAAATCGTACTTAAGTCAATGTAGAAATGTAGCCTATTAACATCAACATACATATACCATAAGTACTAAAAGTAAAAGTATTTATTAGGTGATGTCATGTTATCTTGTAGCTTATAAAAGGTGGAGCTCATTTGAATTACCTTATACGGTATACTGCTGTGTAGGGTGGCTTATATTATATATTAATACAAAATACAAAATAAATAAAGTAACTAATAACTAAAGCTTTAAAATATGTAATATAGTGGAGTTAAAAGCACAATATTTCCCTCTTACATGTAGTGAAGTAGAAGTATACAGTAGCTTAAAATGGAAAGTACAAGTACAAATTTGTACTTAAGTACAGTACTTGAGTAAATGCACTTAATTACATTCTACCGCTGCTTTAATCACACAGTTTTATGCCACATCTGTTTTTGTTATTGTGTGGTTGTTGTATTTTCGTCGCAGTGTTCTTTTGTGTAGTGACTCATCCCTCAAACTACTTGTTTTACATTCTACCTTTTTATTTTAATTAGTTGTGCAGTTACCAGCAATGAGTTTGTATTAGATATACAGTATAGTATATGTCGCCCATAGGCACTGTTTTGCTTTGGGCTACGGAATGACAGGAGATGGGAAATGCTCTTTGCAGTATGTTGCTCCAGCCCCAGAGGTTTAACAAGCAAAGATTTGGATTAACTTCTTAAATGAAAATATGACTGTTAAGTCTGCATGTCTGAGTTGGAGGGTTTTCAGAGGCTTTTCCAAATCTCAAATTCTCACAGTTTAGTTCAGTAAAATGTGTAATATGCAAGCTTTAAAAACCTGTGTGAATATCTACAGTTCGTCTGTGTGTCCATCTATATTGGTTTCTCCCTTCAGTGTGTTTACACTGCGTGTGCTGTATCTGTAACTGTGTGTACGACAGTGTGTTAGACTCTCTGAGTTCATTTGCTCATGCTTGTGTACTCGCATGCCTCCATATGTCTCATAATCCAGGAGACTGGCACACATCATAGTGTTGGGAGCTGGGGAATTCAGAGCCGTTCTGCCACATTCATCAGTCAAAAGACACAGACAGAGAGAACTTATGTGGCTGTGTTTAGGATATTACACAAAATAAAGAAAGCTTCTGACTGTGCACGGGGAACAGCTGCCTCACTAAATGAGGAATCTGCTGTGGAGGAGATTCAAAGGGGCAATTTTACACCAGCTTATGAGCAAGGGAGTGAATAGAAGGATGCACGCTGCCTAGAGACCGCCAGATGTTACACAAGGGAATCCATCTACAGCAAGACTGACCAAGGGTGGAATGATTCTAAATTGGCTCTGAAAAAGTCCTCACATACAAATAGATGAGGGATATATTTAGGGAACAGAGTGTCTTATGAGAAATGGTTGCCAGTTTAATTTAGCGTCTTTTTCATTACCTCTGCCAAGGAGGTTATGTTACAAGCACTGCTCGCCTGCCTGCTGTTAGTTTGTACGATCTATGAAAAATTAGACAGCAAATTTTAAAACACATTTGGATGGGGAGCCCAGCCATGGGCCAAGAAACGAGTACTGTGGTTTCCAGTTTAGATTGTTAAAGGAGTTATTGAAAGTACAACATTTTTGGACTTTACTTTTTTGCTATTTTTTCCATCAACTATTGCACATGTTAAAAAAAATGCTGCAAGCATCTAGTTCACATCACTAAAAAACGCATTGTCAAATGCTCAAAATAGGGCTGTTAATTGATTTAAATATTTAATCACAATTAAGCGCATAATTATCCATAGTTAATCGCAATTAATAACATTTTTGTTAATGTACCTTAAAGGGAGATTTGGCAACTATTTAAAACTCTTATCAACATGGGGGTGGGCAAAAATGCTTGCTTTATGCAAATATGTATATATTTACAGTATTATTGGAAATTAATTAACACAAAACAATGACAAATATTGTCCAGAAACCCTCACAGGTACTGTATTTACCATAAAAAATATGCTCAAATCATAACATGCAAACTGCAGCCCAACAGGCAACAACAGCTGTCAGTGTGAGTGTGCTGACTTGACTATGACTTGATCCAAACTGCATGTGATTATCATAAAATGAGCATGTGGCTTTAAATTGAATTTATGTTAACATGCTATTGTGTCAACTTTGACAACCCTCATTCAAAAACACAGACGGATGTTTGTGGACACATGCACAGTGTATGCTCTCTGAGCACTTTCTAATTTTCCAACATGATTGCAGACTATGTTGAATCGGCAGAGAAATGATACCATGCTTTATACAATTTAATAGGAAATGAGAGATGTTCAGAACCATATATACAGCACATTGCGATTATTGTATATTAAAGTATATTTACTTATGTAAGGGCAAGTGAGTTATTATACTAGATATTCCTGGACCAATACTTATCCTCAGCTATACAAAACTGTTGTTGTCAACAGTTCCACATACTGTACCTAAACATTGCCATTGCATACAATATGAATATAATATATTTATTCAAGTCTCTTGAGGTAGATAATGTCTTTTTCAGCAGAGAACTGGCTTGGTCAGTAGTGGTTAAAGAGGAAACATTTTACATGTACCACATACAGCACAAGATAATATTTAATATAAAGGTCACATATGGAAACTGCAGGCTGGACTCAGCAGCCTAAAAACATGTACAAGTAAATACGTTGTGCCATATGTCCTTTATGGAGGCTAGCTGGCCATTCCGCTATCATTAAACCCCCCTGGACCACTGTCATAGTGAGGCTGAAATTAAATGTAAATAAAGTTACAAAGAAAAAGCCACAAAGCAGAAGTGTAGAAGTAACATGGTTACCACTGTGGATATAAATGGCCTTTTTCTAGCTTCAGTGGTGCCAAAGAACTAGATGAATTTATACTGTAATTCAAAGATACTGCTTCAGATGGCTAATCCCATAAACACAATAAAAACACAACCGAGTATGAGACTGCTGTTTGTTCAAACCCTGTTATCCATCTCCAGAGATGCTGTGATTTCATGGCAGATGGGAGAGGTGAGAGGCAACATCATGGTGCACACTTCTCATCGCATTGGGCAAACTGTGTGTGTGTGTGTGTGTGTGTGTGTGTGTCTGTGTGTGAGATTGAGGCAACCGCTGGTCTAATCATTCAGTGTGTTAGCTATGGCAGGTGGCTGGCAGTCAGGCGTGCTCCATGTTAAATCCAGCTCCTGTTGCGTTTATTGATCTTTTGTCTTTTAAGAAGTATCAGACAGGGCTTTTGTGTTTGCATCTGTAAACACTGACGGTGGTTGTGGGCTGTGGAGTTGATGTTGACGTTGATTGTGACTGATTACAGAGCTGGGTATACAGTATACGGCAGAGGTATGAAGAAGTTGCCCTTCAAACTAGTGCTGCATTTCTTCTTCAACCACACATATACGAGAATAGGTCCGGAGTGCTGTTTCTTAAATAAGCAGCCATTCTTTTTAGCTTGTCTTGCAGTACATATTGTTTCCTCTCTATCACTGTATTGTAATTATGCTCCTCTACGAGATAAACAGCCACGCTGCTGTGATTCTTACATTCAAACTAATAAGTTCCCATACGTCTTTTCTCTCTGTTTCAAAAGGTTTCCCCACATGCTGAATGCTTCCAGTCCTTCTTTGACTTCCTCCTCTATCTTGCAGCAGCTGAAAAAAGAAAAAGCAAAAAAAAGAAAAAGAAAAGCCAACAGACATGAAACCGGATGGAAATTCTGCCAGGCGCTGCCACCTCCTCAGATGCAATACTGAACTACGCGAAGGGATCTTTGAGGAAGCAAAGGGGACTTTTAATGAACAGGCCCTTTATTGATCTGTGGACAAAACAGTCGTTAATTATGTGCGGGTGGGCATTTAATTGAGGGAGTGAAACAAGGTCCCTGCTTGCTAAGCTAATGCACGGTCAAGAATGAGGAGGATTTGATTGAGTCTTGTGCCATCGGGGTAAAGGATGAGACACAAATGATCATTCAAGCCAATGCTGCTGGATCTTCCTTTCTCCCTCTTGTACTCCTTTTTTTCCCTCTCTTCTCACTGCCTTTCTTTGGCCTTTAGTAAGTGACGCTCGTTGCGTTTTTCCACTTACTTTGTTTCCAAATCTGGAGACAAATTTTCCCCAACATCTTTGTGCTCTTTTGCCATCTCTTAAGCCCAGTCAGCCTTGGGCATCTTTGATTTTCAGTAAATGGCAGCAGTGAGGGAGTGTCTGATGCAATAGAGAATCTGGAAAATGAGCATGTTGACTCAATATGCTGTGTGTGTTTGCCTATTATAGCACCAGTGTTTCTGTGGTTAGTGCAGTCTAGTGTATATCTTTGATCTGTAGTTGTCAGTCATCATCAGGCAGCCAACTGTCTTATGGCTGTGCTCAGCGAGTCTTATTATGTACAAGCACAATCTCTGCTGTCTGTTATATCGCCTCTGTGAACCCTCTGAAACTGATGGTCATTTAATAGGTTCTCGGCAGTAGTTTTAGTCAATTATTCCAAGTGTTAAATCAAATTTTAGGATTATTATGTCCTCCAACAGTTGATAAATACAGACAAGGAGATGGAGGATTTTAGGAAAACACAAACAAATTCTAATGACAAATGAGAGTAAGAATGAGCGATGCACGGATCCGATTTTTTCAGTTCGATACTGATATCAATACCTGGGCTTTAGGTATCGGCCGATACCAATACTGGTGTTTTATTTATGAGCTGTATGCCTCACTGTGTGGAAGTGACTGGGCTCTTTCATTTATGTGTGAGGCAACATCAGACGTGACTTAAACATTGCTTTTATAACTTTTTAAATTACATAGATGTGAAGAAGATTAGATCTTATAGTGCAGCTGTAAATTGGTCAAAACTTTAAAAGAAATTAAAATTAAGGGATATAATGTGTCTAATGTATAAGTTGAATAGATTGGCCCCATTGTCACTGATAGCTCCAGCTGTCTGAGTCAGCATCGCCCCGACATCCGATCCAGTATCAGTATGGGTGCATCTCTAATAAGAATGAAGATATAAGATAAGATAGGAAAAAATGATTGATTACAATCTTTTATGACATGTTGTTTGAGAAAATTAGTAACACAACACAGTATCCTCATATACACATGCTCATATATGCTATTAAATGAACATACAAGTGTGGGGTCATTTGGGTCACATGTGTAGGGCAGTCTGGTGAGGCATAAGTAATCAGTCCCAGTGTGGTGTGTAACACAAGCAACAACCCGACCGCCGTTACTGACATCACAGACACATCTGGAGATGAATTGACGGTGTTTAACTGAAGAACTACACAAGGTGTAATCCCTACAGGGGATGAGTTGCATTGCGTGAGCACGAGTGTATAAGCTCAGCGTGAGTTAGATTCTCATTAAAAGAGGCTTATTTATCTCTACACCTCCTAAAGAATCAAGGCTGGCGTCTTCAAGTCTTTGGGCTGGCAGCAATTACCATACCTATCAAGTAGCTTTTATAACGCCTGTTCTTGTCATAAGAAAGATGTGCCAAGCTATTACTCAAGCTGCCGGCACTTTTCAGGTGTAAGTGCTGGATGCGCTCTCAAAATGGATTTATGTAAAGGGATCAGTTTATCTGCATGCAATAAAAAAAAAAAAAGAAACACACATCCATTTAGAAGTTAAAAATATAGCTTTGCCACCTTTGCCTGTCTGGAGAAAAGGGAATCACTCGTAGTTGTAAACTGTTGAAACCTCTTGTGTTTGAGGATTTAAATTGCAACTATGCTTTGCTTTAAAGGTTCTGTATATGATATCCACAGTATAAATATAGCAGCAAACACCTACTTGCTATGTAAAGATATAGAGGAGTAATATCTACCTGAGCAGAGAATGAAGTCACTCTCCTCAGTGTGTAAACCCAAGCTCCAAGATAGTTTCCCTTCTGGGATTAATAAAAGTTCATCTATCTATCTATCTATCTATCTATCTATCTATCTATCTATCTATCTATCCTCTCTGCTTTGTTGGCATCGGTATCTCTGTCAGCACTTTCACCATTGTTAGTGCTGTTGGCACCGTTGTCGCTGTATGCTGAGATTCGTTTAGAGGCATTTAGAAATGCTCCCAGTCCTGTATTTAGTAGCGTTCCAAGGAAAAAATCCAATTTCAAAATCACTGTGAATTAGTCCATTATTATTCAAAAACTGCCTCATAACCCCAACACACACACACCTGCGCTGCAGCACCTACAATGGTTATACAAGAGAAATATATATTATTTAAGACGAGAGGTATAGCCACATAAACTATCTGATTTTTTATAATTTATCGACTATTTGGTCATCATCGATCATTCAATCATGACCCATCCCTGGTATTTAGTACCTTTTTATAAAATGACATAGTAAACATTAAGCATTTGCCTTGAATTATGCTGTCAGTTACATATAACACAGATTTGTTAAATTGTTAGAAATTACTCATTTATTATGATTTTTCGTCTTTGTTTTAACCATTAACCATCCCAGTTATTAAGGTAGATGTGAAAGAAGAAAAAAAATTAACAATGTGCAATAATTTCCAAAATGGATACCAAAATAAGTGAAAAATCTAAACACAAGCACACAAAGCAATGTAGTTTAACAACATATAATCAGGGACAGAATGAACATTTTAAGATACCATCATTAATCTAATTTTACGTCTCTGATGTAATGTTCCAATCATATAGATGCTGCCATATTTAACAGTTTCCTGACCTGTAGATGTCAATAACCAAGTTACAGGTATTTCATACTAAACAACTAAAATGTAACTAAACATATGGCATGAGTGAATGCAAGACCATGAGAAAATTTCTGTTGCATTTCTTCCGCCTCACATGACAATAACATGGGATAGGTGACAAAAACAGTGGTGTCATTCATTCTCAAATGAAAATGTTTATACCACAATGAGAGTGATTGTAAGAGGTGTCATCCAAAACTCAGGGTGCCGCTTTCACACCTAACCTGTTTTTTGTTTTTTTTTTGTCTAAACAAACTCAAGTTTGCTCAGTTTGTACGGTTCATTTGGGCTGATGTGAAAGCTGTCAAGAGAACCCTGGTGTGGACAAACCAACCCAGCTGAGACTGCTTGAAAAGGTGAGTCTCGGTCTGCTTCCAAGCAGACTCTTGTGTGGTTCATTTGTGGTGTGAAAGCAAATGAACCAACCACAGGATTTTATCAGTTATAGCAGGCGTGATTTTAGCATGACTACTAATAAACTACTAATAAATCCACCTGCTGATTGTGAAATCTGTTCAAGAAGCCATCTTATTGATCTATATTTAAGGCAATGTATAGAAGCACATCAGCGCAGGTATTTTCCCAGATTAATGGGACAAACGCTGTCAAAACTGCTGTGCTTGTATCCGACGTTGTGTACTTTGTCAGTTCATTAACTCCATTAAAAAGCATGTGGCAGCAGTCCCACAGTGATGCACCTCGTGTGTGCCCATGTATTCTCTAATGTTCACACTATGTGTTCATACCTGTCGTCTGGGAGTGTGCAAAATACGGTCGATTTGCTGTCTGATAATACTAATGATGCTGCAGATATTAATCACATAAATAAATACACTGTCGGCCACCAGAATTTGATTTCCCCTCGTGCGTTCTGATGATGCACTGATGGCGCAAGATGCCAATCGCCAAAACTGTGCAATCAACAAGTTACTTGTCGATCTGTATAACTTCATGTTTACTCCTCTTGGTTAGCTTTTTAAAAGTAGAAGATGAACCGGACTAGAACTAAAATGCAACGATGTACCATTCTTCCCCTTGGTGCAGACCAAATGAACCAAACTGCAGGTGTGAAAGCACCCTCAAGTCATACTGGTAGTATTTTTAGTGCTACTTTAAATTTCAGTGCAATTCCCCAGGAAAAATAAATAAATATGAGCACGGGTCCTATGTGATGAAACACAAAGCAACTGCTTGGACTCAGGGTATCCAATGTAAATTTAGCATAAAAAAAGATAAGTCCATTTATTAGCCCTAGTTGAGCTATACCTCTTTAATAATGCAAACTGCCCTCCAAATTTTCACCTAGTGTCAGGCTCTGGTTGTATAAAATTCCTCTGCTGATTGTATTGTGTGACTAGCCATAATATCCTACTGCTGTTTGGAGGGCTATTACTGTCATAGAAAGCCAACAGGGTGTCGTTATAAGGCTAGCAGCTGTGACTGT
Source organism: Pterois miles (assembly GCA_947000775.1). Lineage (NCBI taxonomy): Eukaryota > Metazoa > Chordata > Actinopteri > Perciformes > Scorpaenidae > Pterois > Pterois miles. The sequence continues at coordinate 654,707 of CAMQGK010000140.1, read as the reverse complement.
TTGTTTTTTTTTCTCCCATGTTAGCACAGCCTCACTGTGTGTGTGTGTGTGTGTGTGTGTGTGTGTGTGTGTGTGTGGTTGTGCGCGTGAGCACAAAGAGGAATGCGTACATGCTTGTGTTCAGGCCTGTGTGTGTGTGTGTGTGTTTAACATGCAGCATGTATCAAGTGTGTGTCTCTGTGTGTAATCTACAATGCTCTTTTCTCCCGGGGTCCGTGACCTCCCATTGCTGTATGATAAATGTGTGCTACTGCCGTGCATGTGTGACCTTAAAAATGACCCACACGGCTGGCTACTGTGTTCAGACTTCACACAGACACATCATTACCCGTATAGATCTATTGATTGTTTGTTGGTGCATTTGTTTGTTTTTTTCCTGTCTTTGTGTTGTTCTGTTTGTCTTTTCAATTAGCTGCACTTTCACACACACGCCAAATGATTCGCCCGACTGAAGTGCAGTTTGACGCACGGTCGTTAGAGACTGGACAAAACAATAGCACTAATCATTCAAATGCTTATAGTGATCTGTGTTTTATGGCTTTCTAATAGGCAGCCTTTCGTAGATGTCTGGGAACTGATTGTTTGATCAAATGAAATCCATTTGTTAGCAGTGGTGGTAGTAGCATGACATTTTTATCCTGCTCTTGGGAACAAGGTTAGGGTGAATGGATGGGCATATACTGTAAGTATACTATAAGTTTGTAACTTCGACAAACAGACACTGGGGTTTGCATCCTGTTTCTCGCAAACAAACTATGTTGATCTCTTATAAATCTGAAGCTAATCTTTCCCTGACATTAACCAAGATGTTTTATTTGCCTAAACTTGATAATACCTTAACCATTCTACACTAATGCAATAAAATACCTTTAGGGATTGATTGACAGATTTTTTTTTTTCTTTTTCTTTTTGATTTTGTAAATTAGGTATGATGACCTTTAGGTGATTTCCATTGTGTCTGGCTTCAGCCCTCCTATTGTGCCTTTAACCTCCTTTGTACCTGGCATGAAAATGCATTTTGGCTGATCAAGTTGCAATCAAATAGTTCTTGCCAAAATGAGACTACAGGCGTAAATGCACCCAAAATGCAAGGAGGACAGATTTTGATCAGATTGGCTAAATCACCTCTGAAGATGGTCAGCAACACATTGTGACCACCTTGTGTAATGACTGGAGAAAAGGGCAGGCTCAATAGCAAATAGATCAGGATTGTCACAAAAAAATAGCGTCTTTAATGGTAGCAAAAGTTGGTACACAGTCAATCAGGAGGCAGACAAACAAATTCAAAACAGCAGGCAAAAACAGAATCAAAAACCAGGCAGAGACTCTAAAACACAAGGAGAATTGCTGGGACACTTGAACACAAAGGAAGCAAGACGAACTGGCACAGAAGGAAGGGAGACGCACATTAAATACTAGTGAGGGGAGTGGCTGACGAGAAACAGGTGGACACAATCAGGGCGGGGAAGACGATCAGACTCAGGTGAATGGTGAGTGAAAGTAGGTCATGCAGTGTCAATCATTCGTGAAGCGGGAAACACCGGGCAGGAAGTGAAGTGCTCTGAAACGAGAGGAAGCGTTAGGATCACCAAAATAAAACCGGAAGTGAACACAGACAACACAATAACTAGAACCTAAGACCTGACATTCGTAACACCTTGAACACAAGTGTAAATGTAATTTGTGTCATTTGAGTCTTTGTGAAGGAAGTTACCACTCTTATTGTTGTAGTTTGAGTAATGTGACTTAAGTAGAAAACGGTGGAGGGTTAGTGTGCATACAATGTGCACTCTCACGTGGTAAACACGACATACAGTAAAGTAGGGAAACACTTTGGGTTTCAAAGTTAACAGAAGTAAGTCTGGTTTTCAAAATAAGGTGTTAACAAAGGGAACTGCATATACAAAATACATCTGTGGAAATAAAATCGATTGGATTATATTCACCAGAAGTATAAAACATTACATGTCCCTTCTGAATTGCAAAGAACATATCACTAAATTGTGAGTGAAATGTCTTTATTCTTTGATTTTTGGGCTGCTAAAAAAAAATATAATAAACAATACCTGACAATTACAGATATTTGACTTCAAGACATCTCTGACTACAGACATGCTGAAAATCAAACATTCTTGCTGTTGTTAATTAAGATATTTTATTTTTATTTTTCAACTTTTTCCAATCGTCTAGTGTTCAGAGTTAACACAATTATATCATATATTATATATAATTATATATTAAATATCTAAATATATATCGAATCAGCACCCAGGTATTGTGATAGTATCGAATCAGGAGATAGGTGTTTCATCTCAACAACTCTAATGTAGTACTCAACTTGCATCGCAATCTCGGCACTCTTCTGGTCACTGGACCTCCTCGACCAGAGGTCACCGCTCCGTCTGTGCTCACAGTCTCCCAGTGTGTTTGCGAGAGTACATCCCTCAAAGTCACGTTTGCGGGCTTTCTCCCCCTAAACGGCAGTGCTTTGAGGCCGATGTGTCCGTCTGCAACCCTGTGTGCAATGCAGCCTCCGTAGTCTTCCTCTCAGCCCTTTCCCACAGAGCAATCAGATCTCATGCGGATCTCAGTGTGGCCACACATATTGATACCAGGTGTTAAAGTAACTATTACTGGTCCATCTCTTTCACCTTGTAGGTTAGACATAAGTGCTGTAAATTTGATAAAGCAGCTTTCATTTGTCATTAGAAGCACACACGCTATTTAAATTTGGCTATATACCAGTGCATTTACATCGACATTTAACAGATGCATTAAGCAAAACCATTAAAGCTGTTGTGCTGTGAAAACAGCCAGGAGGTGACATTACATTCTTTAAGCTATGTTAGTTATACTGACTTATTATCTCATATCAAAGTAAAGAAATGAACTAGGCTAGAGGTGAAAATCTGCCCTTGAAGTGAGGACAAGTATTAGTCACACTAATGGCATGTAATAGATTTTACCTGAACAGTCATCAATTACCTTTCCTCATAATCAGCAATAATTGATCACAGGGATTATGTATCCTTTACATCTTTAGTAAGACATGACTGTACTGTATCGGTGTGAGATGTGTGTAAGCGATGTAGCCACATCCTGCATTCACTTGACCGTCTGTCACTCATCACTAGGTAGAGCGAGTCCAGTGTATTTGTGCTCTATGTGGGGTCAGATGCAGCCAGTTGCTCGCAGCGTTGGATAGGGAAGTCAACCCACACACTCCACTAACATTTTGACTGAACACCTTCAGGGCCTCGCTGTCTCCAGCTCTACAGTGGTTGGAGCGATCAATCATTTTATTTCTCTCAAGACTGCAGGTGTCTCTAGCAATTCTTTAGCAAGGTGCTCAGAATTCCCCTTATATTAAATGATAGTGTGGATATGAAGGTTTAATTCTAAGTATTTCATTAACCCACAATAGACCAGTATTTGTCCTTTATAGGTGGCTCTTTACAGGAGATAGCAGGTCAGAAGTAGATGTCACATAGAAGTGCGGTACATCACCTGAAAGCTGGGAACCTGAAGATTAATTTGAGATGCAGCTCTCACTATGTGACAAGTTTCTTTTAGTCATAAATCAGACATAAACACAAATTAATGAATCAATTATATAAAAGAAATTGTGGAAGTACATCAGGGCTTCGAACATTATGATAGAAGTATATGTCTCATAAGGGTTTTTGGGATGATACCATTTGTTACACAGATCTGGTGCTAACTTTAACAATTGTTTACCATTTGAGGATTGATAATCCCTCCCAAATACCACAATAAGACACCAAGACATTGAGGAACATCATAGAAAAGCTATTATGTGATATCAAAAACTTTAGACATTTTGAGCTTTCCCAGATTTCGGCGATTGTGTTATGATCACTTCTGTTGTGTAAACTGCTCAGAAACCATCTTATTTTCAATCTAGCTTGGAAAGTCATCCGTCTTCTCAATGCACTGGATCTCTAGTTTGTGGTTGTAAAGTTTTATGAGGCTGTGATTATCCTAGAAGTCACCACAGGTCATTTTATACAGTGAGGTAAAATTTAAAAAAAAAAATGGTCTCAATGCAATGAAATGGCCTCTATGGGGACTAACATCATCACACATGAATACAAAGGGGCTCTTTGGATCCACAAGTCTCAGCTATTGTAGAATAGGCAAAAAAACACATTTCTGCATACTGCATTCAAAAAACTGCATGGTTTTTACCCAGGTCAGAGGTCAAAGGACTTTTGAAAACGCCCATGCCAGTTTTTATCGCCAAACTTTACCCCAACTTTGGAGTTTCATTTAGCCTCCTTCCCGACAAGCTAGCATGACATGGTTGGTACTAATGGATCCCTTGGGGATTTTTTTAGCTCAAAAACTGAACCTGCTATAGCCTCTGAAAGACAGTGAAGGCACTTGGGATCATGGGTCTCTGAGGGTTAAAGGTTATATAATATGGGGTGAAGGGTATATGTTTCTTATTTGGAAATTTCTCATTTGAATAAGAATATAGGACTAACTTCTCGTTCTGCCTTCACATACTAACACTGTTACACCCTCTCGGTCTCCTTCCCATAAAAAATACTCTTGAAACCTGACAAGAGCTTTTCAATTTCCAGCTGCGATCTCCGCTAACAACCATGGCCTACCAGGATCTATAAGGCCATTACCATTCATAAGAACAACAAGAAACAAGGCAGAGCAGATGTCCCATAAGACTAACAGCAAATGCATGGTCTTGTCTCCTTGTGTTAAATCAACATCATGCTCTGTTTAAAATGTTTTTTTTTTTTTTTTTTCCGTGAAGCTTTGCTCCCACTGTTTGTATCTTTGCTGTCTGCGAAATGTGTTTTCTCTGAAGTAGGATCAGTCGAGCCCTAATGCTTTATTTTGGCACGACGGCACGGCAAACTTAGAGGACGCTGATTGCTTGTGTCCTCCACTCTAATGCTCCTGTTAATTCTCCAATGGAGCTGATTGCCACATTCAGATGTGCGGAGGGGGTTAGAGAGGAAAACCGTTAGCGGTCGGCGTGGCGACAAGGTCCTGCGGCAGCTTGCCATTAATTCAGCCACTGTGTTGTTTCACCTCTTGTCTTTCTCTCTCGCTCTCCTCCTCTCACCCTCTCTCTCCCTCCCTTCTTCTGTCCCTCAACCGCTTCACATAACGCTCTAGGAATTAAATTAGAGCTTGCGAAATCTTCAGACATGCTTATTACCGGGCTGGCATTGTTGTAATGTGTCTGACCTTGACCTGTTAAGGATTAATCCAAGCAGACAGGGCTGAGCAGGCGCCCCGGCTGATTTCTCATGCAGAGCACAGACACCAGTTGTGTTTACAAATCTGAGATAGAAGAGGTGAACAAACAAGAAGTACTGGCTCCTCACTCAAGGGGAGGAGTTCAGACTGGACTCACTGTGTCACATCAGACGGCAGAGGATGTGACCATGAGTGTGTGTGTGTGTTAAGGATGCACAAACCTATCTTCTCAATGTACTGTTAGCACAGCAGTGTTTAATTGAATATTCAGTGTGTTTAGTTGCAAAAGTAGAAACTGAAAGAACACATCCATCCCAGCCAAAATGTCCATGCTGGCCACACTGGGGTTAGTGAGGGTCTAGCATTTGGCGTACCAATACGGGCTCCATGATGTCTGCCTGTGTGGTTTGGGACCACAGTTGGCTCCTAGTGGGGGCCATGTGAGCAGCCATCCACACATGGGTCATTTCATCCCTATTGTTGGGCCAAGGTAGACTACCAAATGCTAGTGTGTGTAAATGAACATTAATGTATTATTTTTGGATTCTTCTTCTCATAATTAAAGGTGGGCTATATGATATCCAGAGCAGTAATATAGCAGCAAACAACTATTTGTTATGTAAAGGTATAGAGGAGTAATGTCTACCTGAGCGGAGAATGAAGTCTCTCTCCCTCGGTGTGTTGAAATCCAAGGTTCTCCTTGCTTTGTTGACATCGCTGGGCTGGCAGTGTGTGCTTTTAGCGCATGTGAGTGTGCACCACTGGCTAGCTCATGGCCACTATTGTGCACTGCGGTTACAGCCGATAACACTGTCTTGACCGCTGTCGCAGAATCGTAGCACCCACACTCTGGTTTCCCTTCAGGTAAAAACTATTACCTCTGTCAGCAGTGTTGCTATTATTTTTGCTGTTAGCACTGTTAACCGCGAGCTGCCGTCGCCGTGTCCAGAGCTGTAAGGAGGCAATAAAAATGCTCTTGATCTCCCATTTAGCACCTTTAAACACTGAAAGCCTTCACTGGCAGCATTTCCTCAAGGAATTATCTATATATTGCATATACAGTGGAAACAAAGTAAAGCTGTAGATAGACATCAAGAAAAGATAAATTTGGCTTCGTGTCTGTATAACAGAAAATTCAAGGTAAGGCAACCTCATTTGTACGACACAATAGTATACAGTGTATGATAATTTAATGTGCTGTAAATGAGTGTTTAGACAAGAAAAATGAAAAAAAAAAAACGCAAAAATATAATAAAAATTCAAGTGCATATCTCATGTTTGATTTAAAACTGATCAACACACACTCTCAATGTAGCCTTGATTTTAAAGTCTTCAAATTCTCGCTCTTGTATCATTGCACAAAAGCTGAAAGCAGATTAGTTGTGATTGGAATCAACTTTGGAAACAAGCTTGACCTGAGAGGTGAGGGGAGCTGATAATGTAGAAGATCAGAGACATATTTTGGTCCTTTACACATAAAAAAAAAAAAAAAAAATACAGGTTGGAATCCTTTTGAGAGCTGGAGCGATGTGCAGCACTGTTCTGAATTAGCTGTAGCTGCCTGAGGGCTTTTATAGAGACCTGCCAAAAGCCCATTACATCCATCCAAACTACCAAAGATAAGGTGGAAAGGACTAGGTAGAAATCAGTCAGTTGCATAATGTAGCACACAGTGTACGGCCACCATTAAGCCAAAGTCTGAATTAATTGTTCAAGTGATTATACAGTAATCACAGTCAGCCAGCCAGTCATTGTTTACTATAGCCTACTATGTCCTATAGCAACATTTCATGAGGTACTTTTCACAAACCACTAATATAAGTTGGCACACAGGGGCACATGCTGTTTTCTGTGCAGAATTTAAATGCAGTGGAAAACCTCAGCGTGGCTTTGGAGCCACACATTCTGTTCCTAAACAGGAACACAATACCTCACATTTGACTTGCAGAATTGTTATATCATAACACGTTGGAATGTATGATTTCACACTGAGGGACGTCCGGGTGTCTCTGGTATCAGTTTGTCCTAAAGCATACCTAACTATAAAGGCAAAGTGAATTCCTAAGTGGAAAGGTGACGCTTTTCCAAGAGGGAACCATAAACTCTGCTTCTATGTAGGTCATTAGTTCTCAAAAATCCTCTTCTCTCGACGTTGCTAATCGGTTGCCTAAATTTAGTAATCCTGTTGGCAGCGAGGGCAGAGATTCTGAGTTTGGCTTCTGCAACACTTCTGGGGAGCCTGCAGAAATGTCGTCTCGCCGGTTTAGCTAGTTACGACGTCTTCAGATGAAGAAATGGCTCAATGAGTTATGCGATTATTTTTGTTGTTCTGTTGTCATCAAGCCAATTGAACAACTCTTGTATACAGTTTAATACAGTGTTATTTTGTGAAATGTATATAATATTTTTTTGGGCTGCATGGAAGAGATATTGGTGGAAGTATGATAATTCAGAGTATGTGTTTGTTTATAGGGGTGAAAAAAGAACACCTTACAATATAATATAGAAACACTGGTGTTTAAATTAAATTAAAATTTGATTTAATCAGACAGCACAGATCAGTGTCATGTGTGTTAGACACATTTTCCTGATGTTCCAACTAGGGCTGTCAGTCGACAAAATAAATAAAATATTTAATCACAATTAATTGCATGATTGTCCATAGTTAATTGCGATAAAGTGCAAATTAATCGCACAGTTTTTATCTGTTCAAAATGTACCTTAAAGGGAGATTCACCCAGGGTTTAATACTCATCAACATCGGAGTGGACAAATGCATGTATATATTTATTACTGGAAATCAATTAACAACACAAAACAATAACAAATATTGTTTACTTAGCATAAAAATAATTATAACATGGTAAACTGCAGCTCACCAGACAACATCAGCTGTCAGTGTGTCAGTGTACTGACTTGACTGACTTGTGATTATCATAACATTAGCATATCTGTAAAGGGGGGACTCGTGGGTACCTATAGAACCCATTTTCATTCACATATCCTGAGGTCAGAGGTCAAGTCATTTTTCCCTCGCCAAAATTTAGTGCACATTCGGAGCGTTATTCATCCTTTTTTGCAACAAGCTCCTATGAGAGCGCTGGCACCAGTGATTTCCTTAGGTTTTTTAGTTTCATATCATATCAGTATTTTCACGCTAGTTTTTAACGTTACAGAAATATCATTTGTGTTAACGCATTATTATTGCATTCAATTCCACAGCCCTAATTCCAACAGTATACTGTAGATCTGTGCTGTCTTATGTTACTGTTCATCCATATTTGGCGTGTAACAGAGGATATTCTTAAACTGAAGCCTCATTACTTGATCATTAAATGAAATGTTGCTTTCCAAAACTAGAAAGCAGTACCCATCATGTCTATGGTGCATGCAGCCCACCCTCAGATGGCCTTATAGTGTCTCCATCCTGCACTATCATGCCAGTGTTTACCCAGGCTGCAATTAGCATAGAATATTCTATGCATTTCTAGCATGCTGAGTCTTATCTGCTGCAGAAATATGGGATATGAAAAGGTATCATTATCTCCCTTTCCAGTCATTACCATAGCAGCAAACTTGGGTACCTGACCCCTCATTTGGACTTTCACTTGGCCTTGTAGCCCCTATTAGCCCTAGAAGATTCTTTCTCTTCTCTGTATCTTATTCTCTGCCTATTTTTGTGATTTATCTTCTGTTTCACTGTTTCTCTGGTATTTTTTTTTTTTACCATATTCACATGTCCCAATGTCTCTCTCTCTCTCTCTCTGTCTCTCTCTTCTTTTTCTTCCTCTCCCGTTGTCTTTGTCTCGATTCCTCTTTTCTCCCTCAGCAATGTTTTGTGATTGGCAGCTGAAGCTTGACTGCAGTAGAGTTAATAGAGAATAGAGAGGAATACCTAGAGGATTTACAGCTGAGTGGAGACGCACAAATAAGATAATGACTTGGGAATAACAATTTCGCTGCACCGTTTGGGAAGGCGCTGGAGACAGAGAGAGAGAGAGAATGAGACAGACGGAGGGAAAGAGACCGACAAAGAATGCCTTAAAGACAGTGAGGAAGAGAGGAAGAAAAAAGGGCAGTCATAAGTGAACAGATTCCAGGGGCGGCCAACTTAACAAGATTTTTCTAAATTGGAGAAAATAGTCAGAATCCCTGTGGGTTTTCTGAAAAGATAAAGCACTGTATTTTTAGACAAGTAGCACTGATGAAGTAAAACAGTTAGGTTCCGTCCTGATGCATTTGCTTTGGCTGGTTGATTGCTGACCATATCTTTTGTTTCCTAATGGGATACAATAGACATTTTGAATGTTAATACTTACAGTGCAGTGCTCATTTTGTGTGTGTGCCTGGTATGGGGTATCTGCGTTTGTGCTATATCTAGCCTGTTTGCACATTCCTCATCTGAAACAATGGCTAAGTACCAATATAAAGACATTTTTCCCACAACGGGAGAGGCGCCTGGCGAGGAGAGATAACCCACTAAAATTCATAATGCCCGAGCATCTCTTTAACTTGCCAGACAGGAATGGTTCACTCATCAAAACCATAATCTACAGTCATTTGGTTGTCAGAGTTGTTGGTTGAGTTATAGAGGCTGGCGGCACTCAGAAGGCCTTCTTAAGGGACCTAATCTCAGACGAAAGACAAGGGCTCTCGGTGCTATCATTTCCCCCCTCTCGCCCCGCTGCTCCATCCCTCCATCATCTCTTTGACATCACTCAATGCTCAACAAAGTAGCTAATGAAGCAGAAGAGGAGAGAATATTTGCCCAGTAATTAAGAAAAATGAAAGGAAGTGGAGTTTGAAAGCTGACACTGGTGCACACTATAATTGTCCTCTCCTTGACGTGGGAGTATGGCGTAGGCTATACTTTTCCAGTACACCCTTCTTAATTCAAGTCTCATTAGCTTTCACTCCTTGCAGCCTTAAGCCGTCTGTCCGTCGCACAGTTTCCTTTTCATTTCTCTCCATGAGTCTCTGTTCATCTCCCCAGTCAAGTTGTCAACTTATTTATTACATTACATTCATTCATTCTAACAAGTGAGGATATGAAAATTTAAAAAAAAAAAATGCAGCTAAGGTCATTTTCTGTTGAATGTGTTCGTCATCGGAGTTCTGACCTTTTTTTTTTTTTTTTTTTCTCCATGAGGACATACTGTGCTCACCAAACCCAACCCAAATGTTTCATTAAAGCCTAAAAAAACAGGGCACAAAGTTCAATCAAGTTCCTTGTACCTGTTCTGGAAACACACATAAAATACTGAAATGCTGATTATTAGAAATATGCTGCATATTATATCCAGCACCAAATGCAAAGGTTTGGAAGTGTGCTCAACGTCTTGTGCACGGTATCGCAAATGTCACACTTGTCGAGAACACAGTTGGAAGTCTTGAAAAACTGCTCAGAAATGTACTATGACTGAGCTTGCCCAAAGTAGCAGGTTTTCACCCCATTTCCTGACAATGCTGGGTGCCCATTGTGTGTTGATATAGGCTCATTTTAGAGAGCACTTTTTAGGAAATATTTGTTTCCTCCTTATCAGAATGTACCCATCAGAAATTCACCATTTTATCAGGTGCAATGTGTAAGATGTGACCATCATTTTAATTTAAGACATTCAAAAAGTGAACTGACATCAGCAGAATGTGAAGAGGCTACAATGTTGACGATATGTTAAAGATGTCTGTTTTACGGAGATATTTGCTGAAATGAGCATGCTTACCAGCTAGCCCCGGTCCGCCCTGTCTTATAAAACTACTTGTTCCTCAAGAACCAACAGTGAGTCACTGTCATGTTCAATCTGCCCTCAGTCCAACCTGAGAGGACGAAGAAGTAGAGCTGCCTCAAGGGCTTGTCAGTCACGTTGAAGGTACAGGGTCCGTGTCCAGTTTGATAGTTTGTTCATTTGGTTAAATCCAAAGTGGCAGAAACAAGAAAATGACTCATTTTTGTATCGTCCTCCTGCAGTTAGCAGTTAGCTGTAGCAACTACAGCACTCAGCCAACACGAGGGAGTCACAACGAGCTGCATGTCCAGCAGGGAGTCGGGTTGGTTTAGTGGCACGGTATACACAAAGATATCTAACGGAAATTATTGGTCGACGCCACACGTGAAGATTATGAGATAGCAGCAAAATTCAACCAAACTGCTGAAGCTCTGAGAGCCAGTCAAAATGACACTGCTGTTACTCATTACAATAGTTGGCTTTTGTTTTTGTAAAATTTTGTAAATTGTATTGTTAACTGTACATTTAGATTGTATGGACCCAGTAGTGGTGACAGTCAGATCACATTGCACCTTTTAAGAAGGGAAAGTAAGGGATTTCATCAGCTTACCTCACCTTCATCAGAAAGAGGGGGGTGTGCTGTACCTCAGGGCTCTTTCACAAGCAATGGTCCACTTGGCTAGTCAGACTCAGAGTGAATTTGATACTTTTGGTTTGTTTTCTATGTCGTCAGGTTCGGTTTCACAGTGCTCAAATTATAGTGGACAAAGTAACAAAAATATTTTGCTGTGGAGCATCTATGAAGGGGCAAATTCATCTTTTTGCTCTTGAGAACTGCCTCTTTTATGCAGATAATCGCAGACTTCAGTATATTATTGTCGATGTGTTTTCACTTTGACTCGGCACCAATCTAACATGTGTGCACATCCCTTATCCTCCAGTTTATCTTGAAAGACTTTAGAAATGTCACTATTTTTGTGGACTTCATTTAGCCTTAAACAGATGTCCAGGTCAGTCCTCTCCCATTCCTGTTAACCTGTCGTTTACCTGTTTCCATCTCAACGAACGCCTGCACAGACTGCCTGCGTTTTGGTTCAAAGACTGCTCGCGACAGATTATCTTGGACCGGTTGTTTTGGTCCACGCCATAGTACGAGGGCTGCGTTCACAGCTACTGAAATGAACTGCACCAGAGTTTGATGAAATCAAACTAAATGTTGGCTTGTGAAAGCTCCTTTAGAGTACTTCTCCTTATCTACAGTATAGTTGTACCAACAGCAGGGTCAAGGGAACTCGATTTCTAATTTATCAAGAGCCATTAAGATAAAACTGACTTTATAACATTCATTAATTTGTACAGATTTAAAGTACATTAAATTCTGACAGGCCGTTAATCTAACCACCCTCACACTTTTGACTAATCAAAATGTACACATTACGGTTCATTATTTTTCATATGTAAAATCTGCATTCACCAGATTACAAGAGCCATGTCTGTTTATTTTCTGTTTCTTATACTGCATTTGTTTTTGTTTTTTTTTTTTTTTTGTTTTTTTTTTCTGGGATTTAGAGAAATATATACCATTTGTGTTTCAAAGCATTTAATAGTTAAGTAGAATCCTAAGCACATTATTATATCCCAAAGGAAATAGTTTGTAAGCTCTGTTTTAAAGAGGTTTTAAATGGATGACTAATTCAGTGCGTTGTGTAGAATTTGACCTTTAGTGTCTACATTGATTACCAACATTTTCACATCTTAATTTAGTTACATTTTACTCATTTCAGGATATTATTGTGCAAATTGCACCAGACTGTATCTATTTGCAAGCTCATTATGAAATACACTACTATACTACTGTGTATTTTTAACAGGTTTCCTGCTCTATTCTCTGTTCATAAATTACATTAATCCTTAAAGCAGCTTGTCATGCATCCATTCTTTATGTCTGTTCATGTTATAACTTTAACAGCAGCCTGGTCTTTCACAGAAAAAGAACACAAAAGCAAATTACTCCTTATGCGACTGGTAGTCCAGCTCTTATTTTTTGTGAATGCAGGCTAAAATGTGCACATTTCAAGCAATTCTCAGTATTTTAGAGCTAAACTTAACAAAAAACTTAATTGCCATCTCTGCAATCTATGGAGTTATGTTGTGTTTGCATCATTTTGTACACATCGGCAAAATGAAGTATTTTTACTTCACTAAGTCCAAGAAGTCAGGCTAACTCAGTTGAATTTAACCACCCCCTTCCTAACATAGCCACTCTCCTCCTGCCGGTCCACTTCTGGCCACATGCCGTGTTTCTGATTGACTTCTGATGGACATTATTATTTTTATGATAGCAGTAATAACTTCAATGCCATCCTAATGATAGCGATCATAATGCTGGGAACTCACTCTCCCAATAGTCGGTTGATAGCCGTGCGGCAACCTCAGCGGGGAGTGAGTGAGCTGACTTCAAAGGTGTGATTTACCTCACAGTGGAGTGCAGGGCATTGCAGCACCCGTGGGCGGCTGTCATTTTCTTGTTGAACTTCTTTTTGATCCTCTAGCTGAATATGAGCGCTGTTCACTGTCCAGGTACTTGAGGACTGAGAGAAAGGTCTAAAGGTCTTCAGTGATTTTCTTCAGTGATTGCCTTTTTTTTTATTTAGCAGAGCTCATACCTTCACCTCCATATATGGTAAGATAGTCCATCCATTTGGTAATATCACGATTATGCTTATCTTGGCCAGTTTGGATTAGACAACGAGGGAAAGTTACACAGAGCTCATCTTGACATTAATATTGATCAGTTTGCCAGTAAACGCCAGTACTTTGCTCAGCCGCAAATTGAACCCTAACAATCACCCACTCCCCTCATCTCTCCTTGGATTCCTTGCTGCACAGGCCTGGTCATTTTCATGCAAAAGATTGCCTTTTTCTGCCTCGAGGAGAATACAATGAATAGATTGATTAGGCAATATCGTAATGGGGATAGGGTAATGAGCCTGTCAATCATACAGCGAACAGTGTCTGACAGAAAAAATACGCCCAGGCAGCAGAAGTACTTTGCTAGTAGATAGGAGGGCAAGAAAAAAATGGTTTTAGGAGGAGTTAGAGAAGGCAACTGAAACAGAAACTCTTCAGGTAAAAGAAAGACTTTTCTCTTTTTTAGACAAAAGAGAGCATAATTACAGAAAGACACATTTTGCCCTTGATGGTTAATAACGTCATCTGTTTCTTTATATATTTTATTTTATATTTACTTGTTGATTATGTTGGGGAGAACCATACGATAATAGCATGGTACGACAGTAGCGCAGTAGGACAGTAATGCAATACGAAAGTAGCATGGCACAAAAGTAGCATGGCACAAAAGTAGCATGGCACAAAAGTAGCGCAGTATGACATTAGTGCAGTACGAAAGCAGCACGGTACGACAGTAGAGCAGAGCAACAGTAGCGCAGCGGTTTTCTCCAAGCCCATGACTCTGACATGCCTAACTGCGTCTGCATGTACAGCACACAGCACTTACCAGAATCACAATAAACTGTGATGTGAAGTGTTTTACCCGTAAAGCTGTTTTGGATCACAGTAAGTAAATTCACTCAGACCCCATCAGGCAAGTGGTGAAAACAACTTCAAAGTTGTTTTAAGGAGCTGATGATGGAAGTAGCTAAGGAGTGAGCCATCTTGCTTCCTTCACATCTTTGTTGAGAGTCGCACATGAGCAGTACCGATCGGACAATCACGAGAAAATGGTGGCGGATAAAGACAATGCTGAAGCGCAAACGAACATTTCGAGCATTTACATAAATAAAGATAAAATCTGAATCTAAATCACTGTTATGCTGTAAAATTTTCTTTAACACTATAGAAGTTTCCGTTGCGTCTGTTGTTGCAAAACATTTTAATTTTTCATTTTTATATTTTATTTACTTTATTTTACTTTTTTGCAGTTATATATTAACAAGGACATTGTCAAATATTTTCAGTGAAAACAACAATAATAAAATAACAATTCAGGTTTATACTGTTGTGTTACTTTCGTTCTGAATGACGGGGTTGAACAGATCATACTGACGCTGTTCCACATTTTGCACAAAATAACACCTGGTATTGAGAGAGCACACCTGAGCTGTTGATCACAACAAAAATAAGTTTCTGTTTGTAACATTATCTTTTGAAATAATTAGAAAAAAAAAATCTGAAAAGTGTTGATTTTTTTATTCCTGATCTAATGTTAAAGTGTTGATGCCTTCCTAAATACACAAACTGCACATCAAAGAATGGAGCTTGTGCAGTTGTCACCATTGAAATTAAGAGCTTTTTAATCCTCTTGTCAAAACAAAGGCTCCCAGCTGACAGCAGTGAACAGTTCCTGCCTCATTTTCTGGCAATAATCTGACAATAAATGTATTTATAATAAGTTGATTTGCATGACATGCCACTCTGTATTTTCCTCTGTCCTTTTTTTGGATGTCAGCTAACCCAGACGGTCAGTGGTCACACGGTGATGGCGTTTCACATGTGGTTTTCTCCACCATGCAATTATACATTCTGAAAGGACATACAGTACATGCAGCATACACACATGACTGATATAAATGTCGTTCGCAGTCATACACAGTCGTTTCCAGAGTGAACAAGTGCATTATAAACCTAAAAGGAAAGAAACCTTCTCTTTGCCATATCATTTGTTTTGCTGCTGGGCAGAGAGCACATTCGCTTGTATCCGAAGCTGAAGCAATTTGTTTTATTTGACTTCTCTCCCCATAAACTGTCAACTCTGGTTCCCCTAACCCAGAAGAGCTTTGCTACAGAAAACAAATGGGCACCGTAATGACCCTCTCCAGCAGAGTTCAGTTTTGGGGTGTGATCTATGTATTTATCCTGAGAACATTTGCTCTGTTTATCTACGCCCAGGCGGATAACTAGCGAGTTTCTTCCTGTGCGCCTCAGTGCTTTTCCTTATATCTTTTCATCGTTTCCTCAGAGGGCTGTTAGAAATTGGGGAACAAGTTAAAATATTTATACAGCTTCAGAAAAGCTGTTATAAAATTCAGGACACTTTAAAAGTTGCGTTTTTCCACAAACACCTTTAACACACCACATACACAAGTATTGGTGTTTATGTGTGTGTATTTGTGTATGCTGCAGAGAGGGAGAGCCATTTGTGTTCATGTGTGTGGAACTATGAAGAAGTGAATGTTCAGCCAACTATTGATTTTGGAAAAGGCTCTCACTGAGATGATGAGGAGGTGTGTCCTGTGAAGTGGCTATTATATGAAATCAGTTTCCGTGGCCTGATTCTGTGTGCTCTATATTCATTGCTTCCAGTTCTCTGAAACAGCTTAGGCTGCATCTGTTTAGGATGCGCCCGTTGCATTCAAATTCCCTAGTTTAAAGAACACGCCCGTGCCCAAACATGGTTTGCAGGTGCATCCACCATGATTGTTCCAGCTCTAAGCAGGATTCTATTAATTGTCTTGTTTTTCTGGGCTCCTCGCAAGATTTAAAGTGAGATTTGTGTGGAAATCAGCCAATTCCATATTGTTAAATTATTTTTATATGTGTTGTTGCCGCAATGCTAATGCTGAGCAGGTGCAGAGGATTTTCACTATTAATTGCTTTGAAAACAAAGTGGGAGGCAGTTTTTTTCTGTCTCTGAATATGACACAGGATATACAGTAGGATCTAGGAACTAGGGCTGTCAATTGATTAAAATGTAATCGCGAGTAATCGCATGATTTTCAAACTATACCTTAAAGGGAGAAGTATTTAATACTCTTATCAACATGCGAGTGGGCAAATATGCTGCTTTATGCAAATGTATGTATATACTTATTTTTGGAAATCAATTGACAACATAAAACAATGACAAATATTGTCCAGAAACCCTCACAGGTACTGCATTTAGCATAAAAAATATACTCCAATCATAACATGGCAAATTCAAGTCCAACAGCCCCAAACTGCATGTGATTATCATAAAGTGGGCATGTCTGTAAAGGGGAGACTCATGGGTACCATGGAACATATCCTGAGGTCAGAGATCAAGGGACCCCTTTAAAAATGGCCATGACATTTTTTTTTAAGCATAACTTTAGAGCATTACTTAGCATCCTTCATGAGCTAGTATGGCATGGTTGGTACCAGTGGATTCCTGGGGGTTCTAGCTTTAAAATTGAGCCAGCTACTTTTGGAAATCAATTTAGTTAATGTGTTAAAGATGTTAGTGGCATTAAAACAAATTTGCATTAATGCGTTATTATCGCATTAACTTTAACAGTCCTAATAATAACATAATTACTGGTAACACATTGCTGTTAATGATATTCTAGTCAAATGCATTATGTCTTGGTTTTTTATAATTACATTACAGTTACTGAATAAATGATTGATGAAAATTTTAAATCTATCAAGTAAAGGTATTTTGTGTGGAAGCCTTAAAAGGACATGATTTGATTTTTTTTTTTTTTTTTAATGTCACTGTCTTGAGAAATGAGCTTTATGTCAACATAACAACATAATTAACTCTTTATCGTGAATAAACTAAAGCTTATTTTCTTTTATTACTTACAGTATAATGTTTGGGTCAAACCATCTGATGATATTGCATTCAAACAGCTAAGACTGAGCTGACAGTGATGGACTTGGTGAAGTTGGCAGAAGGATACACGTTTAACTATGTCCAACCCAATCAGGCATTAACCCCCAGCAGTCAATAATATCGTAAACGACAGCCGGTACTCTAGTTACTGTTTTAACAATATCTCCTAACTCGGTTAATAAAGCTTGTTTTTTTCAATTTCACAACATCATTAACTCGTAATCTCTAGATAGTGATATTAAAAACATGTCTGAATCATGTCTGTGATTCAACAGTTATCCACAAGGGGAAAAGAGAGAAATGCCTGTACACTACTATGTAATAAGCAAGGATACTTGAAGTTAGGTCAGGTTAAGATTAAAATACTTTCCAAACATTTAAAAGGTCTACAGGTCAGAAACACATGTCCAAAGCAGCAGATTTAACAAACCGGTCCATCCATGCCCTTGTGACATGAAACTGACCTTGGCTTGTTACAGATATTGGTGAGACTGAATCAACCTTTGCTATGCAGACTAAAATCTGTTTTGTAGAGGATAAATGTAGATATGTGTTGTAGAGGAAATGCTGCTCAGTACAATCTTTCAGAGACATTCTGAAAAAGATGGCAGGTAAAGACTGGTATAGCTTTTAGAAAGTGAATAATATGAGGAAATGAGTAAAGAAATCTGATTTAATTTGAACTTTTCTCAACACTGACATTTTGCAAAGCCGCAGATGAGGATTCAAACAGCCTGCATCCTGGCTGTTGGCATTTGACATGAAGTTCCCTGTAATTTCTGAGGAGCTACATAATAATTACTGCAGTTATACAACCTGTCCCCAGGCCTGGAGGCTTGACCTTTCTGCAAATATAACATGTTCATTTCCCTTAATGTGAAAACAAGGATGTCATTTCCTATTGTGTACTCTGAACACAACAACACGGATGTCATCTCGCATGACCTGCATGTACCGTGAACTTTTGCGAGTGCATGTGAGTGGGGTTTTCTTTTCTATGTGAGCAGGAAGCCCAAACTGACAACAGTAGTCACGTTTACATGCGCTAAATTTCTCCAATCCGATCTGAACCTTGGTTTATCGATCGACTGTTTACATGGACACTAAATAAAATGATCTGATCATGAGTGTATAATCAAAATAAATCCTTTGGGCATGCGCGAGTTGTCTAATTTTTCAGAAATAGTAGAGGAAGAGGAAGCTGTGCTTCCACCTGTGTTGTAAACAAACACCACGTTGTCTGTCTCACGTTATGCTGACGTAGCGCACATGCCCAGTGGGGATAATTTTACCCCAACCAGGAAGACATGATCCGAATGGGTGTGTACATGGATGCCGATCAAAACAACGATAAACCACCTCTCTCATTCGGAATGAAATTTCTTTCCCATTGGGCCGTATCGGATCACAATCTTCTGATTGATGTGTTTAAAAGGAGCATTTTTAATCTGATTGGGCCTTTATTCTGTTTATTTGTGTCCATGTAAACACAGCTAGTGACTATGTTCACATGCACATTAATATTATTATCATTCTAAATGTGACAATATGTTGAATTTGATACGGGTCATATAAACAGCATAGTCTTTTTGGATATTCTGAATTGGGCCTTATTGCAAATGGATCATTTTCTGATTAAGGCATGTGAGATAGATCCATACATCCATACCACTCATCCCGGTAGGGGTCGCGGGGGGAGCAGGAGCCAATCCCAGCTGGTGGTGGGCAAAGATAGCCAGTCCATTGCACAGTGACAGACAACCATTCACGCTCACATTCACACTTACATGCAATTTAGAGTCAATTAACCTGGACTGTGGGAGGAAGCCGCAGAAAACCCACACTAACCCACAAGAACATGCAAACTCCACACAGAAGGGCCCCAACCTGCAACCCTCTTGCTGCGAGGCAACAGTGCTAACCACTGCACTACTTTGCAGCCCGACATGTGGGATAAGGAGCATTGGTTGGAAATGTGTACAACACATTTGGAAAATGTGTCTCAATAGGGGGTTTTATGGCAGTTTGCAACACATACCACCACACACACCTGCATGCTGTACACAAACTAGCTGACAGAAAGTGGTTGAATGAATGAAAAAGGGAGGCTAATCGGACTACAAACTGCTGCATTTAAACAGGAATTTTTGAAATAAAAGCAAAAAAAAAAAAAAAAAAAATTTTGTACTCTAATGATCACACAGCTTTGGCTATAGTAGTGCTGCCCCCGGTCTTCACACGCAATTTCATGACTGCAAACACACACACATGCACACTCAACCATCATATAGTTGTGGAGGGTGAGAAGAAACACACAGTTAGGTTTGGTCCTTTCTGACCACAATCTGGCCTAATGGGAATCTTATGGCTGAGTGCACCACACAGCACACAGAGTCAGGATGTATGGCCACCTAGTGAAAGCAGTCCAGCAGGAAAAATGAACTACACTGAGAAGAAAAGTAGGGCCATATTCTTGGGGGATGATGGGAGGACAGAGAGATGGGAGGATGGATTAGGTTGATGATACAGACCAAAATATGTTTCTCTCCTTTTAAGGGTCATTGTCATTTAATAGGGCTGTGTATTGCAAAAAATCTGGTGATATGACATGTATCATAACATAGAGGTAACAATTCAATATATTGCGATATATTTTGACACTGTAAGCAAGGGGATATATTGTGATTTTTTAAAATTTATTTTAGAAAAACTGTCACACAATATACACCATTTTTGAGGCGGCAAAAACAAATATACTGTATACTGCATGTTTGTGAAGGGGAGACTCGTGGGTACCCTATAGAACCCATTTTCAGTCACATATCTTGAGATCAGGGGTCAAGGAACCCCCGTGAAAATCGCCATTCCCTTTCCAAAATTTAGCTCAACTTATTTATTAACTTACTTATCGTATTTCACAACAAGCTAGTATGACTAGCTAGCATCAGGCTTAAAACTGAGCCCGGTAAAACCTTTAAAAGATCAAATAGCGGTCAGGCCTGATGGTCTGCCGTCAGAATTTTAAGAAGTTAATAGTGTTTTGGAGAATCAACACAGTATGGCACAACATCCTCAAGTATATCAATATTTTTCTTAAACCCCTAATATTTAATGTATGCAAACAATTATTGATAATTGGTTGTAGTAGACTGACATTTGCACGTATGTTTCTGGAACAGATGATTATTTTTATTCACACTAGAAAAACTCCAGTACATACAGAACTCTGCTGCCCGTCTACTCACCATTCCCGGTCCCATCATCACATCACCCCTGTCCTCCAGAACCTCCACTGGCTCCCTGTCCCACAACGCATTCATTTCAAACCCTCCCTCTGGAAATCAGACACATCAGAGACTGCACCAACCTGTCCACATTCAAAACACAAATCAAAACTCACCTTTTAAGAGTTGCTTGTAATGTGTGATTGATGCTGTGTTTTATACTGTATTTTTTTAAATGATGTCCATGTTTTACGATCATTTTATCTGTGTAAAGTGTCTTTGAGTATCTTGAAAAGTGCTATATGAATAAAATGTATTATTACTATATATTACTATACCTCAGTACATAACAGACAAGTGTTTGCATTGTTTTTTTACTTACCCACATGCCTCTTGGCTCCTTGCTGTGAGGTTTCAGTTTGGACTGTGTATTGCATCCCTGGATTAACACAGAGATAAGCAAGGAAGCAAAATAAATGTGTTACTGCCTCCGAAAGTCCTCTTGAAATGTTTATTTCTCTGAATATTTTAAAGGATTAGAGATTGTATGTAACATGATTATGAACAATGCAGCTGAAGTGTGATCAAAGTGAGGGAGAGAGTAAATGCACACACTGACACAAGAGGCGGTAAAGGTGAGGGATAAACCAAAATTATGAGAAGGATTATGAGATTACTCCAGAATGGATTTTTTTTTTTTTTCATTTGCAACATATGGAAGAAATGTAAAGTCTGGAAAAACACTCTTGAGGATTTGCCCGTGATTTTTTTGAGAGCTCTGCTTAATAAATATCCATCGGGCTCTCTCTGATGTGCTTTCACTCTTGCAGGTTCAGTACACAGTGCAAGCATTCATTTAAGTGTCAAAACATGATATGCTTGGCAAGCCATAATTAAGTGTCTTGTTTTTCTACTATGTTTTCTTCCCAACATAAATTCATGTTTTATGTGCTGCTAGTGTGTAAAATATACAGATGCTTATATAAGATATGGTTCAAATGCCAAGGCAACAGCCGAGCAAAAATGGCCTTGTGGGTTTTAATTAGTTAATCATTGAGTTTCCTTTTGTTAAGTTTTAAATGTCTTTTTCTTCTAGTTAGCAATGAAAACACAATTACCATTTAGTCCCAAGTTAATAGAGAAAGACTAATATAGATGTGTGAAATAGAAGTTTTGATCTCTGATTTTTTTTTTTCTTGTGTTTTAACCTTTGAGCAACATTTACTCCCCATTTCTCTGCTTATTGCTCACTTGCTTTTGCATTGATTAGATAAAACACATAATCCCAGAGTCAAAGTAAAGTCTTAGTCTTTTATTGCCAAAGGGCTCGCGTTCATGCATTCAAGTTTAAAGTGGTATCATTTCCTCTGTGAGTGGTGTAATATTACAGATTAAGTCAGTTCTGCTTGGTTGCTCGCCAGGAACACAAATTAACATTTGTAGTATTCTTTCATTTAAATCATTTCCAGACAACACAACAACAGCTAGAAGTAGAGCAACTGGATTGTATCATGCTGTTAGGTTGGCTGGGTGCAGGTTATGTGTGGAGCAGGGCAACCAAATTTCATGGGAAAGGCGACATTACAAGGACACTCCTCATGTGTCATGAGGACTCCTTTTAGGCTTTTTGCATTTCATGTGTACACCTTGCAACAAAACCGTGGTAACATCCGTTAGGTTGAGGCAACGCCACCTCTTATAGGTTTAGAAAAAAACATCAGAAGAAGAAGACACTTCGTTGATCCCCTGAGCGGGAAATTCATTTTTTTTTTTCATTTTGTTATTTTTTTTTTTTTTTTTTTACATAGTACACACAAACAGGACCTATATAAAGGCATTAAAAAAGTATGTAAACTAAGTACAATAGATAAGGAAACAACGTAACATCAGTACAGAACATCACTAAAAAAACACATCACTAACATAACTTGCAAAACAAAACACCGGTCTCAATACCAGTCCTGTGTTTGTTGGACCCATTCACGGCCCCCACCTCTTTCTCACTTTTTATTCTATGTCACTTGCTTTGAGCATAGCATATTTATGTGGCTGCATTTACATTGCACACAGTACAGACTTCATAGAGTACAAATAAAATGCCAAAAGCAAAAAGAGTTTCCCATGGGCATGGTACATTTTATCTACCTAAAAGTGAGGGCTGGACTGGGCATGGAGGTACCTTACTGAGGTCCTTATTTGGTTTCCCAGAGGCCTGCTTCTAAATCATCTAGTAACTTTGTACTTTCACTCATCCTCGCTACATTTTTTTCCTTTTTGGCTCTTAAATACATTGTGTTCGCTCCGAAGGCATTGGTGAATATTGGCGGTGAGGTTCAGGTGATAAATGTGGTGAATCATATTGCTTAGAGAAGGGATGAGGTATGACAAACTGGGAAAAAGAGAAAATTGGATGAGATGATGTGCAATGCTGAATTTGCCCTCTATACCTACATATCTTTTTTTTTTTTTTTGTACAAAGAACAAATGTAGTTAAAAATACCTGCTGAGAAAATTGCCATCCATGTTTTCTTCCCTGCATTAACAGGTTTACAAGCCAGAACAGGTTGCACAAGAAGCCGGTGCCCATGGCACAGTATACCCGTTTATTGGCAGATGTTATCAGGACTCCATGCCAAGTGATCCTAAGGCCAGTGTGCAATAGTGTAGGATTCTATCACTCTAAAATGCTCAGTGTATGAAGTGCATCTCTCTGCTCCAGACTGTAGACTTGTGATCCATGATGCATCAAGCCTCCTTTCATAGAAAGACCAAAGAAATCTGTCATACTTGTTCTGCATGATGCTCAACTTGTTGACATCAAGCGAGCCCATCCAACCCGCTTCGGTTTGCATTTGCATTGCCTGGAAGCAGCTCTGATAGGCACCGGTGTTCTCCGGCCGTCCTGAGAGGGTCCTTTAAGTATGAAGCTACGAGCAGAGTCAGGGCAGTGTGTTGACAGACACCAGCGCTTTTCTACCATCCTGAGCCCATGCACACTGACACCTGTCAACTACCTTGGCCGTCACCTGTCTTTCACGGAGACACACACATGCAGCTATATGGATGTGCGAACGCACACACTGGCAAGCAGAACATTTCCTTTTGCACACATATATGCACAATAAGCAGAAACACACACACACACACAGAGTCACAGAGGAGCAAGCTTTTGGCTCGGGCTCTTAGTCCGGTCTACCCCTCCAGATCCCAGATCCCACTGCCCTTTCCATTTTGTTTGTTTCATTCATATGCTCTCTCTCTCTCTCTCTCTCTCTCTCTCTCTCTCTCTCTCTCTCTCTCTCTCTCTCTCTCTCTCAGTCACCAGCCACCCGTGAGATGAGCGATTTAGTAATTGTGCAGCTGGCAGCCCAGGCATGGGGGCCTGTGCAGCAGTAGTGGACACTGTGACATGTATGGGGACAAAGGCTAGTCCAGTGGGGACAGGGAAGAGAAAGACAGAAAAACAAAGCAAAGACAGACAGGCAGAGAGAGAGAGAGAGAGAGAGAGAGAGAGAGAGAGAGAGAGAGAGAGAGAGAGAGAGAGAGAGAGGAACAAGAGCAGTTTGTGAAAAAGAAAATTTAAGCAAAATTAATGGATGTAAAGAGACAGCAAGGGTGTGGGTGCAGGCTCATCTTGGTACGTGGGTGGAAGCTTTTGAGTTTGAAGAGTAGCAGCAGTATTGGCATGGGAGAGAGTGAACAAGGGAGGAGAAGAGGGAGGGGGTGGGGCAGAGATTTGAAGAGAAAGGGAGGGACGGGGGTGGAAAAGCAGCAATTAGTGTAATTAGGAGACCAGCTTTAGCAAGGCACTGACAATATGTCACCTCTCATTATAACCCATAAGCAAACACAGCAGCCTAATGCAAGGCAGCACCCATTCTCTAGACAGTTCCCTGTGTCAATGCAGATTTTGTTCTCCCCAGTCACGCTCGGCTGCATATCATTGACTTGCCAATACAACACGGGGCTTTGGATTCAGCATGAAGAGTCCGGTGGGGGGGAGAGAGAAACCCCAAACAATAGCAAGGTCCGACTAGCATTCTGCAGAAAGCAGCCTGAATCCTTATTAAACTATGTGGGGACTGATAAATTCAGATGGATGAAATGTATTAGATGTTTGTGCAGAGGTGGTTTGAATGGAGGATTATGTTTTGTGGTCCGTTGAAAACCAAGTTGTGCCTAGAAGCCATGGGCTTCAACATTTTGCATCCACATTTCATCGGACAATTTTATAGACTTGATGTTTGATTGTAAATTGAACATATTACTTTATCTATGCATTTTTCACAAGAGTGGGAATGAGTCCTCGAACCTGGAAATTATCATTTTAGCACTTCAGGTTCCCTTATTCTGAAACTAATGTCTTTTTTTTTTGTTTTTTATTAAAGTCTGTGGTAAACCCGTTAAGACCGGATGTGTGGTTGTGTGTTTAAACCTTTAAGGCCAAGTGCCACTCTTCTATCATTAAGGCCGGATACAACATGCACATGATTTAGACATTTTCAGTTCAGTGAGATAATGGCATACTGTATAGTGACTACGCTCATTTAAGTTCTTGCATTGCGACTTTTATTACAGTGCCACTTTCTGTTTTTACACTGCGACATGTAAACACATCACTGTAAAATTTTTAGGACAAACCCAATAAATTCTTGTCAAAGCCAAAGGTCGAAGCTGTCAGATGTGTTTTATTTCATGTTTCTATCTGCTACAGAGGCTGAGAAATAAAGGTTTTTGTAAACATTGATTGTTCTTCAGTTTTTCAGAAATCCTCAGGTTTTAGGAGGTTGTCTTTAAAAATGGCTCAGGTTTTAGAGTGTTTTTTAGGCGGCCCCTCAGGTCTTAATGGGTTAACACAAGCTCAAGCAATTTTAACATCTTGTCCTACGATATAAAATACATCAGCAAATATTCCACTTGTGAATTTTGAAGGCTTCACGTCTTTAAAAATACAATTGCAAACAAGTGGCTAAACGAGATTACTAAGCATCAAAGCCTCTTATTTCATGGCTTCGTTCAATACTCGATTCTGATTGGTCAGGCATAATGCTCTATAGTTTGTATATCTTTATTACAGACGGTTGTTATGTATTACAGACGGTTGCTAGGTATAACAGACCATTACTATAGACGTACATTCTGATGTCGGACTCTGGCAGATCATAGTTGTGTCAAATTATAGTTTTCTCGAGTAAATAGCCATGTAATAAGTAGGATATTGCACAGCTAGCTGGGTCGCTTTGCATCGGGGTCCACATCACCACGGCATCGCCCCGTCGAGGTTTATTTCACAACCATGACCGGCTCGCGGTACATTATCGCTTACAAAGTGTATACTCACATTCATGCGACCATGGTGTAGTTCGTTTTTGTCCAAATCCTGGCAGTTGCATTCACTCTTCAAAAATCATAAAAGTGGTGTCATTTATGAATATTATCAGAGAACATTTTCTACAATAATCCAAAACCTAATAGAAAAATCCCATTGTTTTGTTTGTTTTTTTTGTTTTTTTTGAGGGAACCAGGGCGATGATGGCTGGCCTACAAAACCCAGCAGCACTCTATACTAACATTATGTACAGTATACAATATGTGATAACTTCTCTTGAAGTTGCATTGAAAGTGCAAATATCTTTACTTTCATTGAATGTTTGTCTGTTTAGCCATTTAGCTTTCTGCCTGTCTATGAAAATATACAGAACGTTCATGAGCCAGTCCACACATTTTCATGGCAACCCTTCTGCACTCCAAAGCAAACTGTTTTTTTTTTTTTTTTTTTTCGTTTCCTTTTATTTATTTATTTTTCGTCTTGTCAGTCCCATGGCAAACAGCCCATTACAACTTTACCATTGCTGGATAAACAGCACATAAACAGACATGTTTTCAGTTGTGCCTGTTTTATTTTATTTTATTTTTTATTTTTTTCCACTCCTCTGCGTTGTGGCATGGGGCCGCCGAGCCAAGTGACTGTGACAAATTGGGATTGGAAGTGACAAAATAGGCTATTTAATAAGCATGGCAGAGGGGATTGGACTCTGGTGTCGGGTTCACTCGAATAAGCAGACTGTCTGAACTCCTCCTGGGCCCGGCTTTGATGGCAGCTTTCATCCATCTGATGGGGAGATTCTGGCAACGGAAGATGGAGCCGGGTCTGCCTCGCTATCTACGGTGTGTGTGTTAAGCTGTGCATGCTTGTGTGTGTGCGCACAGGGACGTTTTTTTAGTAACGCAAAATCTGTGCACACATCAGTCTGAGGCAGAGATATGTACTGTGGCCAGCAAACGGGCTCGAGGGGAGTAAACGTGGCCGTGTTTTAACCTCAGGCTATTAACTTCCAAATATAAACTCCTCCCCTCAGATGGTAATCACTGCCATTTTTTTTTTTTTTTTTGTCACCAAGGCCCCTGAAATGAGAAGTTATTATTAGAGAGAGATGCAGCGGCAATCCCTAATGATACCAAGCTTTGGGTATATGTGAGGATGTGGAGAGAAATGCTTGTGGATGCATATATGTGAGAATGTGCAGAAAGAGGAGGCTCGTGAAACATCAAGAAAAAAATGTGTTTTAAAGTAATACAGGGTGGAAGTGAAAAACTATAAAGGAATGACAGGAGAGATAGATAAAACAGTTAGAAAAACGGGACAAACAGATAAACCTGCAGAGGGAGCTTAACTGTGTGAACCTGCTGAGACTGTTGAGCAGAAAAAAGGCAATAAAAGAACAAATAAAAGTGGCAGCAGAGTGCAAAGGAGAAATGAGTGAGAGAGACGACTCGGATGGGCAGACAGCATAAGGGATGATAGAAAAGGTGTAAGGGCAGGGCGACGGAGGAGAAGAGTGAGCAGAAGCCAGAACAAAATACAACTAAACAACGTGACATAAAAAGGATAGCAGGCTGAAAAGCAATAGGTTTTAGAACTTGTTGACAGTGAGTTAGACACAGAGACAAAGACAGAGAAGGCAACGAGGTGAAAGGAATACAGAATAAGATGGTGAAGGAAGGTGAGAGATGAAGAGTGAAGAAAAGAGCTAATGGTAGGATGGGTGATGGAGAGACAGCGAGGGCTTGCTTGTGTACACGCTTGCATACATTAATAAAAATAACAGATGTTTACACTTCAGTTTGCATACATTTTCTGTGCATGTTTGTGTGTCTGCATACATTTAATTTTTGGATTATACCAGCCTCCCAGCGAGGAAAAAAAAAAACAAAAAACATTTTAGCCCAGCAGGATAACACTGCATTTTTGACCAGCTCCAACACACACCAGTGTCTGTGAAAACATGAATTATGAATTAAAGCATGACATTTGCTGCTAATGCGCAATTCAATTCTATGAGGAATTTTATATTTTCCTGCCTCAAAACATTGCACGGTTCAAAATTTGGTTCTAGGCTATAACTCACTGCTGCGCTGTACCGGACTTGGACTGATCCAGCTAAGCTGTTAGTGACTGTCACGTTTGAACTCAGACCTGTAGCCTCTTCTAGTCGGGCTGACTACAGACTCAGTGCTTTTGTTGCAATAATTATGATTTAGGAATTGTTCAGATGAATCTGCTTGCTGATGAAACTCAGACTTTCTAGCTTTACAGCCTAGACACGATGAATCACACTACACTATACCTATAGTACATTATATATTGCTAAGCAGTGAATTGATATAGTGTATGGTTTGAACACATTCACCTTCATTTCTCATTTGTGTGAACCTCTCTGATAGCTTGTTTGTTGTTTACTCCACTTTCAAGGCATAATATGTAACTGTTGTCAGTTGGTGTTTGCAGACTCACAGTATTCAAGGTTGGCAATTCTTCCTTGGCTCAATGAGTGAGGGAGGGCGAGAGAGAGCAGTGATAGTCAAATGAGTTATAGAGTGATTGAAGAGAGGGAGCGGCGTTAGTGAGAACAAAGCAGTGAATAGAAATAATACGTAATAATAAAAAAAAACATTATTTGCAGTTTGTTTGTTTTTTTCCTCATGGCAGTTTCATTCTAAAGCACACATAAACACAATCACAACTGAGCACAAGTCTGCACAACCCTGCGGGAATGTGCTGTGTTGCCAGATTTTGGGTTGAAAGATTGTGTGCTGTTTAGGACATTTCCAGGTTTATGCAAAATAAGAATAATTCAGAAAATAGAGGCAGAGGGCAGGGTCTCTTACAGAAACAGACACTAGCACACACGTCTAGTGCCTCATTTGTGATGATTGAGATGGATTATTTTATGATCGATCTTGATTTTTAGTGTTTCTTCTTCTTAAAACATTATTAGTAATGTAATCAATGTCATCTGAAGGAAAAAAAAAGATTATTAATATATAGATTATATATACTATATTGTACAGATTATTATCTGCATCTGTATCTGTCTCCATCAAAATGACCGACCCTCCCCCACCGATAGTGTTATACTTTAAATTAGGACTCATGCCAAACATTTTATCTACATTTTAGCTATTAAAAAAGATAAGATAAGATAAGATAAGATAAGATGAACCTTTATTAATCCCCGTAGGGAAATTCAGTTTTACACTGTTAATTTCACACAGTACATATACATGCGTCAATGGAGAGATGTCAGAGTGAGTGAGGCTGCTCCTGACAAGCGCCCAGAGCAGTTGGGGGTGTGGTGCCTTGCTCAGGGGCACCTCGGCAGTGCCCAAGAGGTAAACTGGCACCTCTCCAGCAACCAGTTGGTCTTGGTCCATGGGGGACTTGAACCGGTGACCTCCGCCTCCTAAACCAAGTCCCTACGGACTGAGCTACTGCCGCCCCCAAAACATGGTTAGAGATGCCACGAAGTAGGTGGCAGTGCCTTAACCGTATGTGTGTTGATGGCCACAGGGACCAGTTCCATCCTTGTCAAGGGGAGTGCTAACCTTCTCTCCTTTCATACAACACATGAGTTACTAACATTTTTTAAAGCACTAATTAAAACAGAAACAAACTGAAAGACAAGAAAAACCATGAAAAATTGGAGTAATACAATAAAGCACCTGTGAGATATGACAAGTTAGCTAGTCTACCGGGATCCCAGTTGGTAGGATGAGGGTAATCATTTCACTTAATTTCTGAGCAGTATTATTCTGTGTAGTAGTAGTAGTAGATTTCTGAGTAGTGGTAAGTATTACTGTGTTTTACTATAATACTGTTTGCCATTTATGAAAACAGCCATGCTAGTGGCTCTGGGAAGGTACACTTAGTCAAGTAGGGCTAAATGCTAATGTCAGCATGGTAAGAAAATGCTAACATGATGTTTAGCAGTTGTATTTTTTTCCCCCATTGTCACAACTTATTTTGTGTGTTAGTATGCTTACAGTTTCTGCATTACTTACCAAAATATTTGGTATTGAATCTTTGACCTGATAATGGCACTAGATGAAAAGTCATCAGGATCCATCCTCTCGTGTCCTTGAACATCTGTACCAAATGTCATGACAATCCATTTAAGGTTTTTTGAAATATTGCACTCTAAACCAAAGCTCTCCCTCTACCAATACCTCAGTAACATGGGATAAAACAGAAAACAGGATTTTCATGATGTTGGTACTCTCTACTCATCTGTCCTGCCAGTACATTAAGGGATCTGGGGAGGTGTTGTCAGCTACCTGCTTTGCCAGCTTTTGTCGCATCCATGGTTGTCTGTGTTTGCAATAATAGTCAGTGCCTCAGAAATGAGCCAGCTTGATCTACTTTACTCTGATATCAATGACAAATGGTGCAGATCATTGCAGAGACTGATTCATCATTTCCAACCCAAGTTAAACAGTGTTTCCATGATAAAAAAAGAAGCAGTCATGTATTGTTCACTCAGTAATTCACAGTTCTCATATGCACTCCACACATTTCTCTGGAGTGGCATCTAATCTGATTGGTCAGGGGAGGCACAATAGAGAGGAAAGTGAGCTAATAGCAGAGCAGAGAGGCAAAGATAACAAGCTTTTCACAGGTTGGAAAAAAGAAAAAAAAATGTTTTAGAGACAAGCACAAATAAGCCACTGACCAATCAGCTGCTGTCGGCCACATACAACAACCAAACTACTACTTACTAAACCTCATAATAGCTGCAGGGAAATCACAAAAATGGATCCAGTTTGCTAGAGGTTCCATTTATTTCTCCTTCAGTTGTTCAAATATTTTCTTTTTTGTGTATTGTGTACTGCTGTTTTCATTCTTTGTTTTTTTCTGATACATTGTAATTTCTTTAGATATAATCTTCCCAGAATATGGGTCATTTTTCCTCAATAAAGGAAGAAATTTCCGTATATAGTCCCATTCCCCCTCCATCTAGTGCTGTCCCCAATCCTCAAGTGATAATTTGTATGTTTCAAACACAGAACACAATGTTTAATTCATTACCACAAGAAACAGCACTCTTCACTTAAACTGTTATGATAAAAAAAAAAAACATAAAGGACATTAAAATAAGCTACAATGAAGACTATACTGTATAAAACGCAATGTTTTCTCAGTCCATAAAAGCAGGCTTACTTCCAAGCTGAACAAAATATACAGAGACAAAAATATTTGAGATCAAGTGTGTAAAAATGGCAGCTAGATGTTTCAGTCATAATCCACTTGCTGCTTTGAGACCAGTTTTGCACTGAGCATCTTGCTTTAGCTGCCTCACTCAGCTTTGTCTTTATGCTGCCCTTACCATCTCTCCTCTAAGGGCATTGTCATTATAAACAACAATGTGCATCAATCATTATGATGCTTTGTTTGTGAAGCTACACCTTACCTCACCATAGTCAATGATTAGCCTATTACAGTTTAATATAATCAACAGTTAACCCATTACAAACTCCAAAATATCCAATATAATGTGATGAAGCCAGTAATTAGCAGTCTGTAAACCAGGTGGCAACATCCTGATTCCAAAAGTGAAGCCAACGCTGAAGTGCCTTAAACTTGTATTATTTCTAATAACCAGCAGGGCGCGACTGTGAGGTACTGGATAACAGGCTGGACTCAAACGCACGACAAGGAGAGCAGATCAAAGTTCACAATAATCTTTAATAACGGGCAAATGGTCGGTACACAAGAGATCAGTCCAACGGGCAAACAAATCCAAGTCGCTAGGCAAAGGCAGGGTCAAAAACGAGCAGATAATCAAAAACACGAGGAGTCAAGATCGCTGGGAAAAATAACGCGAGGACGCTTGCACTCTAGGAGATACGAAGACGAGCTGGCACAGAAAGGACGGGGAACACAGCTTAAATACTAAAGAGGGGAGTGACAAACTATGAACAGGTGGACACAATCAGGGCGGGGAGACGATCAGACGCAGGTGAGGGTAGTTGGAAAGTAGGTCAGGGAATCTCATTCATTCATAACACGGAAGAACAGGAGGGCAGGAAGTGACGTGCTCTGAAACGAGAGGGAGAGTTAGTTTTCAAAGTAAAACAGGAAATGGACAACATTCACAACCACAAGGACAAAAACATAACTTAACCATCTCGGGGCGTGACAGCGACTTACCTCAGTAAACTTTGTAATGGTCTCAGTCTCTAGTTTCGGTTGTTCTGATTGCAAAAAACCAAGATGGCGATGGCCAAAATGCCGAACTCGAGGCTTCAAAATGTCAGTCCACAAACCAATAGGTGACATCACAATGAGTATGTCCACTTCTTATGAACATTATATGATGTAAACACATCTTACACCTATATACTGAACATTAAAGGTTAAATAGTTACAACACAAATATGGAACCATCAGATGCTCTCTGCCCTATTTAAGTTATTAATTTGGGCCATTTAAGAACACAACAGTCATACAATACAGCCATAGTTTCAGGCAAACATACAAGCCAAATATAATTGATAAAGAACAACTTTTTTTTTTTTTTTACATTATGTTACAAAAAAGACATCGCTGCATGCTGAACAGGAGCTTGGCAGCTCTCTTTTACGTTTTACATTTTTTTTTCAGTTCAAACTACCATTTTATTTTGCATATTATTAATATGTATTTAGTTATTTATGAATTAAAATTTAGTTTACTTTTTGGTCTGCGCTGAATGTCAGCCAAAGAGGGAAAAATCCCACTGATTTGAGCCATTCTGGTTACTGAACTTTGCATGCCCCTGGTCAAATGCATTGTAACACACACACACACACACACACACACACACACACACACACACACACAGAGACGCGCTGCTTCATTGCATGCCTGTGAATGTTTGTGTGTCAGAGAGACAGAGAGGGCTGTCTGCCGGCCATTGGCCTCATGCCTATCAGTTCACAGTGATCAGTCTTGCCTGGCTGTCGTCTGTCTGCTGCCAGCTGTCAAAGGGCGTGCTCTGGGCATGCCCACTGATGAGAGGCTGCAGCCATGCTCTAGAATCAATCCAGCACTCTAATAGGTCACGTATGGCTGCACAGTGCTTGCCAATAGCTTTGGCTTGGAGAATGAGTAGAAGAGGTAGTGGAAAGACATAGAAGGAAGAGAGAGATACACAGGGAGAGACAGATATGTCAGCCATATTTCCATCATCAACAACAAGTTTTGCTGGCCACTGCAAGAAAAGGAAGGGCAGTAATTGACATGCTACTAATTTGCCTCCTCTAGTGAAGGCTTCCAACTCCACTGCAGGGATGGCCAAGTTTGAGTGAAACATGAACACACTGACATACATCTCTTTTTCTCCGTCTCCCCGTCTGACTCATTAGATTTCGCTACCTTTAGACCTATACATAATTATGAGGAGATGTGTACACACTCAGTACACCCCCCCCCAAGTGGGGAGACAGAGCAGAAGGAGAAGGAGATTCATTCGAGGAGTGTGGATTTTGTTTTTACACCAAACAGTTGGTGCTCAGCAAGTGTTTCAGTTTGCAAAGCAACTTCTGGGATGTTGGTGCACGCAGAAAAAAAAAAACATTTGATACAAATGCTCTCTAATTAAACATATTCAAACTGCCTGCCGCACTGTTAAGTCATCTACTGTAGGGGAACAGGGAAAGTGTAGATAGGCAAAAACAAATTAATTTTATCCTCCCAATGCTGTTTGCCTTTGAGGCACAGAGGAATAAACAGTATGTTTCTTTTTTTTTTTTTTAGTTCTTTGAAGTTATCATTCCACAGCTCAAAAATATCTAATTGGAAACTTGAAAAGAAATATTTTTGATCAATTTAAGTCAAGCGAGGGATTTAATGGGAGTTTTCTCCGTTTTTTTGGATCGACTCTGATTCAAAGTGCAACAAGAGATTTGCTCCTTGTTATTTCACTAAAGGTATATCTGATAAATTATTCATAGTAAAACATAAACCCTTAATTTAAAATTGCATTGCAGTTGATGCCTACTTGATATGAAG
Source organism: Pterois miles (assembly GCA_947000775.1). Classification (NCBI taxonomy): domain Eukaryota; kingdom Metazoa; phylum Chordata; class Actinopteri; order Perciformes; family Scorpaenidae; genus Pterois; species Pterois miles. Next base: position 620,585 of record CAMQGK010000140.1, on the reverse strand, counting down.
CATTTAGGTTAAGTTATGATTCCCTTAGAACGTCCCATTCTCATCTATTATGTAGCTTACTAAATAGGGCATGGGTGAAATATTGTACTGGCTTGCGAGAAGTGATGCATTACTTGGATATAATTTACAGCAATAACAACAATAAACAGTAAGAATGTTGTGTGAGTGTGTGTTTCCTGATCCACAGGGATCTGCAAGCACCAAGCAGATGACCAGGCACCTGCTTGTTTATTATCAATGTTCAAACCTGAAATAGCATTGTGTTCATACCCAGTGTGGAGCTGTGTTGGTAGTGGTGATGTGAAATGAAATATGATTCAGGAGGTCCAGTTTCCAGAATCCCAGATACAATTTTACATATCTGGGAAGTTGCCATAGCAGCATCAGTTTGACTAATCCATCTCAATGCGAGGGAAATTAGCACAAAGTTAGAATGTTCACATACAAGGTAATCTACTTGGAAACTGAATGTGGAAACCGATGATGCTGCAATGCATTGCACTCTCAGAGCTTGGATAGCTGCTGTGCATACAGGAATGTCCCAGTGTGACTGTTAGTAGCTGTTCTACCAAGGGGTCACAGAGATGCACACACTCTGGCCTAGCCACTCCTCAGACCTAAGCAGATGGTGGAGAAGCAGGACATTGCTTATGTGTGCCAGAGATTACTAACCCCAGATAGGGCTGGGCAATATGGACAAAATCAAATATCATTTTTGACCAAATCGATACCAATATTGCGATGATATTTTAGGGTTGACCATTGGTGCTTCCACAACATTTTTAAACAATGGGACCTTTGATAAATAATCATCAGTAATGTAACTGTGTAATGTAGCTAGAACAATCCAAAAGCGGGAAAAAAAAACATTATGATATCAAAACTCTTAGACAATGTCTATATTCATATCACAATATCAATCTAATATTGATATAATGTCAAGCCCTTATCCAAGGGTTTTTGTGTATCTGGTGAGAGGCAAAGCAGCAGCCTCACAGGCAGTGATATGATGGTTGAATGGTCTGTTTGTGATTTTTGTCAGCCTTAGCCTTGGTTTACAGTGACTATGGAACTGGAGACCCAGAAATGTTGGAACTTGCTGTTAAACAACACAATAGGGGCAGCCTGGCTGCAGAAGAACACAGCTCTGCTTCAACAGACAGTGATAATAGTGTGTCATCTCCACTGCAAGGCAGCGTCCATTGGCCATCATCCTCTGCAGGGGCAAGTGGTGGATCTTAGAGATGGGCACAGGGCAGAGTCAGAAGAGCCCAGTCACATTCTGTTTCACTGCTGTTAGAGCAAAACTAGAGAATGCTGGAAAATAGGCCTATTCCTGCCAACAAGCACACTCCTGCTGTTACTAGTGGATGCAGGCAGTGGCATGCTCAGCGCCGAGACACAGCGCTTCAATGGTATCGGTCTGCTTTCCCAGTCAGTCCCGGTTACAATGGGGAAAATGTGTGCCTGTGTCTAGAGACAAAGCTGTTCATGACTGGTTTTTCTCAAGAGTTCATGTCTAGTCCTGAAGGAGTATGTGTAGGGAATGGGGTCAGAGTAGCCACTTTCTGCCTTCAGTTGTAGGATCATCATTGATTGGCTGTCCATGAACATACGATTATCCAGTTATTATTGTGCAAACACAGTTTTTGTAGTTAATTCGGTGAAAAGGGCACTCCACCAAGATGTTTTTTTAGTCTTGGGGAGTCCTACGTAGCCTATGAAATGTATAATATCTTTCCAATGAAAAAAAAAAAACATAATGCTAGCTATGCCACCAGAGGTATATCATGCTGTGTTGAACATAGTTTGTATACTGTGTAAGAAGGCAACATAGTCACTGTGATGTCACCCATTGGTTTGTGGACTGCCATTGTTAAGCCTTGAGTTTGGCATTTTGATCATCGCCGTCTTGTTTTCTGGAACCAGAAGTGACACAAGAGGGTGGAGCTAAGTGCAATCAAACCCAGAACAAGACATTTTTGGGGAACAGTATAATTAAGTTATGAACACAAACACACACCGTGAAAAGGTTCAAGGTGTAAGATGAAAACATGGACATCACCCAGACCAGACAACGCTGTGGTAGTGACCAGTCAATCACAAGGTAGCCATGCCCAAAGCATACCCTGCTTTATGATCTGTTTTACTCTTAATGGGACCACAATTTACAAAGACATGTGGGTAGTCTAATTAAAATGAAGGTCTCATGAACAATGTTATCAAACTATTTCTTTTTTAACCACACGAGGGTCCTGTTGGTCGACCAGTCCTCAACTTTGGTCTGGGCTAGAATATGTAATATAAAATAGTTAGTGAATTTCCATGAAATCTGTTGAAACCATTCATGGTCCCTACAGGATTAAGTCTACTGACTTTGCTGACTCTTCCTATCGTGCCATAATGAAGTTGACATTTTAGTTTTTTTAGTGAAATATCTCAATTGGATTCCATGAGATGGTACACATATTTGTGTCTCCCTCAGGATGAATTGTAATGACTTGTTTCCCTGGTATCCCTGACTTTTTTTTTATCTCATTAATTTGTCCAATACTTTAGTTCATTACCATATACCTGCTAAACTAATGACATTCCCATCAGACTCATTTGTACTTTTGAGTTTAGTGATAATTACAATGTTAACATGGTAAATATTATATCCACTTAACATGCAGCCTGGTAGCTTTGTCAAACACACTGCTGTGCAGTCTCACGGAGGCTGTGTTCTCCTTTAAGTCTGTCTTACGACGATCCCTCAATTTCTGCAATACTGGAGGGCCATTCAGGATCAGTATTAGTCAAATTACAAGTGCCACATTAGGTTATTGCTGCATGGCTACTCAATTGGATGTAGCGAATCAACCCCTGCATTACATGATTGAAAACACTGTGTGTATGATGACATCACCAATATATCGTATGTGCAAATCCCCACATAGATAAGATAAGATAAGATAAGATAAGATATTCCTTTATTAGTCCCACAGTGGGGAAATTCACAAATTCACATAGATCCTCCATTAGATCCTCCATTAACAACACCAACAGTACCAAGTGAACGAAGTGGTCTAAGCTGTTACATTGCTCCCGAACTGTTTGCTCTGGAGATTGGACACCCCCAGAGCAGTTGGTTTCCAATACCACGGACATTGCCTTGACCAACAGTCTGAGAAGGAATTATTTCCGGAAGCTCCAGGCTCGCTACCGGGCAGGAGGAGAGCGAGATTAGAAGTCCTCTCCCAGCCGGCAGAAATACAATAGGTTAACCCACCTGCTGGCTGGAGGAGCTTTTCTTCGGGTGGTGTTGCAATCTTCCTTTCTTGAGGTCGTGAGGCCAGAGACATACTAAATGTTATTGTTTCTCCTTTTTCTGTCATCCGCCTTTTGTTCTGAATGTTTCAAAGAGACCATTAATCACAGCCACAGCCACACACAGCACAGTCTGTCTCGTTCCCTCGTTTAATCTTTCACTCATTATTTCATTTTGCAGTTTTCTCTTTCATTCTTTTTGTTTCACTATTTTTTTCATTTACTCTCCTTCCTCTAAGCCCCCCCCCTCTGTGTGTCTTTGCTCCATCAGCTCTGTCTTTCTGTCTAACCTCTGTGCAGGTTTCACAACAGCCGAAGACCATATCTGCCCCCCCTCCACTACTCTCCAATATTTGTCTGAAGTATTAGGGGGTTGTTGCCTTATTGGATAGAATTAATTGATTAATACTTTTATCCAATTAGTGCTCCCTCATGCAATTAATCAGCTGGCTGATGTTAGGGCCGCTCCATCAGTCGGATGGAAGGCAGACAGATGCTTTGGGTCTGGTGTGTGATGAACAATGACCTCTCTTTTTTTTCTCCCTCTTTGTGTCTCTCTTTCCTTCCTATTTTCCACACACCTGGTTTTGCTGTCCTCTTTTCACTGTTGTGCCATCGGTCTCCAGCTCGCAGCACATTGTTCGAATTTTTGCTGAACACGAGAATCGCTGGTGGAAAACGGTTTCCTTCAGATAATCCCAATAAAAACAACATATTATGGGGTTTGTGGCTCAGAGCACACTACAAGAAAAATGAATGGAAAGGTGTTGTTTGAGGATTGTTTACACATTGCAACACATTCAGCAGTATTCATGCTAAAGGGAATAAATTTAAAAAAATACAAATAAAGATGTTTGATTTTGAGACTCAGAAGGACCTTCAAAGTATCAATTAGAAAACATTTCCAGATACAACCCAATGTGCAATTAAAACATTGATTTCTTTTCTGTTTTACAGGTTTGTCCCATTCCTGCAGTTGCATCTCTGATGGAGTTATGATGGCCAAAGAAATACTGTAGGACCTTTGAAGAATGAACTTTCCAAACCACTGGATTGTTCTGGAGGGGAAGGCCATCGACTATCAAACAAAGTCACCGACGATTAAATTAGTTGGCCTTTTCTCAGTTCAGGGATTCCACTTCAGGAGGCTAATCTATTCATGAGTTGTCAAGGAACTGGACTACCGAAGAGTTTTCTTCACAAAAAAAGTTTAATATAGTAATTTCTAGATAGCTAAACCATCTGAAACACGGACCCACCATTGGGAGCGACATGGCTAGAAGTGAAATCAGATGCACTGAAGTAGTAAAAATGACAAATTCAAGAATGGAAGGACACCATCGCTCTTCAGGGGTGTCGTATTCGTGTCCCCTCCTAGTTTCCCCACTGATCAGTAAGACAGTCCAGTAAAATCTATTGGGGGGGTTTTTGTCCTCAAAAATTTAACTTGAAAGACATTTTCTTTGGAAAATTGTTCCACAACTACTGTAAAAGGTTGTCCAGATACTTTAAAAGAAACAAAATGACTAACCATGTTATAATACAAACAGGTGCTCTGCAGGTAGCAGGAATCCAATATGCCCCATGACGTGCCCTGTAATCAGCAGATAACCTCAGATTTATTTGTGATCTCATGGATTAACTTTCAAGTTCTTACACAAAGACCTTTTTAAGTTTGCCCTTGAGGAGTTTTGTTTGGTATAAAACTACAACAAACAAAAAAAAAAAAAACTCTTCCTGTCTACATGTATTTTTTATATTACATGTAGACCCAGGCTGAGTTTCTCTCTTTTTTTCTTTTCCTATTTTGTTTTTTTCATCAAAATGGCTCCAACTTGGTCAGCAGGAGCTTGGACACTGTTGGCAGCGTTGGGTTTTCTTAGCTGCTGTAGTTTTGGCTGGTGTGAGGCCTCAAGGACTAGTGGTTCAACCTCAGGAGGGAGTAGACCGGATCAAGGACCCTCACCATTGGAAAGAGTGAAAAGAGGATGGGTGTGGAACCAGTTTTTTGTGGTGGAGGAGTACACGGGCACAGAGCCGCTCTATGTAGGAAAGGTAAGGTCATTCATTTTATCATGTAAATATCATAATCACAACTTTGTAAGTAAGTACCGACTCCTTAAACTTAAGAGATTTTGAATAATATATTTCAAGATGTAGTAAAATGAGTGCAGATGTTCCTGTCGTTGATGAATACATTATAAACAAGAGGCTTGCCAAATCTCATCAGCGCCATGTAACAGCAGTCATTTTTCTAATGAGCAGAATAAAAGTCCAGATGAGTTCCTCCAAAGCCAAAACTGTTCTTGTCCTTGCAAATCCCAAGAGTCCCAAGATGTGAATATACAGCAACCCAACTGGAAGATATCCGTTTATGGATTTATTTACTATTTAGGGAGATACAAGAATGCTTGGTAATTCTTGTTTTATACATGTTGACACATGCAAATTCAATACAACACTAAAACCTCTGCAGTTACGGTGCGATTTGTGTAATTTGTACTAGAGTGACATGGGTGTACTTTAAGGCCTAGTTCACATACGAGAGAAATGGAAAGAATTAAGCTTTGCTTTAGGAAAGAAAAGCTCAAAGTGATTCACACTGTAGAATAATGTGCATTGCCAAGAAGTTTTGTGTTTTGCGTGTTCTTCTAGTGTCCAGTGTGGTGTCAGAAAATTTTATTAGGATATCAGCACTGTCTGACTCATCTACAACCACCTGTATCATTGTTAGTCATTTTTCATTCCATTAATCTAATCCAGTGCACAAATGCACCATAATCACAATGGTGTGACCTGATTTGGAGGTGGAAGAAATACATTAAAGGCGTTAACTTTGAAAAGACAAATCATGCAACGCTCAGTGCATTTGCGTTGTAGAAACAAAAATAAATAAATAAAAAATGTTAACAAAATGGTACCGAGTGACCGCATGACGTCATGATCAGCATAAAGGCTTAAATCCAGAAGACCGCTGTTCGTGTCCCACGTGTTAAGTTTCACATTACAATCAGGTTTTCTTTTGTGTCCCGTGTTCACAATGTTCAGTTTCATTTTCACCTTACTTTTAAGCCAAATCATGTTGTTTTTTCCTAAACCTAACTAAGCTTTGTTGCCTAACCCTAAAGTGATGCCAAGGCATCTGACGAAGCGACAGTATGTGATGAGTTGGGATAAGAATGTGTTGCGTCTGGAGCCATTGCATTACTACCATATTACTAACAGACACTAGAACAAAAAAGAAAAAAAAAAAACGCAAAAAAAAAAGAGATAAAGAGCAAGTGCCAGCGGTTTTCTGCAAAGAACCTCTGAAAGGTGCTCCATCACCAGCAAACAAGCAGTAAACTCTTTGCCACTGCAAAGACATTAAGAATCAAAAGCGCTGAACACTCTGTTGTGTCCCATTTACTCTATATACAGTACTTTTGACAATACTGTCACTTACTCACACTTTTTTTTTTTTATTTCATTTTTTTCCCTAACACCATGTTTTTTCCTTGGCAAGCTCTGGCGTGCGGTGACCTCATGCAATTGAAGAGAAGCAGCCATTTTTAAAAGAGCATCTGCTGAACCTTCAGCTGTCAGTGGCTTTGTAGCTCCTGTGCAATGTAGGAGTCACTACGGCTTTGAGTTTTGTTTCACTCCCACGTTCCTCTTCTCGTTGTTATCCACCTCATTGTTCTCTGATTCACTCTGCTTTGTTGTGCTGCAGAATCTGTTAAAGTCCATTGGCTTCTCGTAAAGCACAGTTACTTCCTGCTGATGCTTCACGTGAACATTTTTTTCCTAGGGTGAGCCACTGAACAGTTTCTTATGAAGCAGCTACACCACATTTTGACTTTAAGTTGACACATACTTCAAAGGAAATGTTTCCCAGACAGTCTGAATACTGTAGTCAAAATACATATAGATGTGGACATCCCTCAGTAACAGCTTCAAACATGACTTGAAGACAAATGGAAAGAAATGATACAGTCTTTTTGTTAACCGTAAACCTCTATTATGTTATCAATGGCCTGTGCCATTTCTATTACACATGGTAAAAACTATCAGCGGGCCAGTATCACAAGTTCAAATCATATAAGATAACATAGAATTTAGCGAAGTTACCTTAAGAGCCGTACCTACCTTTTCAGCAGAGGAGCTAAATTTAGTTTCTTTGCCCTAGTTCCTGGATCACAAAAAGTCTCTCCTCTGGAAGGAAATATACTTTCTGATCAGGGCAGATTTTACACTTCACTGGTCAAACACGACTCCCGGTGTACAACTTGACTACACACAGTAAGCAACGAGAGAGTGAATGTGGCAAACGAAAAAACATCATTTGCTAATTGTCTCCTTGCAGTTAAAGCACACTTTAAACACTTAACAATCCATAGCCATAACCATTTTGGAGGCAGGTGCTCTGGAGTTTTCAGACTCCTTTTCCACCTCTGCATGTCTTTTTTGTATCCAGTCATTACATCGAGTCTGTGTTGTTGTTTTGCTGTGTGTGAAAACTACATCACAAAGACAACTGTTTTAATTATGGCTATCAAAGTCATCGTGATTATAATGTGGTATCATATGAAACTAGAAAATCGAAGAAATCCAGTGGTATCAACCATGTCATTTAAGTATGTCACAAAGGAGGCTAAATAACAATCTAGATTTACGCTAAAGTCAACTGAAGAAAAACTGGCATGGGCATTTTCAACAAGGTCCCTTGACCTCTGACCTCAGTATATGTGAATGAAAATTGATTCTGTGGGTACCAGACCCCCTTTACATACATGCCCACTTTAATATGAACACATGCAATTGGGGCAGCTGCAAGTCATCACACTGACTTTTGAGCACATTTCTTTATGCTAAATGGGTTTCTTGACAATACTTTGTCAAGCATATTTGTCCACTCCCGTGTTGATAAGAGTATTAAATATTTGACAAATCTCCCTTTAGGGAACTTTTTGAACAGATAAAAAATTGACAACCCTACTTGTAATCTGTTATCAGACTAATTTGTCCACTATTTAGTTTGTGTCGCTCCTTTTTTCCTGGAACTGTTTGGTCAAACAGCAGGATTACTCAGCGTTGCCCTTCTTTTTGATGTTGAGGACAATGTCTTGACACCAGAAATGTGATTATTGAATGTTATTATTCTAATATAATTATAGGGAGCGAGTATATGTCAAATCGCATCTGTTTGCTATCATCTTGGTGCCATGTGCACATTTGGGCATATTTTTGCTCCCCCCCCCCTCCTCCTTCACATCCCATTCATCAGCTGTTTCTCAAACAAACTTCGGCGAGTTGATGAGAGTCGACAGCATGTACGATTCGATTGCCTTTCACAGGACGTGATTTGAAAAGGCGGGATAATAATGCAGACAGCACGAGTCTCAGCAACGAGTCACACGCATCAATCATGTGATCCCCTTGTTTCTAATTATTTAGATATGGCAATTGACCAGCTAATATTGCATCTGCATATATTGATCTCTCTATTCCTTACAAATGAGTGGAGATGTTCCTCGCACGCAGCAGGGCCGGCCGTCGCAGAATAATTATCCTCCGGCCATTATTTGTCTGCCACTGTGAATGCGCTGCATTCCTGATGGCAAGACCAACAACAATGCCGACGGGCTAGTCTGTCTGACTGAGGAGAAATAGACGGAGAGAAATTGAGCGACACATGAGGAAAGGGATGGAGGAAGATGAGGGGGCTACAGAGGGAAGCTGTGAAAGAAGAGACTTCGTACACTGACTTGTGATTCATTAAAGGACAGGGTGCCAGGGAAGGCAGTGAACTGATACAAAAGGGCCGAGGGGAGCCTGGGGGAATGACACAGCAGGATGCGAAGCAAGATAATTTTTTTACTAAAATTATCTAAAATTATTGGACTTCATGTGACTAAGGCAGTGGCTAGTGCTGGTATTAATGGTTGGTGTGAGTGTCTGTGTGCAACTCTCTCTCACACACAGATGGACTCGGCTGGATTTTTGGTATCAACACTTACTCTAACACTTACACAACACACTAATTTGAGCAGTGGAGGATTAAAGTCAAGCAGTTTGCCTACTGGATAATTACAACAAGCCTCTTTTTTTTTCCATACAACTTCACCCCAACTCAGCAAACTTGCCAAGTTCGCTCTGTCTCACACTGCCGCTACTCTGCTAATGAAATCAGATTCACCAATAAAACTGTCACTCACATGGCATTAAACTGGCAGCTTCGGTCAGTATGTTTAGATAATAAATCCCCGCGGACTTAAATGATACAACTATATTTTTTGTCTTGCCAGCTACTTTTCAAAAATGTATAGTGATAAAAGGAAGGGAGTGGGGAACGCACAGGATGGGTACTTTTGTAAGACGCAGAGTTGCTGTTGAGCCCAGATAATCCTAAATGGCTGTTGTTAAAAGAAGCAAAAAAAGACATTCTTCTCCCCGGTAATGTTTCTTTCTCCTCTATTTTGACAAAAGCTGTCAGAAATAAATCCATTTTGAGGTATTGTGTGTGTGAGAGAGAGACAGAGTTGGCCCATGTGTGCTGCATGTCCATATGCTTTTATATTTCAGCAACAAAAAGAGTGTAGTTCAAGGGTTTTGTGTACAGTATCACAGTGTTTTTTTTTGTATCCTTCCAACTCTCTGATCTTTATGGATGTATCTGGCATGGATTTCCTGTCTCAGCATGAACAGTTAAAAACTAGTGCTTGTTCATGTCCAAGGTGCTTCTTTGTCCCTTCTCATTTTTTAACTCTCTGCATTCAACTTGAAGCCAAATGAAACAGATGGCTCATGTGTTTTGTTCACCACAACGTCTACATCCCTCTGAAAAGAATTACTTTGATTTATAGCATATCGCATTGTGCGGTTCTGGTTTGGGCTACAGCAGGTTGTGGTGATGCGTAGGTGAGCTTAGTGGAAAATATTACAGGTTCTGGTGGGCGGGTGACAAACTGACAAAGCTATATATATATATATATATATATATATATATATATATATATATGCTGTATAGAAGAACATCACATTGACTTACAATAATTTCCTGGAGACTTACCTTAACCCTAACTGTAATTACTACTTGCTTAATCCTAACCTTACCTAACCATAAGCTTATCCTACCCCTACACCAATTTTGTCCCCATTTGGAAAGCGAGTCCCCACAATATGATTGTGTTAGCAAGTGTGTCCCCATAATGTGAGTAAAACACACATACAAGCATGTTCACACACACACACACACACACACACACACACACACACACACACACACACACACACGCTCCAATCTGCTTGTCTCTGTCCTTGTCTCAGACATCAGTCCTGGCAGTTATGCTACTGTAGGTTAATGCATGAAGTTGGCGGTTTGTGGGTTGGGTTCGGGTGGCTGATTGACGCATATTTTTACAAGTCAGGCGGCGCAGATTGGCTTTCATAACAGGTCGGGTGGTTGCGGGCTATTAAGAAAACTGACCTGCACATCGCTAGCAGGTAGGGTGTCCATCCATCCATCCATCCATCCATCGTCAACCACTTTTCCCGTTAGGGGTCGCAGGGGGGCTGGAACTGATCCCCCCTGGACAGGTCACCAGTCCATCGCAGGGCACATAGAGACAGACAACATATAGACAGACAACCATTCACGCTCACATCCACACCTACGGGCAATTTAGAGTCATCAATTAACCTAAACAGCATGTCTTTGGACTGTGGGAGGAAGCCGGAGTACCCAGAGAAAACCCACGCTTACTCGGGGAGGACATGCAAACTCCACACAGAAGAGTCCCAAGCTGGAATCAAACCTGCGACCCTCTTGCTGTGAGGCGAGAGTGCTAACCACTGCACCACCGTGTAGTTTTTGATATTAATTATGGCCTAATCCTCAAAATAAGCATCTTGTATATGGCTATCTATTGCTGGAGGACTGTCAACGTCAATTTGATAATAACATGTTAACGCAATATCTTTTTAACACCACTAATTTCTTTAACACATTAAAGCTTCTACCAAGTCATACTAGCTTGTCACGACAGAGACTAAATAACTCTCCAAACTTGCAAGTCATAGTCAAGTCAGCACACTGACAGCTGTTGTTGCCTGTTAGGTTTGAGTTTGCCATGTTATGATTTGAGCATATTTTTTAATGCTAAATGCAGTACCAGCGTGGGTTTCTGGACAGTATTTGTCATTGTTTTGTGTTGTTAATTGATTTCCAGTGGTAAATATATACATAAATTTGCATAAAGCAGCATATTTTCCCACTCCCATGATGATAAGAGTATTGAATACTTGACAGATCTCACTTTAAGGTACATACACAGGTACATACATTAAAGGAACAGATTAAATATATATATATAGAGATATACAGCAGGTTGTCAGAGGAAATAAGTAAAAGAGGGGAGAAAAAAAAAGAAAAATTGTGAAACTTCAATACAGAGTTTTGTTGTTGTTTTTTTTTTGTGATACCCGAGTAGTCTTGGGTGGCCTAAGCCTCGTGTGTGTTCATGAATGAGAGAGAGGAGTGTGTAGCCATGGACACAGTCAGTCAGACAACAGAAAACACACATATGCCTGTTAAAGCAATTTTCCCTGTCTTAATGAAGCAAGCTATAATTATTCCAATCGAGGTCCAAACATCACAAGGCTGCCGTCAAAGAAGAACAAAAGAGCTTTAAGATTGGAGGAATAAAAAAACAAAACAAAAAACAAACAGGAACTGTGGCACTTGGTGTTTTAGGGAGCCACATTTCCCATTTTGGAGGATGTTGTGTTTACTCTGCTTTGTCATCTTTTGAAATTATTTTTAAATAATGTTATTACCATGTTATGTGGTCCTTTTCTTCCCCATTAGTGTGTTTCCATCCTCTCTCTTCTGTCTAAACTTCTGCAAGTCCGCCTCCACCTCATAGCAGCACCAGCATTTTAAATCCTGTCTTGTCTTTTTCCTTTTACTCCCCCCTCTCACTTTCTGGCTCTGTCTCTCCCATGGTCTGTACCTTCCTTCCCCCCATAGCTGTCTCCACCTCGGCTGTCTCTGATACAGTCACCTTGTTAACACTTTGAAGCTGTTAAGATCAGAGAGCTTGACAAGTTGCAGTGAAATGTGGCAGGCCTACTCCTGATTACACAGACTTAAATATAAGACAGCCAATTTGCTCCTGCTTTGAAAGCCTCAATAAACTAAGGACTCAGTGCGGCCCACGTTCTCATATCTCCACTGGAAATGAAAAATCGTGCCGCACAAATATCTCGCCGCATTCTTTTCTTCTGTCATGTGACTGGGTTATTATATAGTGCTTATACTTGTGTTTAGAAGCCTGTAAACATTTTAAATTCACAAGCTTGTCAAGTTTCCAAAAGCAATGTCCTTCCAATATCAAATCATCCTCAACCACTCTCATACATTTATTTTAGCTGAGCGTGTGGTTTAGCATACTTCCAGTGTACAAACTCAAAAGAGCTGACTACCAAATAAGAAGGAAACTTTCCGTCACTGCATGTGAGTCATATGTCACCCCCTTCAGCAGGTTTAGCTTACAGTGACAGCTAGACACTTTGTTATGACCCAAAGGTGAACCTGACAGGGCATCAACAACCTCTCTCTCCCCTGAGTCACCCCACAGCCCGCCACTGTAAACCCTGAGGCGGCGCTAACTCCTACTTGCATAAAGTTTGACTTAAAGCCACATGCTGAATCATAATAACTGCTAAACTACAGTGACAAATGCACATATTTTTGGTAAGTTTAAAGAATAGGTTCAGATTTTTATTATCAATCTAATCTACTACTATATTGTCATGCTGTATATTTATGCTTTTTCAGTGAGTTATGCTGTGGGTTAAAACGTGGGCCCTGTTTCTTAAGTATATATATGTTAACATTTTGGTAAATTGGCACCATTAAGTATGCTGAATTACACATTAGGAGTTGCTGTCTCCTCTGTAGCCGTGAATATACAGTACATACAGATATCACTGGGTTACTTTGATTCTGAGGAAATAGTAAAAATGTGATCATTCTCCAAGTTCTGTAGTTATTTGGAGAGGCTCTTTCTGTGATTACTAAGCAGATTCCTGGGTTTTAGTCACAATGCACCAGCCGGTGATAATGATATAACTGTAAAGTGTAAATTACACTAATGTAAAAATGTCATGTCTGTTTGTTCAGACTGAGTTATAACTCTGAGGAGGAGTATACATTTTTACACAAATTGTACATTAAAGGTTTTACCTTAATTACCTCCAAGAGCTACAGTATGTATCCCACCCTGTGTTGTAACTCCAACTGCTGACCGTGGTAATAAGTGGGCCAAATCAATGGGCCAAAGGACAATAACTAACTTCCCTTTGTTTTTAGGACAGCAGCAATCACCTATCCTTTTCATTATCTGTGACGCATGCCACCCCACCTACAACTCTTGCGTTTAAGACCCAAAAAATCCTCCTTAAAAGATGTTGGTTAAAGTAGCCATATGTAGCACTGACAGCTAGAATTTTAAGATGGTTACTGCTGTGCAAATTCAATTAATTGGAGCCATAGCCCGTCTGCTCCTCCGGTGTGACTGATAGAAGTTAGCGCAAGTTTTCGCAATTTGTGGGTTACCATCTTCACACAACTGCAATAGCCTCTGGCCAGCAGCAGTAGATGGCATCACTTCACAGGCTGTGTTTCTCAATATACATTACTGGCTGCCTTGATAACCCTGCTGCACAAGGACCACAGAGAGATGTGCTGAGGCTTTTTAGGTCGGATATAATTTAATTTTACTTTATCTCTGTTGATCCAGTCCATTTGCTGGCTTCCATGACTGTAGAAGGCTGTGTTTGCATGCCAATTTGTGGCTACGGGTTGTCGAAAATCGGCAGTGGATCACACGGATCCAAAACAAAAACAGACGTTCCGGACCGGAATGTAAATTTCAAAGGAGAACATACTGGCTGTAGCACTGTTAGTATTTCAATTCAACATGTTTCCTTAATCTCTGATGACACGCTCTGATTATTTTATGATGTATTACAGTAAATATATTACATATTGGTCCTTTAATGTCGACCTTAAATTGCTCATAGAAGTTAAGCAACTTTTATGAGCAGTGAAAATGCTCTGACAGATACAACACATTATTTTTATTTATTTCACAAAATGCAGAAAAAAAGCATACTGTGCTGACCAATTCTGAATGCATACTTCTTTGCATATTTTTAAGATGTGTGCTCCTGCCTTTAAATGTGAATCCATTATGTCTGCAGACATGGACAAGTTTTAAAAAACTCTCTCCCTGCAGCCTTTACAGGTAGTTATAAAATATTTGTATTTTCCTCATTGACTAGGATAAGCAGCAGCGGTCGGCTTGTATTGCCCCTGTAACAATGGATTCTAATGGCGACCCATTTTCACTGTGGGATAAAAAAAAATACCATTATGTTTATAGAAATGCCTGCAACTACAAACTCTAAATGCAGTGTAATCCACTTTTCTATCATCCATTCCTGTGGTCATATGCTTCAGTGTATCATACAGCGGTTCGGATGATATCTCACGAAAGGTTATTCCTTATTGTCATGTATTCTCCCACGAATGTCTAGCTAAATTGTCAGTTTCTGCTTGTTTCATGCATACAGTCATTTCAATATACACTTCTGTCTTCAGAGGTTAGGTTTTGGAAAAGATTGTGGTTTGGGTTAGAATAACTCCGTAAGTGGCATGACAGAAATTACATAACCAATAAATCAACGTTGACTTCTGGTTTTACATGAGGTACAAACACTGGTCTGCTGGGCGAAAGTCCATTGTCTTTTTGACCCATCCACCCTACGCAGCGTTTGTCACTCTTTGTTCTTCCTGATGATTGAATTGATTTCATGGAATATACTGTATGAATTAGAGTGCATTACTTTTTGGAGGTAAACAGTATATGAGAACAACCTATTTATTTATTATTCTTTATTTATATATATTGTTTTTTCCTTCTCCCCATACTGCTGACCTGTGGCCTATGACAATCTTACCTTCCCAGCCTAAACACCACCCCAGCCCTGGTCAAGCAACAAATACTACATACTGCATTTTACAGCCTTTACCATTTTATCACCTTTATATTAATGTATTCATCTGGTGACAAAGCTGCAAAATCTAATATCACAAAAGCTCAGAGAGATGCAAAGATCTGACCAATGAAGCAGTCATGATTCTTGCTCAGCAGCATTGGACTTCTCATGTAAATTTGTTGGCCCTCCTGGTTATGGTTGCTAACAGAGTGACGTCCCGGCTCTGACCTTTAGTTCTCTGAAAACAACATATCTAAGCGTGGTGTGTGTGTTTTTCAAGCTGCCAACTTGAATCACTCCAGTGAGGATAGACTGACAGACGGATGGGTATATCCAGCCTGAGGGGGGAGAAATAGCATCATCCCAGCAGAATGATGAACTCGCTATGTATGTACTGTATGTGTGTGTGCATGCGAACAAGCACACACAGTAGGTAGGGGTGTACGTGTGTGTGTGTGTGTGTGTGTGTGTGTGTGTGTGTGTGTGTGTGTGTGTGTGTGGAGCGCATGTACATTAGGTAGGAACTTACACGCATGATGCCGACATTTGCGCAGTCGAATTAGCAGATGATGACAACGTTGCACACACATTCTTGTCTGCAGAATCTAATTTAAAAATACAGAGAGAGTAAGAGACAGTGTCTCGGGGAAACGTATCCAGTGGCGCATGACTATGCACACTTTTATTGGATAACTCTCGCAGTTTGGACCAATGAAACTTCTTTTATTATAACTGAAATATTGATACCACCAAAGTATTCGGCAGTATATTTCCTCTGACTGTTCATGTATTTGTCTTCAGGATGATTCAGAATGGCGAGGAAAGGCAAAAACAGATAGATAAAAAGGGAGGGGAAAATGGATGAGGGAAGCAATATCAAGGCACAGGCTTGCATTATTCCGCGGTTTTACGACAAATACTTAATGAAAACCCCCGCGAGGGTGATAGAAGCCTGTATTTAATTAAGCCTTTATAAAATATTAACCAGGGAGGCCAGGGCAATTCCCCTTCTCCCCTGGTCTGCTCAGTAGATTGAACCACAGTTACACTGCATAGACAGCTCTGAATTATAATTTCAGATAGGTGTGTGTGTGTGTGTGAGTGTGTGTGTGTGTGTGTGAGTGAGTGAGAGAGAGCAGGTTTAGTGCTCACTAAAGAGCCAAAGGGGAGGTTGGGATGGGGGACCAATACTGCTCCTATTGCTGCCACTGGAATGTCTTCTAATCACATTAGGGGGGAACTATAGCTCTGATTTATAAGGGCTCTTTTAAGTTCACTTTTCAGCCCCGGCACCTCTATGTCTCTACCTTTAACAATCTTTGAAATGACTTTGATCTCCTAATTTGGGCGTCACATCCTGTGAAGGGCACAGTGTGCAGAAAAGGTGTAAATCATAACTAGAACTGTGGTGTCTGTTTTTTTTTTTTTTTTTTTCCACAATGATGATGATGGCTGGTCTATAGGGAGCACTGAGAAGGCCTTAAGCTGCTATAGCTATTCAGGAATAAGATAAGGAAATGGGTAGAAGGAATGTACTAATTTCTTTTGGTCACGGCTGAGGACAAAATGTCATTTTCTGACAACTATCAACTGCACAAACCATCAGTATTCACAGCGGTTCAAACTAAATAGAAAATTCCATTCAAATGTGTGACACAGTAAAGGTACACGTATTAGTTTTTCTGAACTTTCAAACGCATCTAACAGTCATCATCAGTGAATGGTGCTGTCTAATGTCGGTCATGTGATAACATGTGGTCTTGTGTTAGTGTGAGACTGTATCACGTGGTCGACTCTTGGTCCATGACTTTGACCCTTTCCCAGTCGATGCCCGACCAGCTGTGGTCTTGGGTTGTCTGTTTTAAAATGTTCACAAAACATAGAACAGTTTGAAAAACTCTTTTTTTTTTTTATTTGACTTCAGATGTACTCTAACTAAACAGTACTTGAGTTTCTCTTTAGCTCAAAGATTTTCATGTAAATGAATGCCTGTTAAGTTTCTATCACACAATGGTGACTGAATCTATGGTCAACTGATGAAAGTATCGCAGTATGTACAGTATATGCAGTATTTCAAACTGAGTGTCTGTAGTGACATTCCTGGAAAAGGAATGCTGTATTACAGTTTGTCTCTATTTTACTCATACAAATGCAATATAGTGTATATACAATAACATAATATGCAAACAGTTCTTAAAACTTGAAGCTCACTGTCATGTATCAACGAAAATACTCCAGAATGCTAAACTTTAAGCACAATTTCATTGTTGTCACTCAAATAGAAATTCTAAATCAACCAGGGCTGAAATGGAAATAAATTACAGTGGCTACATGGGCACTCAGGACTGCTGCATTTTAGTAGCCATTGACTTCTTCCAATAAGTAGTTGACTAGTCGATTAATCACGTGAGATATCTTTGTTTCGCCCAATAACATCAGTCAGTTCTCATCAAAAAAGTGTGAAATACAATCAGTAAAAGGTTAATTAATGTAAGCAGGACCCACTTTGGTTGGCTCTGAGAGGCTGTTTACAAATGAGCCGTGATCTAATTTGGACTAAAGCCTGAGGTACTAATAGCCTACCTTAAAATCTCTTTATTTAACATGGCATAACATAGAAATGATTGTTCGAACACATCTATGTTTCAACATTTGTAGTCAAGCTTTGGGAAGTACAGCCACGTTTCTGTCCACCTCTTTCTGCACCTGTGCTGCACAGTGTTAAAGTCACACATGGCAATTATGACTACAACTACCCACAGCGCTCCGGATGCAGATGCATTGCCACTGCTTTACTATTGCACCGTGCAGATGAGAGATTAGTCTACAACAGTGCACAGTGTCGACTAGTAGTTTTGATAGTTGACTAGTCCACTATTCTGTGAAACCTCTAGTAGCTACTGCAACACTTGTAAAGCATTTTCTTGAAAAGGACGACTTTTATTTTTGTAGCACACTTCATTATGTTAAACTTGCTACTTGAATTCTCAAGTCAGAACATCAATATGTGCTTGTACACGGAGATCAGACCTGTTTAGGTTTAGGCAACAGAAGCATTTTAGTTAGGGAAAGATCCTGGTTTCTTTTACATGATAAAAAAGTAAACTAAGGTAAAGGAGCCTAAACATAACCATAATAAGGAAATTGTGCTTTAGTTGCTATGAGTGGATGTTGTATTGCAAGAGTGGACATTATATGGGAAACAAATGGGTTATATTTTCAGTGAACTATAGTTAGTACAACATTTTCCTCAATATGTTGGTTAAAACATAATCTGGACAGCACTATTGTACGTTCCTAATGTGTTTGCTATACCAGAGTAGTATTATGTAAATGTAATTTCAAGCTGTAAGGGTTGCCATGGTGTTATAATGAAATAAAATAAAATAATATATAGAGTGTATCTACGTTCAGGAACTCACTGTCTTCACATTTATTTTGTCTGAACTGATAGATCCATACAGACTCTGACGAAGGCGAGGGCAACATCAAGTACACTATCTCTGGAGAAGGGGCAGGCTCCATTTTCATCATCGACGAGCTAACAGGAGACATCCATGCCACAGAGAGACTGGACCGCGAAGAGAAGGCTTTTTACACACTTAGGGCCCGAGCCCGGGACCGGCTTTCCAACGACCCCCTGGAGCCAGAGTCCGAGTTTGTCATCAAGGTCCAGGACATCAACGACAGTGAACCCAAGTTCTTGGAGGGCCCCTACATCGGCAGTGTGGCAGAGCTGTCACCCATAGGTAAGGCGAGAAACGCTGCAGTCAGACAGGGTCCATCTGGTCCATCTGAACAAGCTTTAAGCTCAGGATAGCCCAAAGGCGCACATACTGAATAGAATCACCAGTTTTACAGCTATTTTTTATGATGCACAAGTAGGGTGTGTAACATAATGCTTTGTCCACCTGGGCTCAGGGGGAGCTAAAAAATGCCAAGAAGAGCAATATGCTAAAATTCTCCTTCATTGTGGAAATGGGGGAAAAGAAATGCAGACAGGAGATTTAAATAGATTTGGAGTCAGTGAATTCACTGTGGATGAGAAGGAGGTAGAATGGTCACATGAACATTTGAGGAGGATCCCCACATGAACTGTGTCAGACCCGTAGGTAGAGATGATATGGAGGAAATGAAGGAGACTGTGCAGGCATATAAAAGGAGGGGAAAGGAGAGGCGAATTGCATTACTCCCAGATGAGCTTTGTGGCTGTGTACTGACACACTGTTATGAGACAAATGATGACGGGGAGGAACAAGAGGCAAAGAGGAGCAATGCTTCAGAAGAGTAGATAATGGCGAGGGTCCCTATTTTCATGAAGGCTTTTTGACATTGAAACCACAATGCTTTTAATCTTGACAAACATGTTTTTTTTTATTATTATTATTGAGAGCCACAGTATTAGCAGCACCCCCATGGCTGTTTAAACCTCTCGGCGAAATGGAGAAGACAGGTGAACGAGGGTGTCAGGGGCCTCATTAACGCGGCATTAACGTCACAGATGTCGCTGATGTTTAATAAATACACTTCTGTTTGGCTGCCAAGCGGTATCACAATACCGTGTGCGCTCAGAATGATGCGTTTGATACTGATGTGTATGTGCACATATGCAGTATAGGTGGGGTTGCTTCTTGGGTGAGTGACTCCAGGAGTGGCGCCGAGTAGAATGGCTCTTCCCTGTTCAAGCCTGATTGGAATTAATTCCTGCTTCCTCAGCATGATCCAAACCATGGGCATTTCTGCCTACAGTGCTCTCTAAAAGTGAATGGAGTGTGTGTGTGTGTGTGTGTGTGTGTGTGTGTGTGTGTGTGTGTGTGTGTGTGTGTGGAGTGGGAGGGAGAGGCAGGGAGAACGAGAGTGAGGGACAGAGCAATTGAAGGGTAGCGCAAAATAGAAGAGAATAAATAGAATAGAAATAATGCAGAGTGTTAGAAAACGATGCAAAACCTTGAGAAGCGAGACAGCTATTATCTCCTCAAGAAGGAGACAAATGGAGTCACAGAGACCACGCTTAGTTAATGTTATTTAATGCAATCTTAATGATCACGACCCTTCCACTTTGGCTGCTCCCCCCCTTGTTCGACCCTGTCGCACCTCAGTCAAATTATGCACTAAATGAGTGTGCAGTTCATGTTTTAAACATCGTCGCGGAGCACTAGCCCTAATGAGGTAACAGCTACTGCTTAGTCAACCATTCTCCCGCCCTGTCCCTGTTTCTCTCCTTCCCACTGTTCCCCTGTTGAACATCAGCTAAGGCCAGCAGTATTTTTCTGGCATGTCAGTGATAAGGTCACAAGAACAATGACAATGAAGGGAGTAAAGAAGAAATAAAGGTAGCGGACAGACCAGCCTTAGTGCCACATGTCACTCACCAGCTTACAGGCTTTTGTTGTACGGTACCCTGCTACAGTGTTTGAAGCATCATTCAAATAGGTGGAGAATATCACTTAAAGGAGAAGGCTTGCCATATTATACAAGGGCTAGGCAATATCTTTAGGCCATATCGTAATATACAGTATACCGGACCTGTAATTGAGAAGTCTTACATTTTCACAGAGCTTTTCTATTTTAACTGGTGCAGCATTTCTAGCAATTACAGCACTGGTTTAGCAGCCCATTAAACTCACAGACCAACTGCATGCATTGTAAATTGTCTCACGTGATGCTTCTTAGCCAATCAAATCTGTCCGACTTGAATCCATGAGTGAGATGCACACACATGGGAGAGAGAGACTGTAATATAAGAAATAAGTGGCATGGTCTAAAAAGAGAAAAACAGTAAAAAAATAGATATTTTTATCCAGAATGGACAGACTTTAACATGTTCATTCTGGATAAAAATATCTGAAATGTTCAGAGACTGTGGCGATTATCAAAAGCAGTAACATAGTTTTTTGAAGTGGAGGCTGGCATTTTCTAGCATCTTTTCCAACCTAAACACATACAAACTCGCTTTGGCGCTTCACTTCTTACACTCTCTCCAGGCTCCCCGCTTCCCTTCAGATACAGATCCCCCCCATCCCATCCCTCATGCACACATCCATGCTCATAATCCATGCTCATACGCCGCTCACACTCACCCAGGAGAGTGTGTGTGTGATAGGGAGAGTCATGGGAGAAGCGAAACATGAAAGCCTCATGCCAGCAGCTTGAAAGAAATGACAATTAATATTTCTACTTGATTTTGGCAATATAGTAATTTATTACATCCCACATACAACAAGCCCCAATAAATCAAGTTTGTTTGCCATATTGCAGACTAATACTAATACCTAATACTATCTATACTAAACTCCAAACCAACAAGACCAACCTCACTAACAAGCCTTTATAACCAAGGCATGATGTACTGTAGCTTATTCCTCTTTGCTGTAGATGACTATTTAACTAATACGTCAGTTAGCCGTGCCGTTACCCTGGGCGATTACAATGAGCATGGCCATTGCAGTTTATTTTGGGTCAGTTCCACATACACTGTCCTGCTGCTGTGAATACTCAACCCTGAGCACCAAATGTGTGTTAATCCACGGTGAAAAAAAAATCCCCAACAAATGGACTGTTTAACAAGTTGAGTAAAATTTGCTAAAAAAAAAAGAAAATGCAGTAAGCTGTTTTCGGAAATTACTTTTCTACCGTCTTTGAAAATGAAACTATATTTTTGTAACATGTTATGAAAGATTTGTATTATTACAAAGAGGTTTGGGGCTGTGAGAGCGCTTGTATAAAGAAAGTAGACAGAATTCCTTGAAAAACAGACTAAAACCATTGTTGGATTTAATTGTTTTATTGGATTTATTAAGAGAACTAAAGAAACATTATTTGCTTTGAGATGTCTCAACACCTCCACTGTCTGTCAGTACCTCCTCTATTTCTTTTGTGCATTACATTGTCTAATATCACTGGCTGTTAACGCCACATAAGCATGCTGTCATCTTTAATAGTGTAGACTTTTCCTGTGTGAATGCTATGTGTACACTCAAAACCTGGTTAGAATCAGTAATTTTTTATGCAATTTGACACAGCTCCTGTTATTTGAGGCAGGGTTGCTTTTTATACCGTGATGGAAGCAGGTTTCAAGCATTAGACGCACCAGTGATATGCTCACTGTGCTGTTTTACGGCCAGCCATACAGAAAACTGCTTTGGAAAACGTGAGGCCATAATAGTAAGAAAGTAATCAGTAGTCAGCTGCCTGAAGCATATTCATTTTTACTTGTCACTCCTGTCATGTCTCCCAGTGCACGTCTTTGTCATAGCTTTACCGCCTCTACCCTTCCCTCTTTTTGCAGAGGCTTCCTGTCTGTCTGGTTGTCTGTCTGTGTGCTTGCTCAGCATCTGCTACCAAAAATAATACTTGTGTACACTGTGTGTTTGTTTTTAAGGGTTGGTATCTCTGAAAAGGGGAGGAGAGGGCAAATATAATAGGAACAGCAAAGATGATGATGAAATGTGAGGGCCCGAGCTCTGTGCTGTCCTTTGGAAAATTTGCGACTAATGAAATTGCTGTCTTAAATCAAATTTGCAGTGCACGGGTGATTGGATGTTGCTCTGAGAGCCGGGCATGTCTTTATGTTTGGAAAGAAGAGAAAACATGGATGGAGTCGCTCTGCTGAACACTAGCTGTGTCCTCTGACTCATGATAATAAAGACTGTGAAAACTTGATTTAATACAGTGTCTCTGTAGAGGACATCCTGGACTCAATACAACAAGAGAAACTTAACAGAAGATGTGGCTGAGGGATTATTCATATTAATTGCAACCCAAATATATGTGCTGTATTTCTTTATTGTAGAGATTCAAGATATGTAATACTTATGTAGTTTAGTTGGAGCAAGCTGAGACAATAGTGACTATGTTTACATGCACACTAATATTACACTATTATCTGAATGGGATAATTTTCTGAGTTTGATACGGGTCGTGTAAACAGCATATTCCGTTTGGATATTCTTTCTTTGGACACACAGCCTCTTGCATGTTTTCAACCAACAGTTTGCAGAGATGCATGACCAAAGGAAACCCACATTTCTGATTGGAATGAGAAATACATCTGCTTTTAAACATAAGAAAGACTTGGATATCAATAGGTTTTGGGATATGCGCAAATATCGCAACTGACCTTTGCAAGAAGGAGGTTGAACGAACGAACGAGGGAGGCTGTGTTTGCATGGTCAAACAATTCTGCCACCGGTTATGTTATTGGAGTATGCACGGCTGCATGTAAACGGGAATATTAGTGTTATTTTCATTTCCATTCGCCATGTAAACAGCTTAGGAATACTGTATTTTTCGGATAAAAAATGGCAAAAACTGCTGGCATTGACATCAGCTGGCTGCGGACACCTTGACATGAAAAAAAAAATCTGAATATCTTATTTACAGCACTTAGTGCAGTCCTTCAGTCCTTCAGTCCTTTAGTCCTTCAATGTCTCATCCTCTGAACACGACAGGATGGTGACTGTTATACACAGGCTGCAAGAAATACACTGCCCCTCTGAACTTACTGGTGCATTGTATCACATAAGCGATCATCTTACATCCCATTCACTATTCAACTCGATACTGAAGGCTGTGGCTGACGGTACACAAGCTAGCTAGTCCCGTTGTTACGTTAACATACTGTAAAATTATATTTATATTTTGTCAACCATTTGCAGTATTTAAATCATGCCAGCATAACATTATTTTTTTCTGGCTTATAGCTGAGTCACGGAGTTCAAACGAACTGAACGGACTAGAAATATCTTGTTCCATTGCATGTAAACTGCTTAGTAGGAATAATAACTGTATTTTTCGGAAAAAAAAGGGCAAAAAACTGAATATTTTGTGCATGTTAATGTAGCCAGTGTGGCCTGGATCACCACTGACAGCAGGTCAGGTGTATTTTTAGCTAGTAGCTGAGATAAATATTACAAATGAATGATGTTGTGAAAATGTGTTAACCAAAATTGGTTCAATTATTTAATTTATTTGATATCAGAATTGTCTTTTGAGATTTACATTAACTAGCAGGACAGTGACTCACTGCTAAGCACCACAGCAAGACCAACTGGGGCCTCTGGCAAATACTCTCTGAAGTTTGCCTATTCTCTCAGTAGCCACTCTGTGATCGACTGGCCGCCTGTTCATGCTGTTTGTCCATAACACTCCCTGTGCGCATGTGATCATCAAGTCGAGGGAAAGAATGGATATGGGTGATGTCTGGTCAAAGAAACACATTTGCCTGTGTGAGGAGGGGCGTACATATTACTGACACAGTGGTGCATTGGAGCAATGGATCCTCTGGCTCCCTTTGGTATGGCTGCAGCTGCTGAACTGGATTAATTTTTTGTCTCAAACTATATTCTCTAGAATAGCTGCACTGTAAAAGTTGTATGCATATGCACTAAATGCATATGGGTGTGCACAAGAAAAGTATTTTATCTGATGTAAGAGTAATGCAGTTTTAACTGCCTTGTATTAGTAGTTTTAATTTATTACATATTCCAGTATGTTTTGTCAGGTTTAAAGGAGATAAAGATATATTGCAGTCTGAAATAAAAAAAAAACTGTGTATTATAGATCTATTTGATTAATGGATGTTCACTTACAAAGCAACAGGTCATCTTTCTCTCATGGCTCACCATCCGTTGTATTTTCTGGATAAAAAATGGACCCATCATCATGTAAATCACCTGCGAAGTTAAAAGCTAATGTTGCCTCATGTCCATTTGTGAGGGAAATGTGAGATTTACTGGTCTGGTAATTTAAAACACCCATCCTTCCATTGTAAAATCCTCAAATTCATATTTGGCAAAAAGCCCTGTGTCATCCTAAAAGTCCTAGCAGCATTCATTGACACCACATTAAATTGCATAATGTGCCAACATACAAAGAGTGAGAGCATAACCTCAAATGTGGATTCACTGTTTTGCCGAGAAGCTCAATACACACTCACACATACTATGGAGCTAAACAATATAGAGTTGGAGGCAGCAGCTGGGTAGATAACCTTAGCATAATGATTGGAAACGAGGAAAGAGCTAAACTGGCTCTGTCCAAAGGAATACAAAAAATCTGCCTAGCACCTCAAACTCACTAAATGTTTTATCATGGTCCAGGCAGTTTGATTCTGATTGGCTGCAGTGCATCCATTAAATCCTGATTAGGGACACCTACGAAGTAGTTCCAGTGAAACTGTCTGTTCGCCACTCTAAATTCAACTGTTTTTGCAATGAGCTTCATTCCTATAGAAAAGAGCCAATTTCCATCGCTGTGAGGGCAGCCTACGGAGTTGTGTCAGTTGGATTGAGACAAGTATGGAGCCATCTTGTTGTCTTCTAATGCCCCAACAAGCAGTGCCCATCATGACTAGTCCTCAGCTGTGAAACACCCTCCGTCAAAAGGCCGCTATGCTGGGCTTGGCTATATCTCTGTCGAATTTCACAGTAAATGTAATTTTAAATAAGACAGCTACTGTAACTAACACACAGTTCTTTGCACCATTTTGTGGGTCTTTGCTTCGTCTCGTTCAACATGAATGTTACTTCAGTTTTTGTCTATTTGAGATTTCTACAGGAAATCTGTCTAGCGGAATTGATTGTTGACATGATTATTTACAATAAAAACACAAATTACTACCTGTGGTTTTTTAAAAATAAAACAGAAATAGTTTGACAAGTCCAAGACTGAATGCCTCAGGCCTCATGAAAACGGCCCTGTTAATACAGTATAGTAATATATCTTGTCTGGCCTACAAAGCTCTGCTGGCATTGACATCAGCTGGCTGCGGACACCTTGACATGAAAAAAAATAAATCAGAATATCTTATTTACAGCACTTAGTGCAGTCCTTCAGTCCTTTAGTCCTTCAATGTCTCATCCTCTGAACACTACAAGATGGTGACTGTAATACACAGGCTGCAAGAAATACACTGCCCCTCTGAACTTACTGGTGCATTGTAACACATACGCGATCATCTTACATCCCATTCGCTATTCAACTCGATACTGAAGGCTGTGGCTGACAGTACACAAGCTAGCTAGCTGAGTCACGGATTCAACGAACTGAACGGACTAGAAATATCTTCTGCTACCAAGCCATAGCTAAGGTTCCATTGCATAAGATCCTTACTGGATAGTAATGGTTATTCTAGGTATTGGTAAACCCCCAGATGTTACTGACCTGCAATAATTCCTGATAATGGATACCTCATTGGGCATTATACCTTATATATCTCATTTGTTCAAGCTGTACGAAACAGAAATGTTAATATTATGTGGTTTTACGGGGAGTAGCAGGCTTGAATCATGTCTCTCTTAAAGTGCATGTAGCTTCCTGTGAAACCAACCTATACATGAAGTCAAAGAGTAGAGGTTATGGGTTTCATCAGATAAATGAGAATGCTGCTGACAGGAAGACTACAGTGTGTTTTGTTTTGCATTTTTGTGTGCAAAGAAGTGTTACTATACTGTAGGTATCAGGGAGCCTCCATAAAGTTTGTCCATCAGAAAGCTTAGCTGCAATAGTCAGATGTTTGAAGGCGTCAGGGGGAGCCATCAGGTCGTAGTAGTAGATGCATTATTGTGTGTAGTTGAGAATTTATGTGGTATTTTTAGTGAATTGGGTATGTTGGCTTGTTCTTTGGTAAAATGCAACAGATGATGTGTTTTTAAATCTAAGTTGTGTTTTGTTGAATTTGAGTTGATATACACCGATCCACTATAACATTATTACCACCTGCCAAATATTGAGTAGGTCCCCCTTTTTCTGCAAAAACAGCCCTCTAAGAAGGTATGCTGTGTTATCTGGCACCAAGCCGTCCGTCAGTAGCAGATCCTTTAAGTCCTGTAAATTGTGAGGTGGAGTCTCCATGGATCTGATTTGCTTGTCCAGCAAATCCCACAGATGCTCGATCAGATTGAGACCTGCAGAATTTTGAGGCCAAGACAACACCCCAAACTCGTTGTTGTGTTCCTCAAATCATTCTTGAACAATTTTTTGCATTATGGCAGGGCACATTAATCTGCTGAAAGAGGCCACTGCCATTAGGGAATAGTTTCCATGAAGGAGAAGTGATACGTGCCAAAGTAACCTCCACATGAATGGCAGGACCAAAGGTTTCCCATCAGAACATTACCCAAAGTATCATGCTGCCTCTGACAGCTTACCTTCTTCCCATAGTGCATCCTGGTGCCAAGTCTTCCCCAGGGAAACAACACACACATACCCAGCCATCCACATAATGTAAAAGAAAACATGATTCATCAGACCAGGCAACCCTTTTCCATTGTTCGATGGTCCAGTTCTGTTGCTCACAGGCCCATTGTAGGCCCTTCTGGTGGTGGACAAAGGACAGCATGGGCACCCTGACCGGTCTGCGGCTACTCAGCCCAATACGCAACAAACTGTGATGCTCTGTGTGTTCTGACAGCTTTCTATCAGAAGCAGCATTAACTTTTTCAGCAAATTGAGCCACAGAAGCTCTTCTATTGAATCAGACAACACGGGTCAACCTTTGCTCCCCGCATGCATCAGTGAGCCTTGTCCGCCCATGACCCTGTCACCGGTTCACTGGTTTTCCTTTCTTGGACCACCTTTGGTAGATCCTGGCTGCTGCAGACCGGTAACATCCCGAAAGAGCTGCAGTTTTGGAGATGTTCTGACCCAGTCGTCTAGCCATCACAATTTTTGCTCTTGTCAAAGTCGCTCACATCCTTACGCTTGCCCATTTTTTAATGCTTCCAACACATCAACATCAAGGAGAAAATGTTCACTTGCTGCCTAATATGTCCCACCCACTGGTGCCATTGTAACAAGATTATCAGCTTTTTTCACTTCACCTGACATTATGACCACTGGGTCATAATGTTATGGCTTATCAGGTAGAAGAGAAAACAGAAACAGAAAAACATTACTTATTTAAGCACCCAAGGAGACAGTTTGTTTCTCTACAGATTTTATTTTTGCTTGCAGCAAAGCTTACAGATGCTTGAGAAGTAACTGAGACAGGTGAGATTTGTCTTCAAAATTGTGCTCTCAACACTGCAAAATATAAAACAACTTTTGTATAGTGATAATGATATATATATATTACGAGCATATTGTTACCTTAGAGACAGACGGATAGGCACATTTTGTGCTTCAGTGTTCAGATATTTAAGGAAATGTGATGGATATCCTTATTCAGGCACTGCGATAAATAGGTGTGACTGTAAAATCAAACAGAAATGGGAAAACATTTATTTCCTCTTTTTGTATTGCCTCAGGCAGTGTGTGTCCCATAGCACTACCACTAACAGATGTGAGCATAAGACTTTAGGCTCTGAATTTACCTGTCTACATGAACACCAGCTCTTCCATCGTGCTTATGTGTTAATGCCAGGTAGCCTACATAGGATGTGTTGGCTAATATTTATGTTTTGGAAATCATTAATATTTGATTTGGATCCATCTCTTTTGCCTTTGGTTTCCCCCAGCCATGGTAAATGTTTAAATATTAATGTAGCTTTGAGCTACGCCTCAAAAGTTTAAAAAACCCAGAGGCTAAAGTAATGTCAAACTCTGCTGCCAGACAATAATACATAGTCATATAGTTTGGCATCTTCTTGTTGAGCATTGGATAGATTGAGGTTTTAGACACAATATGGAGGACACATACAGCTCAGACATTATTGGCTGTGATACAGTGACACACCGAGCTAATGTTTATGCTCCACACGCCCAGCTAATATTGAAGTAATAAAGACAGGCCTTTTCCAATTTGAAAACAGTATTTCACTGTGTTACAACATGCATACTGAGACATCCATCACTCCACATTTTTTTGTTCAGTCTTTATGTGAACTGACTGACAAAGTTGCACAGTTTGTCGTGTTTGAAACCATTTAGTCACTGAGGCAGACATCCTTTCCTACCACTCAAAAGGTCGGGTGACAGCAAGGGAGTCTGGTGGAAATGTGGCTAGGAGGGGCAGCTGTTGATGGCGGAATCACAACAGGGTGAGACGTTTCCACGGAGCTAATCCTGTGATTGATGTGGTTCCATTAGTGAGGGCCCGAGGACCTCTGAGTGGCAGAGATGTGGCACAACACGACGTCTGTTCCGTAGCCTCTAACCTCAGGTAACACTGACTGACAAGTCAAAGTGTCCAAAGGCTGGCAAATAGTCTGATAACAGACATTAAGCTGACCACTATCCTCAGCTATAATCTACTAATGATGCAAGCTGTAGTGTAGAATTAACAAACAAACAACAAAAAACAGAGTTGAAACTAACACAATAATAGTTTGGACTGACATATATCCCATTCAGTGTGATAAACATGATACATATAAAGCCAGGTTGGAGGAATTGACAAACCACAAAGGCCATAAAACAACAGATATGTTTTAAGACAATGTCCTGCACTTTTACCTACTAAACAAATGTCAGCAGTTGAGGCTGTCTTGCATTTCTCCATACCTCAAGGCATGTTATCTCTGTAAATGCCACAGGATCCTGTGCATTTCTTTGGATCATTTTAATATAATTATAATGAAGCAGTTTGTTTTTGGACTAAATGTTTATTTTACCAGAAACTATATTGATTTCAAGTATCAAGCACACTTTGAGGATATCATGACTACAGCACTGCTCCTACATACATATACAAATACTGTAATACTCTTTGTAGTATCTGTATAGGAAGATTTGCTACTGGAAAAGACATCTACTAGTAGACATGTGCTTCATAAAATACCTGAAGTGAAGCGAGGTACAGAGATTGACAAAATGGAAATCCCAGAGAGCAGCATAGGAGAACCCTTGTGGATTATATGTTTTAAGTGTCTTGATGAAAATCACTGCCCCTTCACTAGAGGTCGACTGATCAATCGGGCCGATTAATTGACTTTTTTTTTTCCTAATCAGCATCGGCGGCCAAGCCTATTAAGCCAATTAGCAAGCAGGCACACCTGACTCCGCCTTATGTCAATCAAACTGCCATTCTACCAGCAGACCGTAGTAGATGTCGCCCAGTGGGCGAACCTTTGCCGCCACCGTGCAGACACAAAATGCAGATTGGAGAGACAGACCATAAGTCTTGTTCAATAAATATTTACTTAAGTTAGTTTCTTAACTCAAGAAATTCTGTCTATCATTTGTTATTATTAAGCTGTTATATTTTAACAGACGGAGGAAAAAAAGAAAGCCAGCCAACGATATAAGAAAAAAAAAAAAAAAAAATTGGCTTCATATATCGGCCATCGACTGTCTTGATTCTGTAAAAAATTGGCATCAGCCATAAAAAACCCTCAGTCAACCTCTACACATCACTATGTACAAAAGTATATACAAAATACACACAATAACTGGCACTTGAAGGACATTTGTGATGACTGACACAGAGAATAGCACGAGGCAGAATGAAACTAACAAAGAAAGCTCTCTCAGTAATGATTTAACAAGTGACCAATATCTTACAATCTCTTCTGTGACGGCCAAAATGACTTTTCCCAGTATTGCAGGTAGGGGTACCTTGGTGGACAAGTCCTTCAAAAACAAGCTACACATGTCTTACTTCCTTTGATTTTTTTCTCTTCTGGTTCTTTTGACTTTTAACTCTCTCTCTTTCTGTCTGTCTCTTTCTCTCTCTAACCCTCAGCATAGTCAGCGTGAGAGATAAATTCCCCACTCCTTTTGTATGTAATGTGAGAACTCCACAAGGGGATTAAAGTAATAATCACCCTTCCTGTTGCTGTGGTCCAGAGAGGTTACCCAGGAGGCTGCAAATTGCCGCAGTCGCCATTAGGACGGCCAGGGCCTGTCATGCTAACGGAAGATGAGACATTTGGAGCAGCAGAATCACAGGGGACAGCAATGCAACAAGGCAGGAGCAACTTACAATCAATATTCTCTGCCAACCTCCTTTATGTATATGACCAGTAACATCCACCATTATGTGCTCAACCACAGTGCTTGACATAATTGATTTGGGCCGATGTGTGTGTGGTCATGTGCATGAATCAGACGGAGGGAGGGGGCGGTGGAGAGGGAGAGAGTGAATGTGTAATTCAGTGTGTGAGGAGGCATGGAAGATGTGTATGACAACAGCAGCACGATAGATTCACAATTGTGAAATTGATTAAGGCTCTCACTTTTACATTATTGAAGAGATGTGATCAAGCAGAGAAGCACGGACACCGCCTTTACCTGGCCTCAGTACAGGGGGTTTCTGCACAGAAAAGTTTCTGTACCTCTAGATCAGTGATTCGTAAAGTGGGGTCTGTGATTGAGAAATAATTTGCTATACATTTAAAAAAAAACGTTCTGTATCATTTGGGGGCCATTAGCACCAATAAAACAAGCATATTGTGTCCATTACTCCCGCCCCGTTAGCTTTGAGCCAATAGAATCTTTGATATGATCTGCCATGAAGCAGCCACATCACTCATGGTACAACGAAGCGTTCTTGAAGAAGAAGAAGAAGAAGAAGATCTACCTTTATTAGTCCCACAATGGGGAAATTCAATTTACACTCTGTTTAACTCATACATGGTACATGCAGACCTGAAACACACATACATGCAGTAATGGAGAGGTGTCAGAGTGAGGGGGTTGCTCCAGACAAGCGCCCCGAGCAGTTGGGGGTTTGGTGCCTTGCTCAGGGGCACCTCGGCAGTGCCCAAGAGGTAAACTGGCACCTCTCCAGCTACCAGTTCACACTCAGTTTTTGGTCCATGTCGGGACTTGAACCGGTGACCCTCCGGTTCCCAAGCCAACTCCATACAGACTGAGCTACTGCCGCCCCCGCTTGCTGCTGCCTAGCATTACTTGTCAGCCAACTAGCTAGCTGGCGAGCATGGAGAAATATTTGAGTCAGTCCACCCTGTCTGACTCTAAGCCTAAACTAGCTAAACTGAGAAAATATGACGAAAGTTGTATCGAGTTTGGTTTTATTAAGAACAGCGACGGGAGACCAAAATGCGTCGTGTGTATAAAGGTGCTAGCGAACAAAGCCATGAAGTCAGCCAAGCTAAAGTAACAAATGATTAAAAAAACACCCAGAATGGAGCAAAACAGTGATATCAACATGATTGGGATCTTACAGTTCAAATGCTAGTAAGTGTATGCTTTATGGTTCTTGAAAAATGTTCTCCCCTCTAAGGCAGGGGTCCCCAACCACCGGGCCTCAGACCGGTACTGGTCCATGGGTCATTTGATATTGAATCGCACAGAGAGAATGGATACAAAAATATTTTATTGATTATCAGAGTTCGAAAAAAATTTTATTTTGAAAAATGCCCGGAAACATCTATCTGTGCTTCTCTGCCTCTTTACACATCTAAACACTTGTTTCCATTTCCAACATCTTATCTTTGTGAAGCAGGGTTTTCTGCCGTGACAGCGACACGACAAAATGAAATTATGGAGTAGATTGGACATAAGGAACACACTTTGGGTGTCATTGTCTCCCATCACCCTTAGATTGAACTGTATTGGAGATGTATTTTTTTACGCACTATATTTGTTTTTATGCCGGTAGTATCATTTTATTTTGTCATATTTATCTCTCACACCTTGTAGGCCGGTCCGTGAAAATACTGTCTTACATGAAACCGGTCCGTGGTACAAAAAATGTTGGGGACCACTACCCTAAGGGATTCCCTGGACCCAAGTAGTTTGAGAGCCCCTGTGATAGATTAACAATGTTTTGTCATTGTTTGTCTATAGAGGAACACTTAAAAGTAATAAGAGGTCAGACTTTAAAGTTGACATGTCGTGCTGGCCAACAATATTGTCTGCAAAACAAATAGTGACCAGATCTATTAAAAGACATATTTTCAAAGGCCAACAAAGATTAGATTTACAATCTCTGTCAGGAGACATGAAAAATATCCCCAAATCCTTGTAGAGATCTGGATGAGGATCAATGTAAGCAGGCCATTGGCTTTTATGACATGGCAGATTTTTCTCCCCTTTATACTTCATTCTCTCTCACCCTCTTCTCTCTCCCCACCTCTCTCTCCTGGGGCATTTATGTGGATGAGAGAGGAATGAATCACAGTGGAAGTAGTGAAGAAATAACTTTTCATGTGAAAACACCTCAGCTTTTATAGCTTTACTAAATGATCCATAATGCGGGCGGGGAGCACTCAGTCCTGCAGATTAAGGCGGGTCGTAGCGGGAAAGAGGCTCAGTCCCGCAGCCGTTAGACCCCTCCACTGAAGCTCGCACCAGTGCAGCACCAGCTGAGATGGGCACAAATCTCTTTTACGAGGCTGCCTCTTAAATAGCTGTCAGTCTAGTGTCTCACACGTGGCGCACTCCTCCAGCTCCCCTCGCAGTAATTGAACCATCTCTCCCAGGGTGCTGAAATGGTGTGGGAAGCCATTCCGACAGCCTGTGTTGATACCATTAAACCAAACTTGTGCATAAATCTAACTATATAGCCATCGTCACCCGCCATCCACCGAGTCCTCCACGCCCCAAAAACAACCCTATACTCCTTACTCCATTTCACCAAAGGACAATATGGTCCTAGGGTTAGTTTCCATCTGAATATTATTTGCATTACCCTTCAAAGGATACTGTAGACTCCTGAAATATCATTTGCAACACAGACTGTTATTAGTTTGGAATGACTGTTGCTTCCTTTATGTTCTTCCCACCATATAGCATTGTCAGAAGTGTCACGTGTACCAGTAAGAAATGGACTAATTCATAGAAAGAAATAATGTCTTTGCTTCTAATTCTAAGGTTATTTACTAAGCTGTTAATCTCACATACCTAGTGGGATTTCCAATGCCTTTAAGAGGAGTTATCATATTACACTAGAATTATAGAAATATTAACAATTAAGTGGTAAATAAACAACTGCCATTAAACCCCAATTATGTCTGAGGCATTTTGCTCTGTTAGAGGATTAAATGGATGACAAAGCCATGCACTCATTACAGTCGCACGGCCAGGAGAAACCTTGCTAAACAGTGCTGCTCTCATGAATGCTTTGGTGAATGCGAGGGGAACAGCAAAATTCAAATTTGCCATCATATCATCTAATTATTAGACTGAAAATCACTTGTTACATTTGAAAATTAGCATGTTTCCAACTTTTCTGTTGTTTTGCTGGTGAGACAATGTAAATATCTGCAGGCTCTGAAGGCGTCAGAGTAAGTGAGGCGACAAAATATTAATTTGCTCAGCAAGTGACACAAGTTGGCTCAGACTTCTGACAAAATCACAGAGAACGCATATGTTTAAAGATTTACATAATACCAAGCTGGAACACATTGTTTCACTGACCTCCTCTGGTTGACAGTTGCACTCTTGACCTCACCTGATTGGCTGAACAGGTGATGAACAGGGTGTATTTTAGTAAACACACACCTGTCTACAGTAATGCAGCCAGAGGAGAATATCATCCACAGGGTCGTAGCAAAATAATGTTAAGCTACTGTTTAAATGGGACCTATTATGCTTTTAATGCCCTTTCCCTTTCCTTTAGTGTGTTTGATAGCTTTTTGTGCATGTAAAATGTTTGCAAAGTTACAGAGACCAAAGTGCAGGCTGAAGGAGTTAGTCTCCCCCAAAATGCATGGTGATGTCACCAAGTAACACATTTGCATAACAGCTAGTTTGGGCCAGCTGACCAGTCAGAACCAATCACAGGATGAAAAGAGGTGCTGTAATACAGTGAGTATAACAAAAGTAAAGGTTTTTTTTTTTTTACATTAAAGCATGTGAACATTTACTAGTAGAAACCCA
Source organism: Pterois miles (assembly GCA_947000775.1). Classification (NCBI taxonomy): domain Eukaryota; kingdom Metazoa; phylum Chordata; class Actinopteri; order Perciformes; family Scorpaenidae; genus Pterois; species Pterois miles. Next base: position 585,506 of record CAMQGK010000140.1, on the reverse strand, counting down.
AAATACAAGTATGTATCGGAAAATAAACACAATTGGTCCTCTTTTAATAAATAAAAAAATAAAGCTGAAGTAATAACACAAGCTATAATTGACTGTGTCATTCAATTCCATTGTCAGTGTTATTGTATGGATGCGTTGAGACTAAGAAAGTATTGTTAGATCACCAATTGTATCAAATAAACTCAGCCCAAATGTGCCCATGAGGGGGGATAATGAGAAACAAACCTGTATATTTTGGTAATTAAAATTATTATTGCTACATTGCGTGCTGTCTCATCTGAGAGTAATTTGTGATTGAAGTTTAGTTGGTGAGAGAAAAACAACTCTTTAGCTAATGAATATCTGGAGCTTCTCTTGATTAGACAGGCTTCTCCAATTGCAATATGCATTACTTTCGAATCAGAGAAAGTCAATAATTTTGTATTGAAGTCCATCAACAGTAGAATCTGCTTAAGTGAAACGCAGACCATGCCAACAGATACTGTAAGTAATGACTTCTCCCGCTAAAAACACTGATGCAAGCCAGAACTTTAATAAGAACCCAAGTGCCAAACTCACCGCGTCACTTCTCTTTTTAATATAAACACCATAAAGAAGCATTTGCATTTATATAGTTCTTTCAAGCCATCTGACATTGCTGCCAGCTAGTACCCAGAAACAGCTGAGCATCAAACTGATTGTTACCTGGGGAAAATTAAGATAAGGGAGTAATCCCATGGACGAAAATGACTTTGTTGGACCCAAAGCGGTAGAACCAACCAGGTAGGCAGAAATGGCAAACACCTGCCTGCTGCCAGTAATAAAAATACACACAGCCTTATGTTTCCAGTGTACGATAGCAATGATAGCTCACTCATCCCCTCGACTTGGATGCAGCATATCTTGATTTTCTAAGGATCGGGATGGTGTGCACTTGGGTATATTTGGAGGGGGTAATGAATGATATGACTCAGAATATTAATTAAAAGCTCCTTCCAGCCTATTTAATATGCAGTGCTTTGAATCCACTGGGAGCTGCAATACATCAGGACTTAACTGAGACCCATACAAGGTTGTCGACAGTGCCAGATCTTATGGTTCTTTGGTGTTGCATATGCTGGAGACACGCATATCTAACCATCCATTTTTGTGTCTCCTCATTTATCCCATTTGACACCATTGTTTCTTAGGATAATTTATCTTTAAGTTAAGGCACCCTCATTTATTTGACTTGTATCATAGACCATGTAGAGTGCTGCATCATATAGCTATGTTTGCATGAAAACCGGACAGTTCCTGTCTACATGAAGGAGAACAAAAGAGCGCTATAGGTGACAGCAGCAGGATAGTGATCTGAGCTGTCTGATTTAATGGCCGAGCGACTTTAATGATAATCCACTGGCCTCTCCCTCCCTCCCTCTCTCCCCCTTCGGAGCTCTATTGGATGACAGGAAACAAACAGTGCTCTGACACTTCCCACTAATTAGCATCATTAGCATACAGCCATTATGTGGCTGGACAGTAGCATGACAGGGCTCTGAGAAAGGCTACAGCGGTGACCTTTGGTGGACAACACCAGATGTCAGTAATTACCCATAGCATTGGCCAGAGGGACGGAGACAAAAACCGACTTCTTGTCCTTGAGGACCTGTGGCACCCAGTACCATCTTTCCTTTTATTTTCATTTTTCTGCAAGAAAAATTATTTATAGACAGAAAACAAATGTGCTTACTCGCTAAAAGGCATGTATGCGGTTGTTTCTCAACCTGAAAATGAAGAATCTTGAAGTTTTATAGGCTTTAGGCCGAGCTTTAACTAAAATGTGTGACTAAATGGAGAGATGTGCCAGCCTATTTTGCTGCCGGAGGCCTGCGTATGCACTCTGTTGACAAATATACTACACAGAGTGGGAAGTAATGACTTTAACACTCTCGTTCAAATCCAGATTTTGTCTATCCTTCTATTCTCTGCCTGAGTGCTGAAAATCATGAGTAATTGTTTGTTGTAGATTTCTTGAGCTTCCAACAGTCTTTGAAGAAGTAATGTTGACTTTGTGACTCCATGTTTCCTTTCATCTCTGAATTCAACTTCCGTGCTGATGAGAGACAAAACAGCATCATGTGGTGAAAAGGTAATTTGAAACATCAAAAAAAATTTGCTTAAAAAAGTATATGCATAGAGATGAAATAGCTACCTGCTGCAGTGTTATCCAAATGCATTAACCTCCCTCCCAAGTATTATCACAGATAAGTCTGTGATGCCCACACAGGTGTGTGCACAAGCGCACACGTGCATCACTGTTACTGTACTTGTGAGTCCCCCCTAGTGATGTGCTGCATTCCTGAGCTCACAACCGTAACCATCAGAACGATATGCTTACATCAATGCTTACACTAAAGTTTAATTTGAACCACACCAACAAGCTGAAGACCTCAACCCACTCTTTGAAAGAACAAGGGCAGGCCAGTATGTGCTACTTTTGTAGAAATGTCCTCACTCCCAAGATATGAATCTCATGCTGGTCCTCACAAGGATAGAAGAACAGGTTTACACGCACACACACACACACACACACACACACACACACACACACACACACACAAATAAAGCACCCACATGTCCACATATGCCCTTCCATATATAGTATACACTAACTTAACTGAATTACAGCACTTGTACAGTATAACGTTTCCCCGGTGGCCTCCTGGCTCAGAAGCATTTATTCTCTGTTTTGACACAATGTTGTCTCACTTCAACAGGAACATCCGTTATGAAGGTGACTGCATCAGATGCTGACGACCCTACGTACGGCAGCAGTGCCAGAGTGGTGTACAGCGTGCTGGAAGGAGAAAAAATTTTCACCGTTGACAGACACACAGGTAAGCATGATAACAGCCACACATCCAGCCCTCCCTCCACCTGCTTTTTTTTAGTGCCACCTAAACTTATTTTGTGTAAAAAGTAAGCATAAACATTGCACATTTTACCTGTGTACCTTAAAAGCTTTTTTACTGCCTTTTTTTAAATTGATTTTGTATAGATTCTACTGGATCTTCAGCAAAGTAAAGCCTAATAGTTTACTTTTTTCCCCTCTTGTGCCAAGGATGAAAGAATATCCCCTTTTCACAGCAGCCATTTTGACTTATCATTGCAGGGTGACCACAGGTGTAATTAATAGCATTAATTATGGCCCTGATCCATTTAGGTGGGTCATGGGTGCTGGTATTGTGCATGCTGACTCACTGAAATGGCTGACACTAACTAGAATGGGACCATAATTAATTTTAGCAATCACACCTGTATTAACCCTGCAATTACAATTGCAGTTAGTAATCACCTCATGTTATATATCCACAAGATGACATAAGATAAGATTGTTCATTGCATTACATGAAATGAAAGTCTGCCTCCAGCTTTCTGGTAACAGTCTAAAACAGACAATAAAGGGCAACTCAAGTACACAAATTAAATTTTCAGCAGCATGAGTGCTCATAGGGATGGGGGAGTGGGTATATTATCATGTCTCTGTTTAGAATGGCCATAAGAGAGGGCACAAAGGACTCCTTGTACCCATTTTCCCTGGCCAGTAATCCTAATTTGCCTTATCTCCCCTAGATATATAATGGAAAATCCCCTATTCCCCCACTGGTTTTGGGCTTATAGGAGTGACCCACAGTGTTTCTGGAGTAGCTTCGTATCAGTATTACCTTTGAACCCCCCCCCCCCCCAGGGAAAAGTACTAAAGATTTAATGATTCCTTTTTTGGTCTCAACCACTTTGATTTGGTCAGCCTGGCTGTGGGGATGATAAATGGTTCTGCCTTAGTGGGACTAGCCAGGAGACTGGATGGTTCATTCCAGCTTCTGTCTCAAGACCTCCATTCCACCCACCCGGTTTCCCAATTTTGTAGGCAGACAGGCCAGCCTAATAGGTGTGAGTCAAGAAGGTCAATATGAAGAGGAGACAAAACAGCTGTGAAATTTGCCTCATTAATATCACTCTTACTCACCTTGACGACAAACTGAACAGCAAGTCTCCACTTGCTCCACTCTTTTTCTTCCACTTTGACCACACTGCAATTGTCCGGAGGTGTTTTCAAGTATCTGAGTCCAAGATGTAATTTTACAAGAAATGAACCATACACTGTAATATAAGGACATTTCCTTGTTTCATTTAAAATTAAATGATGATAAAAAAACAGTACCTACTAAAACATGTTTACTTTGATATTCTAATACTGTTATATTTCAACTAGAGCTGTCAACTGATTAAAATATTTAATTATGATTAATTGCAAGTCCATAGTTAATCATCATTAATCGCAAATAATCACACATTTATTGCACATTTTTACTTGTTCTAAATGTATCTTAAAGAGAGATTAGTCAAATATGCTACTTTATGCAAATGTGTGTATATATTTGTTACTGGAAATCAATTAACAATATAAAACAATAACAAATATTGTCTAAAAACCCTCACAGGTACCGCATTTAGCATAAAAAATGCTCAAATCATAACATGGAAAACTGCAGCCCAACAGGCAACAACAGCTGTCAGTGTGTCAATGTGTTGACTTGACTATGACTTTCCCCAAACTGCATGTGATTATCATGAAGTGGTCATGTCTGTAAAGGGGAGACTCGTGGGTATCCATAGAACCTATTTTCATTCACATATCTTGAGGTCAGAGGTCAAGGGACCCCTTTGAAAATGGCCATGCCAGCTTTTCCTTGCCAAAGTTTAACACAAGTTTGGACTGGTATTTAGTGTCCTTTGCAACAAGCTAGTACCTTCCAACAGTGTGGTGAAGATATGCCCGCTACAACCTAAAAATTGCAAGAAATTAGTGGTGGTAACTTTGACAGCCCCGATTTTTAACAGTAGATTATAAAATGTACATCCCTCATGCAGGAATACAGTATTTGATATCAATTTCATTGATTTATTAAAAATATCTTGCAGAACTCGGTGGAGATCATTGGTTGCTGATGCAGGGGAAATGCCATTCTGACAGAAAAATAGCAAGCTGACACCTTAGCTTGGCAAAACTGCTTCTTTTCAATTCTTACAGTAGCCAAGGCTAAAAGAGAAGGGCAGGGAGTTTTGTAGATACACAGTAAAATTAGATTATTATTGCCTAGTGAGATAAAAAAAACATGAGTGCAATTGATATGAGTGAAAAAAATACTGGAACATCACATTTATTTTATATTAATGTAATGCATTACCATACTGAGGCTCTATTTCACAGTTACACGGCCCTATTACTCGGCTAAATTGGTTAATGTTAAGGCTGCGTGATATGCATGGGAATACTGGCCGCATAAACTTAACTGACTGCATCCATGCATACAGACCATGTAGACTCATCTACATATTGTCTCTACCATGATGTTGGAGCATCGGTGCAGTATACTAGCTGCAGTTTGGGGCTTTACTTGTGACAGTCCTAATTTAGATGCATCTCCTCTGGCCTTTGGTGGATGAAAGAGGAGCATGTCATCTGTCTCCCTACTTAATGCCAGTGCTGCCTGTACTGTATTTTGGCTACTCATAGAACATGGCCCTGGGCTAAATGTGAATCAGTGAGTTGTGTACCCAACACAATGCAAACCTTTGGGAGTGAGACAGCACACCAAGCCCAGGAAATGCATCAATAGATTCTGATGTGGAAAATCCCAAGGGGTAAAGTGGAATTATATTACTACTGCACAGTACACCAGCCAGCTACTGATGCTGCCACTGCTGCTGCTGGGCCAACAAGGAGAATATCTCTTTTAAACCAAGAAGGACTATGTGCTGGTTTGTGAGAGAGACCAATATAGAATAAAAAGAGAGACCAGAGTGCTGGCTATTTGAGTAACCAAATATAGTTTTTTATGTAAACTTCACAAAGCAAATGTCATATACTCTCACCCCAGCGACGACAAAACATTATGGTCCAGAGTCACATCTAACACAATCTCGGAGCCCAACAGCTATCAGTCTGACAACCAATAAGATAGACCTCTGGGGGCAAGAGCCATTATTTCTGGGGTTCTACCCAGCAGATATCCATATAACACATAAAAGTTCTGAGTCCTCTTCGGTTCCTGGTCATTGTTTACAGTATGATTAGCAACATTGGAGTTGATAGACAATGGCTGTAACTGGCTTGTATCACAAGTATCCAGTTTAGAAGTTAGTGTTAAGCTAATGAAATGCTAAATCGTCATCAGACAATAGCCAATAGGTTCCAAGATTGCATCTTGTCCAGGTTTTCTGTCTCTTTGCTATCACGACCAGGCAACAACGGCCAGGTCTGAAAAGTGAAGCCAATGTGGGAGTGTCTTAAACTTGCATTCTTTCTAGCAGCAGGGGGCGACTCCTCTGGTTGCAAAAAGAAGTCTGATTGTATAGAAGTCTATGAGAAAATGACTTCAATTCTCAATTGATTTATTACCTCAGTAAACATGAATTCAGAGTCTTAAGCATTAGTTTCAAGTCTTCTTCAATACAGCATGATGTTTATTTAGTAAATTATGGTACCATTTAGAGTCAAATAGACAATAGAGCTGGGTATGCTTTAGGGTATGGCTACCTCATAATTGACAGGTTGCTTCCATGACATTGTCTGGTCTGGGAGTTGTTTGTGCTTTCTTAAAACGTTAACCCTTTCACAGTGTGATTTCAGTTCATGAAAGTTAATTATAACATTTTTGGTAACCAAAAAATATCATATTCAGTATTCAGTTGCTCCACCTTCTGTCAGTTCTGGTTGCAAAAAACCAAGATGGCAACAGCCAAAACCCAAGACGGCAGTGGCCAAAATGTTGAACTCTCTTCAGAATAGCAGTCCACAAACCAATGGGTGATGTCCCGCTGACTAAGCCCTCTTCTTATACACAGTCTACGATCCACACACACTGTTTACCGGCATGCAACCAAATCCTGCTCTAATGTGGTCAGTACTATTCAGTCTATAAACAGACAACAATTGGAAACCAGAATGCTTCCGATACCAAAATCTTTTCCCATTGACTACAGACTCTGCCTTCATATCGAGATACATGTTTATAGAGATTATATAAACGTAACATTTCACTAGCATTGGTCAGCCTGTCTGCATTTCGGCATAGTAAGCAGACCAGATTTGTTTCCACAATGATTTGTCAGCTCTTTGTTGTTCTGCTAATCTTTAGCTGAAAGTAGGGAATTGCATTTTTACATTTTATAAAAGGAACTAGGTCTGTTTTTAACTGACCACTAACTGTGAAAATGCAACAGTATTAGCACTCCAGAGTAAACAAAGCCATTGCATTTAGTTAATTTCCCTGTAACTCGCTGAATATATTATATCACTTTCTCTATGTCCCTCACTTGCTCTTTGTAAATCCACTTCCTTCCTTTCTGAGTGCAGTGTTACCTACCATGGAGGAGTAGTGATGGTTTTCAGCGTGGGTTAGGTGTGCATTCATTCTGCCCCTATATATTATTCATTTTAATACAGCTAAGCCATAAAATGGTGTATGAGCAAAGGTGCAAATATGGCACAATCTCCTCCATCCAGCCAGTCTGAGGAGGTGAAATGGGATGCGCTGCACTTGTGTCTCCATAACACAGTGCTTAGCAGAAGTTGATATTCAAACAGAGGGGGAAATATAGTTGGTTGTTGCAGAAGTGTTAACCACTAATGTAACCTTTCCATTGGCCTCACTTGCTCTCTCTCCATCTCTCTCCTTCAATCTCGTTTCCATCCCTCAATCATTAGGGATCATCATGACAGCAGTGGCAGATTTGGACCGCGAGACGCAGGATCGGTATGAGTTGGTCGTCAAGGCAACAGACATGGCAGGACAAATGGGCGGTCTCTCTGGCTCCACCACGGTGACCATAGTGATCACAGACGTTAATGACAACCCACCGCGCTTCCCACAGAGTGAGTGTCTCCTGCACATGATTTTACTGTAGGCAGAGAAAGAGACGGAAATGACAGAGAGAAAAGAGAGTCGGAAATGTCTGACAATGTAACAGACATAAGTGAGAGTTCAGAGATGATGGAAAGTAATGAGGAAAGTGAAAGCCAAGACAGAGAGACACTGAAAAGATGATAAAAGACACACAAAGTAGTTTGCAAGCTGCAGGCGGCTAACACCAATAAGCAATGGTGGCATCGGCGACCATACTGAATGGCCTTCATGAGGAGAAAATCAACTTAAATTCATGGGCTAATCAAACCTGCAGCCCATAACAAAGTAGTCTATCAAATGTGGAGAACTGATATGTCTCACCGCACATTTGATCATTCTTTTCAAGTGAGGCTCAGGAGAGGACTGAATCAATGCGGCTGATTGTTCCCTCATTGTTTAATGTTATGGGTTTATGATGGTGAGGTCGTTTTTGGGCTGAATGGCTTTCACATGTCTGTCAGTGCGCATGACAGAGTTAAAACCTGCAGCTCACCACACAAAGACTTAAAGTGGCGGTAGGCAGAATATTTTTGGCATCACTAGGAAAAAAGAAAATCCATACTAACCTTTCAGCATGTGGTATTTCAAGTGTTCTGAGAGAAACAAGACTTCTTCTTCTCATGGCTCTGTTTTCAGGCTTTAAAAATCTAGCCTGTGAAGGGAGACTTCGGCCAGATCGTTTCAGAGAGAGCTTTCCTATTGGTTGTTCATTCAGCGGAGGCAGTTGTCAAACACTCGCAAACTCTGATCAGACAGACTAAGTTTCCCCGATCAGACACAAATCAACATGCTGTTACTGTAATGTTTTCAGAAACATCTTGCAGTTACTAATTAACTACAGTTAAATGAGAAAGTTTGCTTTGGCTGGAGGGCGGTGCTTGGTATTTCCTCAGCAGATCTCAACATGGCTGCCAGGTCACAAACTTTTTCATTTTACAGCTAAACAGTATCTACAAGACGTTTCTGAAAACATTTGAGGAGAGAAATAAACATTACAGTAACAGAACATTGATTCATATTCAGCGCTGCCTAGTTTGACCGTTTGATCGTGTGATTGACAGCTGCTCTGAGACGGCAGCTTCCAGCTTGGCCCTGATTGGTCGTTTTCCTCCAGTCTGTGAAATCTTGTAGATGCCTTTAGGAGCACTGGAGGACACAGAGGCACACTTTCCAATTACCTGTCTCTCATATCATATATCTCACATATATTTGTATATACTGTATATTTGCTCCAACATGCCTACTCCAGCTTTAATTCAGTTGGGAAAAAAAAAATCCTCTTTGGACCAAACAGCTCCAAGATTGTGGCTTATTTTTTGACATATTGCATCAACAGAAGTACATGTAGCACAATAAAAAGTGTCATATTTCACAAGCACCTAACGTGGTGTTACTGTATGTTAGTCACTGGTATGTTAATATGCTACTTATGAGTAATAGTTTTATGAATAAAATAGCACTTCTCCTTCTTGCTTTCATTTCACCTCTTTATTCCACCCTCTTTTTTCAGAGTTAAACTGGAATACTTTTACATTTGCTACAGCTGAGGGGACAAAATCTGACAACCTGGTTGATTGTATTTGATATGTCTCTGTGCATGTTTTCTTATTTCTGTATAAATCCTTTTTTTCATCTCAGTAAATCATATTTACTCAGTCAGAGGGATAAACCCTGGGGGGGTTACAGTATCTTCACTGTATGGTGCGGGGAATAGATAGAGTTTGGAAAGCAGCTCCATAAATAAGATTCAAAGGAAGGCTGCTTGCTGTATGTATAAGGATTTTGATATTTTCACATTGTTTCCCTCTTGGGAACAATGAAGTTTTATCTTCTTACCTTTATCTTGTGCATGATGAACTCTGGCAGATCTTATACATTTCCTTCAGTCTGTTCTGTCATTTGAATTTAGAAATGGAATTTAGGATCAATGCATGTCATCTATTTATCATGCTGATCATATGCTAAATATAATACATGCTTTATTATTATTTGCCATTAATGTGATATCAGTACAGTTACAATTGCATATTATATTGATCTATTTATATCAGGGATATATTTTATATGAATGCAATGATCACACTGCCACTAACAGCCTGAAGTCTACTTGTTACTGTTCTTTCATTTTAATCCCATCCTGACTTCCATTACCTGTCTCTTCCTTTCTTTAGCCTCTTTATCTTTGTTACTCTCTCATCCCTTCCTCCTCTCACTTTTCTGTTCCTACTCCCTATCTATCTCTTCTATCAATATCCTCCTTTTCCCACCTACAGCCATCTATCTATCTTTCCTCATCTCCCCTCCTCTGGTGTTTGTTTTTCCTATGCTCCTCCATGTTACTTTTGTCTCACATCCTTCTTCTTTTGTGGTGTTTTTTTTTAACACCTACACTGTTTTTTTGTCACCTCATCCCTCTGTTGCTTTGCTAATCCTAACTCTGTCTTGTTTAATGCGTCAATGCGATTTCCACCTCTGGCCATCTACTCCATACACCAGAGATGTACCAGTTTTCTGTGTCGGAGGGGGCGGCTGTGGGGACGCCAGTTGGACGTGTCATTGCGACAGATGCAGACATGGGAGAGAACACGGACATGAGCTATCTGATCAAAGAGGAAGGGGAGCTCTTCAAGGTCACTACCGATGTGGACACACAGGAAGCTGTTGTCTCCATCAGAAAGGTACAGTTAACCTAAACGAAACCTGTGCTGCTGTTAATGTTGCCTATTAGGCCAATATTGATTTTACCAGTTTAAAAACATCTAAATACACTCAATTTTGACTTTAAATACTAAAGTTAAATGCCCACTTCTCATTGCAAACAATATTTTTGAGATTCAGGCTCTAGCTTAGAGCTTTTTTCTCCTTGTTTAAAAAAATACAATATGGTGCGCACCTTTATTATAAATGAAAATCAAGAGATGACTTATTTGTGCTGGAAACGGTGACTCACGAATCAGAGTAGGTACCATTACCAGGTATGCTAGTTTTTTTTGTTTTGTTTTGTTTTACTTTTTTATTAAATACTACCTCAAGTTTCCTTGTCACACACAGCAGCCCTTACCATCTCTGACAGAATCGGTTATTGGGATTTGGTTGGCTAGAAATCAACAAGTGTCTGGGCCTCTCCTGGTTAGCATTTGACAAAAACTGTTGGTCCCAACAGGTAAATCTTTCTGTAAAGAGTGTGTTTAGGACCCAAATGCAGCACAAACATTGGCAAGGTAGGTATATAATGTCTTTATTCATAGCGGACTGAGAAACTAGGATAAACAAGAAGTACACTCCCAGTCCCAATTTGGATAAAGACAGGAAACTTCCGAAGTCTTTCGGAGGTTCGACCCGGCTGGGTGCCATGTATCTCCACTAAACAATTCAACAAGTGCTGGCAAAGAGTTGACACATGTAAGGGGCGAATGTGGAAGTGCAAACATTGTCCAAAGTCCACAATGTCCTAAATCAGAAAAAAACAAAACCAAAAGAACAAGCTGGCAATGAGTGAGAGTGGCGGACTGGTGGGGTGACGTGAGGGTGGAGTTGTGGAAAACTACAGAGTGCAGGTATTGAGGGGAGCAGAGGAGCAGAATGTGACTTTTTCTAGCCACTAAGCTGAACAGCTCTGTTCAGACGGAGAAATTCAATGTGTTTGTGAGAAGATGGAGAAAGAGGTGATTTGGTCTTTGATGACTGATGATCATTGGTTCCTCACTGGGGTTTGACAGGTTCTGTCAGTGTCGTGTTTCCTCAAAAGTTGAACCGTTTTTAACTTTTTTTTTTTCACCTTGAAATAACATGCAGAATGCTAGCAGCCATATATTTTCATTGAAATACACAGATGTCAAAAGTGTCTCCAAAGTGACACATCTCTGTGAGGACTGAGGCCTATTGAACATGGAGCAGTTTTTTTGCCTCAATGGACTGTCAACAATGTGGTAATCTTAATCATTCTGGCAAGCACAGGTGATGACCTTGTGGTGAACTGGTGCTGCAGACACAACGGTAACTTGAAAGAAACCGTCAACTCAAACAAGATGGGATACGTGTACACAGATGCATTAGCCAAGTGACTGATAGCTGGCATTGATATTTCAACATTCATTAGTGCTGTTGCAATATAGTTTCTGGCAATCCTTGTCAATACTACACATGATGCCACTTTAAAAGGCTTATGTGGAATGAAAGTTCTTGAAATAGCATCTTGTTTTTCTTTCAGCCGCTGGACTTTGAGACCAAGCGCACACACAACGTCGTGGTGGAGGCAGTAAATAAGCATGTTGACCCTCGCTTCGTGGACCTGGGCTCCTTCCGAGACCAGACCATCGTCCGCGTCAGCGTGTCGGACATAGATGAGCCACCCATCTTTCAACCAGCAGAGGGTGCCATTATGGAAGTGCAGGAGGATGCCAAAGTAGGAGCGCTAGTTGGCATTATCACTGCCAGGGATCCAGATATGAAGAACACACCTGTCAGGTATGGCAAGGGCTCTAAGGCCACCTTCACCAAAAACAAAAAGGCATTAGGGGTTGCTCACACGCCGTGTTTTTTGTAAATTAAGTCCATTGTTATCAGAGTAGACACACAGCAGGCACACTCTAATGTGCGAACAACGCTGTCTCGATACGTATGCATTCCCAAGCGCATTTATATTTAACGATACAATGCGCACCACATGTCATATGATGTAGAACAACCAATCACAGCCAGCAGATAACTTTTTTTCTTCTGTGAATATCAACTATGGGAAATATATGGAAAAGTAAATCAGTTAATTTAGGGCAGGACTATTTAGATCTTTACATCTGTGCCACAAACAATTTTACTTACTTCACGCTTTCCGTCCAACAACGTCACAACGGCCAGTGGAAAGATCAGCCAAACTGACACAGAAATGGAGCAGTAAAGCTACTGTTAGGTATTTACGGTGCTGGAAATACATTTATCTTTGTTTTGACTTTAGTTTAGTCAGTGAGGCTTTTAGTTGCTTAGTAATGGCAGGAGTGACAGTAGTGTCACCTCCCAAGCACCTTGGTTAAAAGGCGTTTTTAAACATGGTATGTGAATGGCCCTTTATACTGTTAAAAATGGTAGAATATTTATCAGACTTAAGCTATTTCGGAAACAAAAGGTTAGGTTGCATGTAAAGTGTTGATTTACATGTTTTTTTTTATAATCCCAAACCCTGATTAGTGTTTATACTGTCTATATGGCTAACAGGACAATGTGGTCAGGACAAACACAATCATGGTCCACATTGAAATCCAAACCACTACTAATGCACAATGCAGACTGGAGCTTGAAGGAGAGAATTGTTTTTGACCCAGTATTACTGTGGTTTTACTGGTGTAGATGTGTGATTTGATTTGGTAATTCTATTATATTTGCTACTAATGAAATTGTTTTGGCTGTGAATGAGTGAAGATGTAGAAATAACTTTAAAACAGTACTGTAGGCGCAAAGCTGCTTTTCGCAAAAGTAGGTAGCCTGATAAAATATATCAACCAAAACATTGGCAATAAGCTACTGCTCAGGAAAGATTACTGGTAAATAGGAATAATAACATTACGGAGCAAAGTTTTGCATGACAATGAGTATCTCATTTTTATGTGGCTTGGACAGGACGCTGCCGCACTGCCACATGGGCAGCCATTCCACAAGCCCACCCTGCGCTTGCTGCATCCTCACTTTATGACTGTAGATACATTTTTATTAGAACGAAATGTGCACTATGAAAAATGGAACTTTAAAGAACTATAACTCACTAGCTGCTAGTAAATACATGGGTGGCTGATGGGCTTAACAGCAACATCTTTTTTTAACAATTCCTCTGGAAGATGGAGTGAAAGCCTAAGCAAACAGTGAATGGTGGAACTCATACGATGGATGAAGCTGTACTGTACGTATCCTTTCCCTCAGATCACTGTGTGATAAAAACAATATTGTCTGGTAATCTCCGGTACCAAGGTCTGTGGTTTATATGTCCTCAGAAGAGCAATAGCAGTGTGAGAGGGGAATGTAGATAAGGGCTAAGACAGTCTCACTGACTGAGAGTATACACCGACACACGCAGTGCCTGTGCAAATTACCCCGATTAAAAATGCATGAGGCTCAGAGTTCCAGGTGTAATAAAGTACAACACAATGGCAGGGCTGTCGTTCACCAGTGTCTTGGCAGCCTGCAGCTGAAAGTGTGCGTGCGATACGTGTGCGAGCATATATGAGTGTGTGTGTGTGTGTTTGAGTTAGTGAATGGATGAGCGAGTGAAGGGGAGGGAAAGATGTTGGCTAGGAGACACCTACTGGGCAAAGTTAGTGAGCTCACGCCTCAGGCATTAGACAGCACACCCTCTCTGAACTCTGCATAATCATGCACCCTGAGTGTTGAGGTTTTAGTGCGAAATATTGCATGGATCTGATCAGCAAGAGTACCGTCTATTGGTGAAAGATTTATTCTGCCACAATGAAAGCAAGCTGCTCCAAATGGAATCGCTTTTCATGTAACAAGTAAAACAAAGTCTGACATACAATGATGCAAGGTTATCAAACAGCTGGCAGCTTGGAAAGATGATATGATACAAAACAAACATGATAACACAATTATTCTCTAGTTTAAAGAACAGAAATACTGCTTTGCCTATGATGGGGATGAGCAAAATCATATGTGAAACAGCCAAGTTTGTTCTTTGTGATGCAGGCGGATTGTGTTGGAAAGAAAGAGCTTTTTTTGATTCTGATGGTGTGAGACTCAGTGTTTATGTGCTAAAGGATTGTTAAGAGACGAAAAACCCACTCCCAACCCACAGAAACTCTCATGTACTGGGAACCAAAGGATCGCTGTTTGTTTACTTTTGAATAACAGTGATGGTAGGCATGTGGAGAGATAAATATAGCCAAAACCAATTAGAGTTGTTGTTTTTTTTGGACAGGACTGGACTGGACTGGGTGAAAAAGAGAGATAAAAGATAATACGCAGGAGAAAGAAATCTAAAGTCATTGTTTATAATGGAGACAAGTATCAGCTGTAAATACATTCTAGCCAAATGTAATCTCAGCAAACCATTCTCGCTCCCAGCTCGTCAGATACCGCTGTTTGGTAAGTGCTCCTCAGCACTGGAAAACCGACGCGAGTCACCCTTTAGAAACAGTATGTGACAAACCAAGCTTTCACCTAACTCCAAAGTAAACCAACTCTTAACATAGTGTTAATAGCGCAAGAGTCTGCTCAGGGTGGGCAGGTGGTAGGGATGGACCCGAATTTCCCTCCGGGGATTAATAAAGTTTCATCTTATCTTATCTTATTTCGACCAGGAGACTACTGTCCTGCGTGTAACTAAAAGTAATGTCTTATTTTATTTATTTGTATGTCATGTTGACTGACATGTTGAGTCACATGACTCGTCGGTATTGTCAGTCCCGTGAGTCACATGAGTTGTTAGTCATGTCAGTTATTAGTATTGTCAGCCCCGTGAGTTGCGTGAGTTGTTAGTATCATCAGCCCTGTGAATATCATGTATCGTTAATCTTGTGAATCACATAAGTCACTACCCACGTGAGTTGTTGGTATCGTCAGTCACGTGACTCACGTGAGTTGTTATTCATGCGAGTCGCTAGTTAGTGTAAGTTAGCGTCAACCACGACGGTTTCCAAGGCCCACCTAAGTGGTTGTTATACTTAAACCTGACTACCTGTGAAAAACAGTTTATTTTGAAAGGACATGCCGTCCCTAGTCCATCCAAAAGTAATGCATGAGGGGTACCCCATGCGTTGGTCTCCGATGCTAAGGGCCACTGATCGAGCGGTCGTATTTGACGAGGCAAGGGTTAGAATGTGTTGATAACAGGGCTGCACACTGACAGATATTACAATGCACATACACATAGACATATATGCTGTGTGTTTGTCTCGGAGGGAAGTGTGTAAGTTCAGTTCAGTGTCGAAAACACTGAGCGGCTCACTGCCATAATTAAATGCAAGAGTTGATTTTCATGTGAACAGGCAACATCTCAAACAGATTATCTTGAAGGCATCATATTCAAAGCTAGATAGTAATAAACAGTGAAAGAAATATTTGTCCTTCTGGAGTTAATAATCAAAATCAGCTTCCGGTATTGATATTTGCTAACATTGATTCGATAGGAATGTAAATACAGTTCTACACCCATTCTATTTTAAAAGAATGCCTGATCAGAAACCTATTTAATCCGTTTGCTGCTCTCTACCACGTCACTTTAGCATATGGTTCTCTTGAAATTATGTTTTATATATACACACAAAATGTGACCTCATGAGACAGCAGAATGATAGCTGGCATGTTTGTCAGAGGGGCTTTAAGAGCCCATAGTACTTTATTATGGTTTATGTGGGCATGGGTAAGCCAGCTGTGTGTGTGTGTGTGTGTGTGTGTGTGTGTGTGTGTGTGTGTGTGTGTGTGTGTGTATGTGGTGGGTGGAACTAAGAACAAAGAAACCTTTCAGCGGATTTTTGTTGACTCACCAATTTACCGAGCACCAAGCACCCTGAGAAGGAAAGATGCATTTGAGGTTTTTCTAGAGTGCACAATGAAAATTTAATGATTATTTTCTTACTCTGAATAGGCAGAGAAAGAGTTACAGCAGCCTGCAGTCAAGAGACACATTGCTAGTATTAGGGTCACAGGACTGGTGAGTCTCCAGTAAAAGTCTTCTAAAATATAATTACTTTAACCCCGGTCTCTTCTGTGTGAGCTGTTATTATTTAGCGCAGTCCAAAGTCGCCTCTCCAAGTTCTTGTTAAACTCGAGAAAAAAAGCTGTGAATAACTTCATGAAATTACTTTAGATTTAGATTCCTGTATAATTATTATTCTTCCTCTCTCTTTCTCAACATCTATTTCTTATGTTTTATGTTTTTCATTACAGGTTCTCCATCGATCGGACCACAGACCAGGAGATGATCTTCCACATTGACCCTGATTCGGGTGCCATCACACTGGGAAAGATTTTGGACCGAGAGACAGCAGGCTGGCACAACATCACTGTGAGGGCTGTAGAAGCAGGTACATTGCTTCTCATTTCAAAATGTGCTTATCACACTTAGGATATGTACAGCTTCATGCTGCCGGGAGATTGTGATATCATTTATTATCTGGTGACTTTTTCACCTTGCCAAAGCTTCTGGAAGTTGGTGAAACTAGTTCAACAAGTTCAAGAAGTTTGTATAATTAAGCCAAAATGAGCACTTTGATTGTGTGAGACTTGTGGATCTTAACACAGCTAACACCAATTCAACAGCAATGTACTGAACAAATAATTAAAATTTTACTTTATAATCTTTCACAATTACAGTTAATAGCAGCCACGTATGCCTCCTTCTGTTGAGAGTTTCTATGAGATAAACTAAACAAACAATGACAAAACTCAGAGGAGGGGCAGCTAAAACTGCTTTAATAAAGAACACTTGTATTTGTTTGAACAAGTCACGGTCCAGTTAATAAAACAAGAAAGTTAAAATTACTCTGATGATTGGCAAGCTTTGCATGCACCTAGTGCCTGCCAGTGACAAAGACTGTGCAAGTTGAATTAGCTCCCCCAACATTTGTCGACTCCCACCAGGGTGATAAGGGGTGACAGACATCATCAGACTGCTGTGATCATTAGCTACCAAAGCTTTTGGCACATTTGCAGCAGAAGAGTGTGAGGCTTTTAGCTTTGAGGAAGACAGGGAATGAGATGAGTAATGTACGGTAGTAGAACAACACTTAGACGAAAGATTTTGTTGTGAACAAAATGTATCATCTGAGAACAAGATACAGTAAGTGTCATGGGATGGAAAGGGAATACTAATAAAAATGCCGACATCAACTCAAAGTAGATAAAACGTACAATATTCTGCTTTTGATGACAATCATTTGTGTAAAATGTAGCTTAACATACTGTAATGTACCAGTCATAATTCCCGAATTTCCCTCCGAGGATTAATAAAGGTTCATCTTATCTTATCTTAATTGAAAATATTATGTATCTTATGTAAACACAACATTTGCATCATTACAAAATACAGTATACTGTATATAACATATTTTTAGTTTATATTAATTAGCTGTTTCCAGTCCTTTGTTTTGTTTGGACTCTAGTTTTTATTGTCATATCGTGTAAAAGTTGCCAGGGGAGGCCGGGGCTCAGCTGAAGGAGCTTTGAAATAATATAACCTTTAAGCTGTAGTTAAGTGTGAGTGTGGACGTTTTACTTAAAATATTTAAACATTACTTTCAAAAGTCTGTGTCTGTGCTACAGAATGGTGCACCTATATCACAGCCTCATCATCACAGCAACACGATCTTATCTTTAATATCACAATCGAGATCATATCCGACAATAACTAGGGCTGTACTGAATAATTTGAAGCTTTGAAGCTTCCTTCGTGATGTTGACATTCAAATTATTATTATGAATAACTTTCAGACACATTGCATGCAATAGTCCACCTTCAGTTCAGTCCTCTTCAAAATTCAAAGTCCTCGACGAAAGTCAAAATTTATTGGAAAAAGAATTAATCCTTTCTAAAATTCATAACATGTTTTTACTTGTTGGCATTTAGCCTTTCAAAACAACATTTTCACTATTGTTCAAAATCTGCTGTCCCGCTTGCAGCACACAAAAGGAGGAACAATGTCTAGTAGCAATCCAACAGCATCATAAATTACATTCATATCACCACAATAACACAAAATAATATTTTTTCACTTTTTTTTAGGGTGATAACATAATGAAATATGACAACATACATCCGAAGCTTCATTTGAAAACCTCAATTGAAGCTTCAAATTTGAAAAAATATGTTCAGTGCCACCCTTTCCATAACGTTACCGCTCTTATGGAGCATAGAGCAAAGTTTTGGTGAGCAGGCACATGGAGAACAGAGATGCAGGATGTAGTTATAAGATGACAAACTGGTTTGTAATAATGGATTTAAGATTCACCCGTCACTCATGCTGATTATCGGGGCTCAGCGGGCAGATACAGTAAGCCGCTCCACCAGAAACATCTCTAAATACACAGGAGGGTGAACATTCTAACGATATTTTTTCAGCATCTTAGTTCTGATAGTTAAATTACCTTTATCTACGATCACCCCTTCAATCATCGATACATGATCTGAATCGGCTACCATTTTCATTACGTTTTGGGTCACAAATAGCTTCATATTGTTCAGCTTCACAGGCAAAACGGCTGATCAGCTGGAAACACACTGAGCCGATCTTCATTTGTTCTGCCCGCCCATCAAGGACATCATAGTCCTCGGTGGTAGCCGTCAGCGTCGTCTTTCTGATACCAGTGAGAAAATACAGTCATTATTATTGCTTGTCTTAGAGCTGGCGAGCACATCACTGAAAATGAAAGAAGAGTTTACATTTTTTCATCTCATTGGGTCCTTTTGTCACAACAAAGAAAATGAAGAATGTAATAACTTGGGGGAGCTGGGAAGTTATTACTATACCATTAGAAGTAAACTTGAGGAAGGAGAAGGCCTGGTATTCCTTACTTTTTCAATCTCGTACAGATGAAGTGATTTTGGGATTGCAGTGAAAGCAGAGGAGATTGCATTCTGCATCTAACTGATATCCACTATTGCACACAAGAAGGCAACAATGCACATAAACAAAGCTGATTTCAAAATGTCTTCATATTTGCTCCTCGCTCAAACAGCCTCAGACTGTGATTACTCCAATAATCAATACAGCCTAAACTGAACAGTAAGCAGTCTCACCCAACACAAACATTAAGATGAAATTAGACTTTCTGAGTCTGAGTTGTTTTTTTTTTTTTTTTTTTCAGCTGTAATTCCCAGAGCAATTTGGGTGCTTTTGTGCTCCACTTCTTTGTGCTTGGCATTATGTCATAGGCCCATTTTAATGTTAATTGAACATTTAGAGCGGCCATAACCCTTCCAATATCAGACATAAACACATGCCTGCACTTTACAGATAAAGCCTCTCACATTGCCTTCCAAGGAAACATCCGGACAGACGGAGTCAGTGGTCAACGGCATCAGAATTCCCATCCAGAATGTTTCTTTATCACCAGTTGGCTCACGGAGTCCTGAGAGCCGTAGACGCACAGACAGGACAGCGACAGGGAAAAAAAAAAAAAAAAACAGAGAGACATAGAAAGCAAAAAAGGCCACAAGAGAGATGTGAATAGAGAGGGGGATGGGACTTGTGAAGCAGCTCGTGAGAGTATTTTAAGAAAGGACTTCATTTTCTCCATAATGATTTTGTTCTTCCTTTTTTCATGGGTCCCTCTGCTCATTAAGGCCGCGGAGCCACAAGGTCAACTTGTCTAAACTAGAGTTTCGTGGCGCAACCCTTAATGATTCCCCCAGTCCATTACTGACCTTTGAACTATTGCATTGCCCCTGTATCAGCATTGGACAAGTGACAACAGCTTTCTGACAGTGTTAGGAGTCTGCGCCTGAGGATTAACTCCTGGCTGCAAAGCTGCAAGACACGCACCAAATGTCAACTACTGTACATGCGTCTGTGCACTCAGAAAAGATGTTTTTATGTTTTTAGTATGAGCAGACTGCACTGTGATGATACCCCACCAGTCAAAAACAAATAAACACATGCACACACAGCATGTCTTCAAATTTACCCAATTAAAAGTAGCATCCCAGACACTGTAAAAGAGGAAACAACCTCTCATCTGTGCAGTACTTGTCTCCTTTCCAGAGAATACAGAACCCCCTGAGTACAGGAGGAGCATTTAACCGCACTGTCACTAGCCGGGATACTCGTACTTCCTGACAGTCTTCTCCATAGAAACATATCAGGGTAAGTTAGAGTGACATATAATTTTCCAGAACTGATGGCAAGTATGATATCACCTTGCGAAACTGCTTTTTTACCCAGACAGATAGGTGGAAAAAAAGAGCATCACCCTGAGGGCAAAAAGATACCGAGCTGGAAAGTCTTTATCTCTTGCACTGTTGCAGGGAAGAGACATTTTCTACAGCATAACTTTTCTCACCTGCCGTCTGGCAAACAAATGCACGCCATTTGATTTTTTTTTTCTTAAACCGTTAGAACATTATTCTCACCGACTCCAAATGAATCACACTTGTTGCAGCATTGTAAAGCGAGATAAGTGTCTCTTTTCAATCACAGCTGGAAAATGCAAAAGAAAATGGATCTAAAGATGGAAGAAAGCAAAAAAAAAGCAAATCCTATTTGCGCAGTGCAATACATACATAGTTCACATTGAACTGGGAGTCAAAATGAGATGAAATTTGGTTAAAGTACAAAATGGGATGTTATTTTTTACAAACTGTCCACCACAGAGTGTTTACAGTTTTCAGCTTGGATTAAATGGCATAGTGCAAATCACATCTCTCAACATGAGCAGGGGGACATAATAATGTGTCATCAAGAACCAGAAGCTGTGACCTGTCAGTCTGTCCTGTTATATAATTACGCCCATGTCCTTACTGTCAGTTTAGCTGCATAAAATAAGGAAATCCTAAATACTCAGACGTGATGTATTTTATTTCCTACATTTGATAGGTTGACATACAGCAGTAATTTATTTTTTTATTTTTTATTTTTGTATTTGACCTTTATTTATCCAGAATAATCCCATTGAGAGTTTGAATCTCATTTGCATGTGGTCCTGTTTCACACGACACCACATAAAAAGGACAAATAACAGGCTTTAAAACAAAATAACAAACTGTTAATAACACAAAAACATAAAAGTTTTCACAGTAAAAAAAACAACATAAAGCATTCACAGTAAAAAAAAAAAACTAAAAACATAAAGCATTAACCATAAACTATTTCACAAAAATGAGACAGAAAACAGCCTTAAAAGACAAACAGCAAGTTATGTCAACCGAAGAATTTCCATTCAGTGCCAGAACAAGTACAGTCAGTCCTCAAATTATATCCTTAATCCTCATCCTTATAAAATAATCTAGTTTAAAGTATCTTTGTAGCTCCCACCAAGATGAGGTCCAAATATTTTAAAATAGATTTCACCCTCAACAGTGCTGCATACCTAATTAATATACCTAATCAAAGCTACCAGTAACTTGCTACCCGTTTCTGAGTAGCTCACTAAGAATATATCCATAAATGTGTTAAATTTCTATCCAAGCAAATTCACAGACATCCATAACATTTGGCAGTTTTAGATGACAAATGTGAGCGTGTCAGTAGGTAAAAGTAATGTCAAGCGACGTTGAGCACCATTTCACCAAAGCAACTTTTCATGGGACTTTCCGGCTGGTAGCAGTCTAAGAACAGAGAAGGTAAAGGAACTGAAAACAACACGTAAAAAGACAACAATCTCTGTTTATTAAACTGACAATGAAGGCCAACGCAGCAACAGAGGCGTCGTTTAGTGGCACACATCCTAACAAAACACAAAAAGCCCTTCGCCGACTGTTATAGAGCCAATGACTGCAGTGGCTGAAACATTATTAAAAAGGACCATAAAATTAAAATCATATCTGCTAATGGCGATGTACAACTTGGTGCTATGAGTAGCTCTCGGCCTCTTTCATTTTGTCAAATTAGCTCTCAGAGGAAAAAAGGTTGAAGACCCCGTATATAGAGTAGGTATAGAGAGAGGGCTTGTGGGAAAATTATAGCATTCAAGGCCGCTCACAGGATTGCTCACTTGCATTGCATTAGTCTCAAAATATTGTAAAGATGAATGGTTACATAGACACAACAGTCATCAGCTTTATGTAAATGGTGCTGTTTGTTGTGTATTGATGTGCTTTATAGAGTAGCAGTCTTCACTGGGATGAATATTAAGTGTTTTTTTTTGTTTGGTTGCTTTTTCATCATCTGTGCATTGATGATTCAATCTCCACTCAGTGAATTTTGATGAGACTTGATGCGTCCATCACTGGCGTGCAGCTTGTTCATAATCCCATTATTGCACTGATTACCATTACTTATTTGACTCTTATGAAAACAGCATGTAAATCTGGAGGGGTGTAAAATAGCTTAACATTGAAGCATTTGACGAGTATTCTGAACTGCACTTCATTGCCAGGACCAAAAACAGCACCACATCGATTGGATGATAGAGTCCCTTCGCAGTTTTCAGTCACCAGCAGAGGTGTGTTGGCAGAGACACTATGAGGTCATGATCACTGCCAGTTTATTTCTCTGTTTTCAAATAAACAAAGGATATTGGAGATTTACTTTCTGGAAAGGGCAACTCTGGCAGCTCTGTCCATTTGTGATATTGACAAAACAGTCTTGTATTACATTGTGAGATGTCTTGACATCAGTGAGGCACCTCGTGTGACTTATCGAGACTGTGTAGATACCTCAGCCAGGACATTAACAGGAGATTTCTGCCAAAATGGTCAAAACTTGCTAAAATGTGCCCTAGCTGTCCTTGTAAGTTCATTCAAGGTATCATTGTTTCAGGATTATATGACTCTAAATTTCCAACATTGACACTAAACTTAATCACGTCACATTGTTTGACCACAATGGTGCTCCCCAGGGAATATGAAACTGGATAAGGTTTGATTTTTGAACATTTTCCTTATTAAGGAATGTTCTTTTTCATAGTCATTTGTATAATATTTAAGGCCCTAATTAAGTGCATTGGGCTAGTGCATTTAGAGCATCCAACTCCACTTTTGCAAGTTAAGTGACAAAGAGGTTGCATTTAGTCTCTTAATTAATAGTTTTAATGGTTTTGGTTGTAACATGAATCAAACTTATCAGTGTCATCTCCCATTCCCTGTAAAAGAATTGGAGAAGCGAGCTGTTTTTTGCTGAGGAAACAGATCTGCTCGTGCACGAGCATGTGTATGTGTTGTCTCCGCCAGCTTCCAATCATTTGTCCCATCAACACATATGATAAACTTGTACTAATAAATGATAAAAAAAACTGGATTACTGTCTGAAGAAACCCACAGGGGACCGGCTAAGCTGAATCTTCCAGAGATGCATTGCACTTGGGCTTGCACTGCCGAAGAGGCGTTGCGTAACGCGTCAATCTATCAGCCTCAAAATGCTGTTGTTTAAGGGGAGAGGGCCAGTAAACTTTCAAGTAGCCTACGTCTACGCTCAGAGAGATGATGCACTTTGATCTCTCTGGTCGCGACGGTGAGCACACTGCAAGTTGAGCAATACAGACTGCCTGCGAGCCTTTCTTCACTGTATTCCATTATATTTTCATCTCGTCACCTACTGCCTCAATTTTGTTTTTTCCTGAACAAAAATTGAAACATTCTAGCGCCAATGCACTATTTAAATAGCAGGAAAATACTCAACCAGACTTTAGAGCAGGTTTTTGTTGGTCAGTGGTGTAATGTGCCAACAGATCACCTGACCACACCTCAATTTTACGACCAACACATCGATGGGTTCACTGTACATTTGCTACTTACACATCGTGGGTGCTGGGCATGAAAATGACAACTGCATTGGTCTGAAAGTAGTAACGATATTTGCGCTGCGCTATGCGGCACTTTGCGGCCAGTGTAAGATAGGACCCTTAGTGTGTATAGTCTGTCTTATTTAACATTTACAGTGAGTGCATCTCACTTGGTGTTTGGATGCTATACTGTAGATTTAGTGAGATTATTGTTTGCATTCATTTTGTCCATGAGGGGTTATTTTTGTCATGCAACTGAATGAAGGGCAGCCAGCACAGAGAAAACCTATGCATTTAGAAGCATGTTTTTGTTCTCCTTGGTGGATCAGACGTGTCTGTTCCCAGTCGCTAAATCTGTTTAATCTTGATAATGGTGAAAATTAGTTTCCACATTTGCTGGCTGAATATTGTAATGGAAATTAGGGTTTAGGTCACTGCATGTGAGGATCAGCATCTGAATCTGATCTGGTAGCTTTTGTTAAAGTATTTTTCTTTGAAAAGAGGTAACTGTTTATTTATTTATTTATTTTTAATTATTACTTTCTTTTTCTGTTCAACCCGCGGGGCTGGGGGTGATCCTGACCAACTTTACTGTCTTTCAGAGGCTCTAGCAGGAAACTACAGATGTCATATGAGGTTAGGAACTAAGGAATTTATGTCATGTTATCCATGTCATGCTAACATGGGAAGGAGGCAAAATAACTCCAAGTTTGAGCTACATTGCAGGGGAAAACTGGCATGGCCATTTTCAAAGGGGTCCCTTGACCTCAGACCTCAAGATATGTGAATGAAAATGGTTCTATCGGTACCCACGAGTCTCTCCTTTACAGACATGCCTACGTTGTGACGATCACATGCAGTTTGGGGCAAAACCATGCAGTTTTTTTGTGCAGTATAAATGTGTTATTTTCGCCTATTCTAAAAACGGTGTATTTGAATATTTCTGCATACTGGGGTCCATAAACAGTCTTGGAATTACTTAAATTAGGTATCACTGTCAAATGGAGACTCTTCTGGTTCCAGTGAGCCCAACTGTATTCATGTGTGATGATGTTAATCCCCATAGTGGCCATTTCATTGTAGTTAGGCCATTTTTTGACACTTGACGTCACTGTATGAAATGGCCTGTGGTGACCTCTAGGATAATCACAGCCTCATGAAACTTTACAGTCACAAACGAGAGACCTAGAGCATTCAGAGGATGGATAGCTTTCCTCGATATATCAATAAGGGGGTTTCTGGGCAGTTTCCAGAACAGAAGTGCTTGCCATCCAATCTCCAAAATTGCATTTCCTACAGAAATCTCTAAATGTCAAAAGATTTTAATACCAAATAACACCATGGCTTTTTCTATGGTGTTCCTCAAGATCTTGGTGTCTTGATGTGGTATTTTGGAGGAATTATTGATCATTTTTGTCAATTCTTGATAGATAAAAAAATGGTTAAATTTAGCTTTAAATTTAGTTTAATTTAATTTAATCTGTGTAACAAATGGTATCAACCCAAAAATTGCTGCAACAACTTATGAAACATTATGAGTATGAGAACAGTATGAGGATGGTCATCATATACTTATATATGTCATATGTCATAATGTTCTAAGCCCTGAAATACTTTCACAATTCATTTTAAATAACTAATTAATTAATTAATTTTTATTTATTCACTTTTTTTTATTTATGACTAGAAGAGCTTGTCACATAGCACTGAGCCACATCTCATTATTGATCTTCGGGTTCCCATCTTTTAGATGATGCACACCACTTCTATGTGACATCTACTGCTGACCTGCCATCTCCCCCTAAAGACCCCCTGTACCCGCTATGACTAAAACGGCTCTATTGTAGGTCTCAGAGGGTTAATTATTCAGTGTGTTTAGAGGGTCTAGAAGTGTTTATAATGTTTTGTTTTCTTAAAAAAACATTTACAGCTGTTAGTTTTTAAACACACACAACTCAATCTGCTCTAAAGGGACTTTGGTTGTACGCTGGTGAGTCTGTGTAATATCAGAACAATGCAACTGAAGAAAAATAACTGTAATACTCTGTAGCCTCTGTGCCTACGCTGCCAGGCCTCTGGCTCAGTAAAGAAGCCAGAAGCAGATGCTGTTGAGTACATTTGTATCCTCAATTTCCCCTCCCGACCAAAGTGACATTTTAAACCAAACCGTTTCCTCCAGCGAAGATGAGCCATTTGGTCGCAAGGAGCATGCAACTCCTGACAGACACACACCCACGCACATGCAAGCATGTGCATGTGAAGACATGCACACACACACACACACACACACACACACACACATGCTCTGTCTTCCCTGAAGTTATGTCAGTGTAATGCAGTGCCTGAGAGATCTACTATGCAGTCATTCTGAAAGATTCGCAACAGCTGGTGAGTGCCGCACAGATGCAGAGCATGCCAATAATCTGTTGAAATCCCTTTATTCTTCCTCTGTATCTGAAGACAGATTTAGAACGGCACCACTTGGTCCAGATGAATGAACCTGTCTCACTGAATAACTCTTTTTTTTTTTTCTTTTTTTCCCATGGAGGGAGTTTGGGGTGGATGGAGGCGGGGCGATCTCATATTGTTTCATCTGTTTTCAATTCGGGGAATTGAAATGTAAAATGTGTAACGTCTGATGATTGCTGGTTTTCATTCTGGCACAGTGGGGACAGAAGCATAATGTGACGACGAAATTAGAAAAAGAGGAAGAAGAGAGGAGATATCTGTGCTCTCTGTGCATTTATGTTCTTGCTGCTCTGGCAAAAAAGCAGTCAATTAAAACCCTGCATTGATGTGAGGATTATGCTATTAGTTGAGACCAGCGTTCTCATTTGCTGCTGTGCCACTGGTGGGCCGAACTGTGTGGTGAGATACAGGGAGAGACAGTCAGAATTTGCCCACAAAAGTTTGTCGATTCCTGGTTAGTCTGTCTGTTTTCGGTAAACCTTTCTTGTCATGTCCTTCTATCTGACGTGTGGCCTAGACCTAAGAAAATCATAGGCACCCTGGGTCGCATACAAAAACATTTTTGTATTCTTATCTTAACTTAAAACTTACTCGTAATTGTTTTTGTACTGTAGGCTGGTAGGAGTGTGTCACGTCTGATTCAGGAAACATTCCTAACTTCAGATAACCGTGTAAATGACCTGCGTAATCATGATGAATGCCACCTATGCATAAATAAGGATGCGTTCATGAGAATTATAAGGAAGCAAGTCAGCCATGACACCATGACTTGGTTTCACCCATTAAGCTTATTATATACAGAGATAAATCAACCTCCAATAAGTGAGTAATTTAAGTCATTGTGCAGTGTAAGATGTTCATATTGATATTGTAGCATTATACGGCCAGTTTGAATTAATGATGATATCGTTAGGCTTTATGAATACATTTAGAATTACATTCTCTCATATATCTCTTGTGACAGTATAGAATTATAGGATACATTATGATAATAATTATGTGGTGTCATTTATATAAGGTTTTTTCTCCATCATTTGTAATGAAATAGACAATTAGTGAAAAACTTGAGTTTGGATAACAGCAGTCTAATTGCATGACACCTTCAATAGGTCTAGCCGCTTACAATTGTATTTTTTCACAATATGAGAAAATTGGTGAATGCGATAAGTTCTCCTAAATCACTCATACAAGCCTTTTAAGGATGAATCTGTTCATACGAGTGGTTCTTGCATGAGGCCCCGTGTCTGAGTTCACCCACAGCTTTTTGTTTGCCTCACGTTTACCCTTGACATCACCTTGTGACAAGTTTCCCAAGACAAAGAATACAAATGTGGGCAACAAAGAGGAAACTGGGTGGAGCTGAGGTGGGGCAAGAAAGCAGCAATAACCACGGCTGAGTGTGGAGGAGATTTATCAATTACAACAAACACGCCTCCAAACATGTCACCCTTTGAGCTTCAATGTCTTCTTTATGGAACATTAATTTCAAAAATTGCTGTGAAGACACAAATTAGAGGAGAAGCGACTATTGAGACCCAAAAGAATAAAAGACTGACTTTGTAAAGAGAAGATTGTAAGGACATCGGCCCAGTCTCCAGGGCCATTAGAAGAGCAGTTAGCAATTAGTAAAAGAACAACACTATTATTAGAAAACTACCAATTTGTAGTTTTTCCTAACGAGTGATCTATTGCAACCATGCAATTGAAATGACACATATATGTATATGTATTTTAATTGAGAAGGGGATCCTTCCCAAACCTTACCTTTGACCATAGGATTTGCCTAAACTTAACCGAATAGTTGTAGTTTCCCAAATGTGTGCATGATAGAGATAGCAGATCAAGAAACACTTATGAGTGTTTTTTGTATCAGGACTTGTTGTATGAACTTTTTTGGTTTGGCATTTAGCTCAGACTTCCCAAGGTTAAAATTTTAGCAAACAGTATACAACCTTTTGGTGCAAAATCAAAAAAAAATAAAAATAAATAAATAAAATTATATAATATATATAGATTTAAGGCACTGCCAAGAGTCTGCGTGACTTACTTCCTCTCTGCATTTCCCAAATGGTAGTAGTTTGTTACTAATACCATACTATCCATTAAAAATGCAAACACTAACCCGGAGCACTTAATTTAGCTTTCACAAGTACATGCCTCAGTCATTTCACAAAGTGAAGGCCCTCATTCTTAAGAGTGAGTTCACTTAATTGCAGTTAACTATCCACAATATTTACATAATTACAACTAATTCATTCAGCAGAGCTCCTTTTACTGCAAGGATTTATGTGTGTTTTTTTCATCATTGGATAGTTGCCAGTAGCTGCATGTTGTTACATTTTCTGTAGGGTGCATGAACTGTGTGGTGACAGCTGTGTATATTGATTTATTCATAAGCTCTGTACTCTAATTAACCAGGATATCCAGACCAACACTTAAAGCGACCAGATCACTCATTTAACACAGAGATAATGTTCTCTCTCTCTCCAGCTCACCTCTCACATAAACACATGCTCAGCACACACCGGGGGCCTCCGGCTCCCTTCTGTACTATACATAGTGCTTTATGAGTAAAATGGAAACTCCATCAGACATTATCATATTATTACAAATGGGAAATAAGATTCAAGCAGAAGTCGAGATAATTTGAAGTGGATTTTGCTTGTGCTAATTATTTAATCTTCCCCACTCCCACCCGTTTATATTCTGGCCCATTAATAAAAATGTCTTGAGAGTGCATTGCGATGTTTTTCCTTGTGTTTTATCTAGTTGAAAATGTCATGAGAAATCAAATTACAGCTCTACAGTTGCAATTCCGTCAAAAGCGTTTTGTCGTTATCGTCATGCTGAGGTGTGCCTCTCGCACTTACTATATATTAAACTATTAGACTATTAAACGGCTGTAAAGTGTGGTGTCATCATCAGATAGCGATGACTTGGACACAAAAATAGAATCTCTGGTACCATTTTCATGTCACTCACCGGTGCCAGAAAGTGTTATTCAGGTAATGAGTGCAATTTGAGCAGGCATTAGATTAAAACCATTCAGCACTTAGTCACAATGCCAAAGCAACTGTCTGCTTTCTTGTGGGAAATTGCATCCATCTGACTCTTGTCTCGCTCATACTGAAGACAGGCAAGATAATTAAGGGTCTTGCCCATGGACTCTTACACCAATCTAGTATGTCAAAATCAGAATGGTAGCAGCAGGTGCCATCCTTTGTCAATCGACACTGGATCTGCTGTGTGGTCAGTTGCATTTTGGCAGTGTTCTCAGAGTCCAATCCCTTGAGTTACAAAAGTCTGACAAAAACTGAAGTGTAAGCATAAAGCACAAGTGAAACATGGATAGTTATTCCTGTGTAGACAGCTTTATTGATTCAAGCAAAAGAAGATCTGTATCATCGGATGTGCACAAGATGGACTACTGAAAACTGTGACTGAAACGCCTCCGGTGTAGACAGCCTGTTATCTGAGAAACACTCCAACCAGGATCAGAACCTCAGTCACTCAGTTGCCAGGCGCTGGTGTTATGTTTTACTTTATCAAACCACGATACTCATTGTGACTTGTTGTAAATGTTGTTACAAGCTAGAAGGACACCTCTGCCACAGGTCTTTACGCTATCAAAATGTGTCTGGACAGATGTCATTGATGTGTTTTCTTCCCGTCTCCCGTGTAGATAACCACACCATGGCGTCCCACTCGGCAGTGAGCATTCGGATTCTGGATGTGAATGACAATCCTCCTGAACTGGCCACACCGTACGAAGCCTCCATATGTGAAGATGCCAAACCAGGCCAGGTAAGTTTTCCTGATTCATAATTAGAATAATGTCATATGCATTGTCACAGTAACAATTAGCTCTGTTCATTTAAAAAGTCAAAATGAGTTTGACAGAACGTCATGATGTACAATATGTTTGCAGAGCAACAAGTTAAAGATCAATGTTGATGAAGTTACTGTAGCTTCACAGATTTCCATTTCATGATGATAATGAAAAGCAAGGAGTTCAGGCACTTGAATAAAAACAGCGCTGTGCCGAAGCACTAATAAATTACATTAATATAAGAAAACATACTTGTAACAATGCCACAAAGAAACATATTACCTGTGGGTAATTCAGTCTGAAAGGTAGCACCAAAGTCAGTGCACAGCCCACACAATATTGAGTATGCTGCATTCATTAGTGTACAAAACTCAAAGCTAGTTATTGATGTGAAGCGAGCTGAAATGTACTCAGCTGTGGGTAGTATATTAGAACATCGACGATTGATTTTTCCATAGTATACATTAATCACAATAGTACTGTAGGAGGAAGTATATGAGCAAACAAGCAATTCATGCATTAAACAATTATTATACAAACATGGAGGTTACATAGCTCCATTCAAATAATTTCGGACATCAAAAGCCATGTAAGTAGAAATACACAGAAACAATTTGTAATATTCTTAATTTCCACTTCCAAGAAGACATGATGTTGAAGCTGGGTCATCATAAAAAGGTATGGTCGGTAATGTTGAGAAACTAGCAAGAGTATGCTAGATTTAAAAGAATTATCCTATTGAAAAAGCCAGCCTGGTGTTACCAACTCTTTAACATGAAAGTAGCTAGCAGCACTAGCTCTAAAAGTCCCTAAATCTAGAGAGAAAGGTGCCAAGTCGGCAACACTGACAGTCTGTCCTTCAAGGCCTCCCTCCAAAGCTACTGCCCTGTAAACATGGCTATTGTTAGTACTCAGCTGTCAAATCAGCAGCTTGTGGAAGAGCAGGCAGTTAGGTAGGTAGACAGGTAGGTAGGCCGTTCAGCCATTTTATTTTGGCCGAATTCGTGCAACCAACTTTAGCTTTAGCCGAGTCAGCCAGAAAGAATAGAAGTGAAGACAGCATTCCCAATTCTGACCTCTATCTTCACTGAAAATTTAATTAGACATTAGGACAGTTTGGATCAACGTCAATGAAAGTGTCTGATACGGAGACCCAGTATCCTTTAAAAGCTCATTTGATTTAGACTAAAGTGACTCACAGGAAGCAGCATGGTCACCGGCTTCTCTTCAAATTAGTAGCTTATTCGGCTTCACACGTAGCCTGTTTCATAACGTGAATGACGCAGAACTTTCATTCCATCTCCTTTATTCTTGATTTAGAAATCAAGCCTCCCAGGTGTTGTGTGCACCATGACGGAACATGAAAGCGATACAGCCATTCGATGATGTGTCATATATTTCAGAGAAACTCATCTAAAATAAGAAAAGACTGAGGAGTAAAGTAAACGATTTCAAAGATGTGTGACAAAAAAACAGTAACAAACATGTATTGTCTAGAGCTGTCGGTCAATTAAAGTATTTAATCGTGATTAATCACATGATGGTCTATAGTTAACTGCACATTTTTAGCTGTTCACATTATACCTTAAAGGGAGATTTATCAAGTATGTAATACTCTTATCAACATAGGAGTGGGCAAATGCGCTGCTTTATACAAATGTGTATTTATATTTATCATTGGAAATCAATTAACAACACAAAATAATGCCAAATATTGTCCAGATCCTCACAGGTACTGTATTTAGGATTAAAAACATGCTCAAATCTTAACATGGCAAACTGCAGCCCAAATGGCAACAACCGCTGTCAGTGTGCTGACTTGAATATGACTTGCCCCAAACTGCATGTTAGTATCAGAAGGTGGGCATGTCTGTAAAGGGGAGACTCGTGGGTACCTATAGAGCCCATTTTAATTCTCATACTTTGAGATCAGAGGTCAAGGGACCCCTTTGAATATGGCCATGTCAGTTTTTCCTCAAAATGTAGCATACGTTTTGAGCGTTATGTAGCCTCCTTTGCAATAAGCTAGTATGACACTGGAACCAATGGATTCCTTAGGTTTTCTTGATTCGTATGATGCCGGTATCTTCGCTCTTCACAACCTTCAAAGTTTAGTGTGATAAAGAGATTAGTGGCAGTAAAACAAATAGCGTTACTTTGACTGCCCAAGCATTGACATTAAAATGTAAGACCATAAGGTGGCAAAAGGCAGAACTGCCAGAAAGCAGAAGACTTTTTAGATAAGTAACAGAAGGTTACACCCATACATCAGTATTAAGTCAACGTTGCAGTATCTGTGCCCGTGAATCAATACAACAAAGCAAAAGACCATATCACGATGTATTGTTGAATTTTCAGAGTGGATTGTTGACCTTCGGTACGCATACAGTATCTGTCTAAATTTAAGGTTTGCTCAGATGTCATCACATGACCTACATAGCTTTGGTCACAGATGTCACAGGAGAGATATATATATCTCTCCTGTGACATCTGAGCCATTCACTGAATGTGGTCAAAAGCCAAGAAATGAACCGTTAATTTAGAGTATATTTATCACATAATCAGGTACACCTTGCTAGTAAAACGTTGGACCCCCTTTTGCCTTAATTCTTTGTGGCATACTTTCAACAAGGTGTTGGAAACATTCCTCAGAGATTTTGGTCCATATTGACATGATGGCATCACGCAGTTGCTGCAGATGTGTCAGCTGGAGGCCATTGGAGTACAGTGAACTCATTGTCATGTTCAAGAAACCAGTTTGAGAAGATATGGACATTGTGACATGGTACATTATCCTGCTGGAAGTAGCCATTGAAGATGGGTACACTGTTGTCATAAATGGATCAACATGGTCAGCAGCAATACTCAGGCAGGCTGCAGCATTTAAACAACGCTCAGTTGGTACTAAGGGGCCCAAAGTGTGCCAAGAAAATATCCCCCACAGCATTACACCACCACCACCAGCCTGAACTGTTGATACAAGGCAGGATGGATCCATGCTTTCATGTTGTTTACACCAAATTCAAACCCTGCCATCTGAATGTTGCAGTCTAAATGTTTTTCCAATCTTCTATTGTCCAATTTTGGTGCTACTGTAGCTCATCTTCGTCAAGGGTCGACGTGTTGTGTGTTCACAGATGGTGTTCTGCATCCCTTGGTTGTAATGAGTGGTTGTTTGAGTTACTGTTGCCTTTCTGTCATTTCCAACCAGTCTGCCCATTCTCCTCTGACCTCTCACATCAACAAGGCATTTTCGTCCACACAACTGCCGCCCAATGGATATTTTCTCTTTTTCGAACCATTCTCTGTAAACCCTAGAGATGGTTGTGCGTGACAACCCTAGTAGATCAGTTTCTGAAATACTCAGACCAGCCCGTCTGGCACCAACAACCATGCCACGTTCAAAGTGACATAAATCTCCTTTCTTTCCCATTCTGATGCTCAGTTTGAACTTCAGCAAGTCGTGACCACGTCTACATGCCTAAATGCATTGAGTTGTGGCCATGTGATTGGCTGATTAGCTATTTGTGTTAACAAGCAATTGAACAGGTGTACCTAATTATGTCGCAGTGACTGTATTCCAGGATTGATTTTTTTGTCCTACTCACACTCACCAGCCTTTTTCTCGTCTTTCTATAACTGCCTCATTATTCCATACTTCTGGTTTGTATCGTTTTCAGTTGTACACTATGATCTAGCTGACACTTTGTACAGAAGGCAATTTATAACTCAGCTTTCGGGCGAAGGCCCAATTTGCCAAAGAGCATCAGATAGAGAGCTAGAAACAAACTGTTTTCCAAAGAATATATTTATTTCTGTGTTTTTTTTTTTCTTCTTTCTGGTTGCAGATTAAAAGTCAGTAGGATTAATATTTCACAGATTTCAATATTGGATTTCTATCTATGTATGTCAGCGCCGTGGTTGTATAAACTAAATAGAACAGACTTGAGGGAATTCACATTTGAATGGCTACACGGCTTGGATGATTGCCTTCAAAAAGAGTTTTGGATGTGATTTAACAAGCTCTTTATGAAAAACCATCAGTCATTAAAGAGGACCCATTATGCATGTTTTTCAAAATATTTACGTATTTTGGGCTTCTACTTGAAAATGTTGACGTGCTTTAATGTTCAAAAACACTTAACTTTGTCATGCTAGCTGTGTTTCAGCACCTCTTCTGGGGGCGGCAGTAGCTCAGTCTGTAGGGAGTTGGCTTGGGAACCGGAAGGTCACCGGTTCAAGTCCCGACATGGACCAAAAACTGAGTGTGAACTGGTAGCTGGAGAGGTGCCAGTTTACCTCTTGGGCACTGCCGAGGTGCCCCTGAGCAAGGCACCAAACCCCCAACTGCTCGGGGCGCTTGTCTGGAGCAGCCCCCTCACTCTGACACCTCTCCATTAATGCATGTATGTGTGTTTCAGGTCTGCATGTACCATGTATAAGTTAAACAGAGTGTAAATTGAATTTCCCCACTGTGGGACTAATAAAGGTTGATCTTCTTCTTCTTCTTCTTCTTCTTCTCTCTCTGTCTGAAACACTCGGTTTTATGATTGATCAACAAAACCGAACTCTTCGTACTCTGCTCCAGCTCCGCTCTAACTAGCTTTGTTTGAGGACATATCTGTTATGCAAATATGTTACTTGGTGACATCACCATGTTACATAACAAAAGGCAGGACTTCAAGGGGACAATCAAGGTGTCACAGGCAGTTCAAGAGCAGCATTTCTGTGAGGAAAAGCAACTTCTGTTGGTGTGAACTTTGCAGACTTTTGACATGGACAAAAACTACAGTATATACCACACTAAAGGAAAAGGAGTCAAGCACAAAAACAAACAGGTCCCCTTTAATTATTTCCTTTGTTACAAAACCTATAGAGTCAGAAATGTAGTTCTGCTTATGGTCGTTTTCTTTTTTTTTTTTTTTTTTTTTACTGTGATGCACAAACAGTGATAGAGCAAACACAAATGAACATAAAGTCCTAAATGGCAAACGTGGGACAGAATTAAATCCTGCATCATTACCCAGCACTTATCAATCAGTGGGAGTCTGTTTGAAAAATCAAGACAAAAGGTAATACCAATCCGGTATCACCATTAAAACCGGACAAAGTCATTAGGGTGTTTTATTCTCCTTACACAGTCAACAGGCCTTGGGCTCAGTTAAACCCAATTATTATGTGCAGAGTAAAGGAATAATTAAAAAAGCAAGGCTTTAAAGTGGGGCCTCCGTGCTGGAAGCTGCATTTACATGTGTAATGAGACACAGCCCCCCCCCTTCTTGATCCACAGACACTTAACCACTTATAGCCCCCCTGTGCCTCCGTAACGCTGCCCGCCTTTCTGGAACATTGTCTGGTCTGATCACCCTCGCTCCCACCTCGCTCCCTCTCCCAGCCGTGTGAGCCCACATTAACCTTCAGCTCCTAATCACGCAGAGATGATTAGTCTTCCCGCAAAAAGATCATTGCTGGCTCCCAGCATTGTAAAAGAAAAGGTTTTAATGCAGTCGTTAGAGAAAAATGCAGCAAAATATTTCAAAATTACAAACCAAATACGGGAGAGATTGTGACATTCAGCTTCACCGCCATCTCTAAGTCTGTCCGCCTACTTCTCTGTATACAGCATCTGTCTGCATCTGTCTTTTTTCTGTTTTTATAACTGTCCATCTACAATGGGTTGTCAAATGACAGGAACATTTCGCAATATTTGTTCAATTTCATTTATTTTCTTCTTGTTGATTTTTGTATTCAGGTCTCTTTTTGTATGTTGTTGTGGGGAGCTCTGTCTGAGTGCACTGCCAAGATTGAATGAAAATGTGTTAGCCTTGGGTCAAAGGCTTTCTAATGCTCATTTTCAGCCTCGGGGGTAACTACTGCGGGGCATGGGGGAAACAATCTTCTCCTCCATGTTATTTTCATAATAATACATTAAAAAAACTGTTTTCCACTAGTTGTCAGTCACTGCATCTTTACCTTTGAAATAATGGAGTGAGTGGTGTGAAGAAAATGTTTTGGTCTGTGGATTCGCTGTGGCTACGCTAATGCAGAGAGCTGGTGTTTGTAGCATTTCTTCTCTGATTAATGGCAAGGATAGAGCCGTTCTATTGTTGGCCTTCCAACTCGGAGAGAGAAGTGAATGAGCAAATCACTTGAATGAATTACTCACATATCATACTTTATATATTGGCCTTTCCATTGAAGTGAGACCAATAAAAGTTTAGATAACGACATGATAAATAGCACTGAACCAAAAAATTGCCTCGCAAACCAAAATCAGTTTAATGCTTCTGAATTCCTCTCCGTCACTAAGGGAAATTTTGATTCACAATATTCAAAAAACTGAGGTGCTGGCACTCAGCCCTTGTTTAAAACCCTTTGGTCTCCTGAGATGTAATCGAGTTGTTTGGCAACTGTCCGATCGGAGCATTTGGCGACATCTGATATTCAAGCTAGCACTTGCACAGGTCCTTGGATTTGGAGCAAACAAGATGATGTCACACGGCCTTTCTGAATCTCTGCCAGTGATGAATTGATGCAGATTTTCCTCTCCTCATTCTGCTTCTGCAACACAGACGAACTCTTTGCCACAAACTCTCACACCACACACACACACACACACACGTGTAGTCATAATTTTGACTTCATGGTACAAAGGAGCAGAAGTGAGAGTTTGCATTTTCATGCATGTGAGCAATGCTTGGCTAACATAGCCCAATTCATCATCTGTTGTTCATTCATTATTTATTAATTCATGCAACTGAGTCACCCAGTATATGCAAAACTTATTTAATTATAACCAACAATATATTTGAGTGGTCCACTTAGTGGTCTGCAATCGGTTGTGTCTTAAATACTGGTCAAGAGTAAATGAGAATTAAGTGTGCATTTCAAACTCAAATAAGAGCACAGCAATGCCAAGCAAATGTAGCACATTGAATGAACAGCTTCAATTAGCTTTTCACAATGCTAACCTTGTCAGTAATTGATTGCATGTCTATCATATCGCCATCCTTGCACAAAACCACATTCACAATGTATCTGCTTAGAAACAAATTAAGGAGAGTCAAGAATGTCACATTAAATCTCAACTCATTGTCTTCTTATCTGAAAGCGGGTCTGTAAATATTAAGTAAATATGTAGCAACAAAAAATATAGTAATTAATTGGGAGCAAGTCATCATTTTTCCACCAATCAATGTAGTTCTTCAGCAAAATTTAGCAGTGCAGTTGCCAAGCAAC
This sequence comes from Pterois miles, assembly GCA_947000775.1. Classification (NCBI taxonomy): domain Eukaryota; kingdom Metazoa; phylum Chordata; class Actinopteri; order Perciformes; family Scorpaenidae; genus Pterois; species Pterois miles. The sequence continues at coordinate 547,661 of CAMQGK010000140.1, read as the reverse complement.
ACAAAGACGCAGTGGAAAGCATGCTTAAATGTTGGGGTGGTTAACATTTATCTGAATATCATCATTAATTGTGCAATTACTGAAGTGGTGTTCAATCATGTTAATCATTTTGAATCAATAGTTGACAAATTGGCACAGTGATACGGCCACAGCTGTGTGGAGTATTAAACAATGGGTTGGAACATGACTCAGCCAATCATAATCAAGGACAGTAACTGTCTGTGTGATAACATAGCATCATCACAGTGCAAGATGCAGTCACAAAACTGTACAGGCGTGTAGCTGAGATCAAAATGAAGGCTGAGTTCAAAGGTGTGTGTGGTCTGAGCAAGGGCACCAGAAGTATGGCAGCACAGTATGCCCCTGGCCTGATTTGGCATCATTTCTAGTGTCAGCCACAAGCCGAGGTAATCTCTAGTTTGGTCCGTTTCTGCTTGGACCTGACAATTTTACAGCCAGACATAACAATAAATGTACTGTAGAACCTTGCTAGTGTAAAGGTAATATTAGAGAGAGAGAGAGAGAGAGAGAGAGTTTTCTATGGTGTTCCCTTACTGTACGTTAAGATATACAGCAAATTGATAGGTCAAATTCATTGAGTTGAAGCAGAGGGCTGTTGCCTGATATGTTGAAACACTTTGATGTCTACTGCTTCCCAGGATGCACTTATTTATTCAGTAAAATAAGTTGCCAAAGGAGGAGCCCAGAGATATAAGCATCAGCCAACAGATGTTTGTGTGTAAAATGAGCCTCAATTTTGTTTCAACTCCCCAGAATATTGTTAATCAATTTTAAAACATGGCCAGGGCAACTGCTCTTTGAAACAGGCATAATAGAGTGTATTTTTCTTTTACCTGGAATAGACGTCAAACACCGGTGAACTGCTCTCCTCTGCCTTATGAATGTTGCCGCACCCAGAGCGCTTTGCTCAATTTGTACGGCCTCTGTGAAAAGGAAATCAGAATGAAAAGGAAATTAGAATTGGTTATTGCTGCTATGTTCAGTGTCTAGCGTTTCACCTTCTTTATAGGCCTGCTACGCCGGCTGAATTAGTGAGAGCAAACACGACACCTGTTAGTTTTCAAGTGAATCAACTGTCAAACTGCTTGGCTCAAGATTCAAAACTGTTCACAGAAGAGTGGTCTTTTAGTTCCATGTTGACATTATAAATCAGTAAACACCCACTTGTGAAGCATTATGAGTATCACTTGATTGATAGCAGGACTTGATTGTGGCTAATTATAAGTAAACAGTAATTTATTTTATACCTAAATCGTTCAATCAAGCTGTCAGCAGAACAAGACATATGCCATACTGCATGTTACTGTTTTCTATTGGTGTTTTTTTTTCATTATTATTTACTGATATGATGCATTCTATGAACACTCAGGTCAGCAAGTCGTGTTTGTGTTATTTTGTTCTTTGTGTGTGTCTGTATATATTGAATTGTGGGGACCATAAGCTGTTTTCTCAGTTACGTTGTAGGGACACACCTCCTTTCCCCTCGTCTGTCATCCTGTCAATCCATCCCACAAATTGTATCATAAACACCTTCATACATGCCTGTCCCTCTGCAGCCTCATGCTATAAGGAAATAAAGACATGCATGCACACACCTACTCACATGCTGTATAAACACAGCCTTCACTGTCACAGTCTTAATACGTTAGATCAACCCCCGGTTTACTAAGCTAATGAGGAGCGTTCCATTGTCTCCTGTTGTGTGCTGTGTTATCAGCCAGTCTCGTTCATGGAGTGTCAGCTCCCTGGCTCAGGTCTAGTTTTCAGTGGAACCACAGAGAAAATCAGATTAACCTAAGCCTTTTAACTGTGGTTGGATTTGATCCCATTTGAGAGTTGGCAACACAACCTATTTTGTTTGTGTTTGGAGGGAGAATGCATGTGGAGGGAGGGGGAAGGGTTGGCAGAGAAGTAAATAAAAAAATGGGTGACACAGGCTAAGCAGCTTTTGCTTGGTGACAGTTCAAGCCAGGGCCATGACACATAGTGTTAAATAGCTTCTCACCTTTTATTATCGGGCCGTTCTAGAGGTCTTATGCAGGTCAATGTTCAGAGGCAGTAAGAGAATACAAAATAAGTGACATTACAGTCGGAAAGAATGAGAGATAAATGTCAGGAAAAAAGATACACAGTGACACAGATGGGATTCGCACTTTTATCACAGTATCGTGAGGAACACGTGCACAACCATGCCAAATGCATTCTTATCAGTCGGTCACTGGTTGATCTTGTAAATAGATTTCTGTCTGTTTATGTGCAATTTTGATATGCATTAAACAACATGGGTAGAAATACTCTTCTAAACAAAGAAAAATATTACAGGAGCTTTCTTCAGGTCAGTTTACATGTTTTCAAATATTTTTGGATTACATAGATTGGAAGCCAGTTCTTATCTTATTAGCAACGCCAGTGTAAAGCAAGACAGAGAGAGTATCCAATTGTTTTTTGCCTTTGGCCTTAAAAACTGTCTCAAACTGCCCGTTTGCCACACAAACACACACACATTCAAACTTCTTCTTCTGAGGACCCTCTTTGACGTAATGTCCCTAGCCCATAACCAAAATAACTAACCAACTCAACCTTTCCCCTAACCAAACTATAATGTATAATTCTACCCTCGGCCCTAAAGCCAGGTCTTAATCCTCAAACAATCCTTTTAGAAAGTGGGGACTGAAAAAGTGTGATGATTTACAATGAGCATTTTTTGAAAGTTTGCAAAAGCTGACTATTTGGGCCCCAAAACCTGGTGGCATCAGCTGCGCCCCATGTGTCTATAGTAGGGTTTTCAAAGTGCAAAAATTGTTTTAATGCCACAGATTCTTTCAATCCATTATTGCAACTTGCAGTTTTTAGATTGTAGTGGGCTCAGTTTTAAAGCTAGAGTGAAGATATGATAGTATGAAATGGTAACCATGTCAAGGAAGGTAAATAATACACCAAATTTACAGTAAATTTTGGCAAGGAAAGACTGGCATGGACATTTTCAAAGGGGTCCTTTGACCTCTAACCTGTTGTTACCTGTTGGGCTTGAGTTTACCCTGCTATGATTTGAGCATTTTTATGCTAAATGTGGTACCTGTGAGGGCTTCTGGACCATATTTGGCATTGTTTTGTGTTGTTAATTGATTTCCAATAATAAATATATACATGCATTTGCATAAAGCAAGAATATTTACCCACTCCCATGTTGATAACACTATGAAATACTTGACAATGATTAACTATGAACAATCACGTAATATTTTAATCCAATGACAGCCCTAGTTTATAGCTTTAATATTATATTATTCCTTTGAACTAATGTTTTTTTGTTAATTTATTTTTATTTGTAATTACCATATCTGCTTCTCTGGATTACAATGTTATGTAATCCATAAAAAGCAATTATAAATGTATCTTATTGGAAGTAAATCTACATAAACAAAGCCAACTGTGGGGCATTTTAGTGGCGTACAGAGGACTATGCTCGAAACACAAAATTTCTAAATGGGCCTTGAGGTTTTAAAATGTGATGCAGTTTAACTACAGTGTCACTATTCAGCCATATATTGGATCAGACAAAATAATGCAAATCTTAGCTTAGTGATGTTCACAAGATTTAAATCCGCTCTTGATTTCTACCATTGTAGATTCATTTCGTGCTGCACCTCACTGAATGACAATCGTCGCCTCTCACTCAGCCCATTCCTCGCCCACCTCGTGGTATTTATCTGACTGAATGCAGAGGGACAGATATCATATAGTGCCATGTGTGCAGAAAAAAAAAGGCTGGGTGGAAAGCCAAATACTAAGTATGGCCTGGGGTAACAGAGGCCTGTCAGCTCTGCCGTGCCGCCTCACAGCTGGCGGGGTGGGTCACTGCGACAGATCACCTCAGTTTGGCCATGTCATCGCCAACCTCCAACCCCTGGGAGAGTCAGTTTGAAATAGCTAAATGTTAAGCATGACTGAAACACACACACATCTCACATCATATTCATGTCAGTCCAATATGTACTCACCTCATGCTCATACAAAAAGGATACTAAAACACGTACAGGCACACGTAAGACAACAGAAGAGAGTAAAAGAAGAAACAAACTAACACAGACGAGGACAAAAAGGCAGACAGATTCACAGTTTTGCCAGACAGTACTTCATGAGTAGGAGAGTGAGTCATCTGCTCAACTCACCAAATGTCTCTTCCTTTTGTCTCTCAGATGTTAACATTGAATCACACAAATCAGCAGACTAGAGACTATAATATTCACTGTTAACTGCAATATCTTTTGTAGATTTGTCATGTTCATGTCAATGTTTACGTCAACAAGGTATGGGAGCATTAGATGGAGCTGTTGACGTGTTATTTGATGCAGCACTTTTCAGTGTTTCAGTGGTTCTCTGTAGGTGGAAATTCCTCAAGCCTAAATGATGGTTGTCAGTGCAATCCAAAAGATCACGTAGGAGGATTTTAAGATAAGATAAGATAAGATGAACCTTTATTAATCCCCGGAGGGAAATTCGGGTGTCTTAGCAGCATCAACAACAACAGTACAGATAAATACAGTACAGTAAAAAGTAAAAGAGAAGGTGCAGTGAATGAAATAAGGTGCAATGAAGATAACTGACAATAAAAATAAATAAGTAACAGTAACAGTAATAAGTAAAGTGCAGCAGGTGGTGAGTATTGTATATGCATCTGATCTTGATCAAAAATTAAAGGAAAACAAGTCTAGCCAGGAGAAGCAGATTTTTGTTTCTAAAACTTTTTGAGGCAGTACAACAACATGGTCCTATCATGCCTTTTGTGACTCAGTGCAAACATGATTGTTTTAAACATTCACCAGATAGAAAATGCAGTCATGAGTTGTTTTAAGCAACAAATCCTGCATTTTTTTTTCTTTTCTGGTGAGCACAGTCTCAGATTTACTGAATAAACCCTGGATAGCTTCCCCACCATAAAAGCTAGTTTATTGTAAGATAGCTTATTTAACTATTCTATCTAGACTCAATGGCTGGCCAACTTGACAGGCTGCGCACTGTGTCTGCTAATGATGTAGTATATGATTACATGGTTTTATTACATTCTTGCTAATTAGAGATCCATCAATTATGCATTTTAGCTACTTTAATGTGGGCATATCAATTTAGATGACCATAATCTATTGTATATTCTGTATATTTATTTGCTTGGCTTTTAATCCTATTTTAGCTTTTTTTTTTTTTTTTTACACTGTGGCCCCAAAAAGTCTGAAAAAACAGTCAACCATTCTTTCATCCTGAAATTGAATCAAGTTCAGAGCAATGTATTGGGACATTTAATGCACCACTAGACACTATGAGGGTGCTTTTTACCACTGAAGATAATGGATGCGTTTGAAAACACACCTCCAATGCTTACTGCATTCTAGGCTTCAAGGATGAACCTCTTTCAGCCCGTTCTAAGTAGTTACGTGTTTATTTATTTATTCATTCATTACCTCCTTGCTGCCATCATGAAATGGTTGATTTCTGCAGCGAATGGGAAAGCCACCTCCCTCTCACAACCTTGACCTTTCAAACACCTTTGGTGCATATGATATGGGATGTAGTTTTGGGAAAGTCTCCCTTCCTAGTTTTCCAGAGATGCAAGAGATTTAAGGGGGTCAGAAAAGGGGACTGATAGATAGAAATCTAATTAGGTGATTGTGCTTGAGGGAGCTTCGCTCGCTGCTCAATAAACTCCCACGCGCTCGCTCTGCTCCTCTCTCGCCTCGCTCGCTATCTCTCCCTCAGCAGTGTGCACTCACCCCGAGACGCCGCCTGAGAGTTCCCCTGCTGAGGGCACAGTCACAGGACGCAGACCATGGCTCACTTACTACATCTTCACTATTTCTTCAAAGAAATGGGTAGATTCATCCCTCAGATGATAACAAAGCTTTTGCTTTAAGTGTCTTCTCTTGTGCTCATTATTCGTCTACCTTCATACTAAAATAAATCTGAAAGGGCTCCAAAGAATGATGAGAAAAAGAACCATGAGGCCTGCTTTGGCAGCACACTCAGTTGGATCCCTCTGTGGATTCAACACAGATCTGAAACTGTATATTAAAGAGAAATGTAATCTGGACAGCATTACACATTTCACAGAAGTTAGTTTGCTGTTAATCAAACATAAAAAGTCATCACTGGTTCTGAAAGTATAGCAGTCTGGACCGTGGCTAAGATTTGAGATGGCATGGAATGATATTTTTCCTTTTACAATCACCTCTGGAGGAATACATGTTCATTTACATGTGTTTTCTTTCCGTGTGTTTTTCGAGTGCAGATTTTTGCGGCGCAATTGTGAGATTTACCCTGAAATCATGCCGTAGCTTTTTGTAATTACAAAGTGAGCCATATTATCCCAAACAACCTCCCTGAGCTGGGGGTATGACTAAGCCTGTTCTGTGTCTGCGATGCAGTGTCAATGCTGAGGAGCTGTTTATTGTGAAGGTACAATTGTGGCCCGGAAGTGTGCTCGGCAGTGGCTTAGTCACACTAATGCATAGCCACCGCTCAGGCTGTGTGCAGTGTTATAAATGTGTGAGGCATCCACAAGCAGGCAACATAAGCTTAAAAGTTACACAGCAAAGCAGATGTCTTTGCCAGAAGGGTGTGAAGTATATCTATAGTATTGTTGCTTGAATAATCAGTTTACAGGTGGATGATAAATGAAGGACACATCTTTTTCCTGAAAAACGACAAGCATGAGAAGGGTACTTTGGAGAAGATAAATGCAAAGGACAAGGAATCAGAGGAAAAGGAAATCACAGTGATGAATAGAGAGAGCACGCTGAAGAGGCAGAGAGGTCGAGGGGAAAAGATAGACAGAAGAAGGGTTCAGTCCAGTAAACAAAAGGCTCACAGAAAGATAAAACTAGTCTTGCTTAACAACAGGAAAAAATATGTTATTCGGACACTATGTTAGGAAAAGGTAATTTTGGGGACTTTTTAAAGATGAAAAAGCCAGTGGTGGATGTCAGCGATGACCTCTCTCACTATTTTTTAACTGCCATTCACAATTTTAGTCATAGTCATGTTGTATTAAGTACAATTATTGTGATGGAAATATCTCTCCACGAGCCTCTTGCTGTGATCTGATTCCTCCTCATGCAACTCTTTGAAGGGTGTTGGTGATTATTATGTAGAATTGTTTGCATTCACAGGAAATAGCTTTTGTCAAGAAAGCCCTTTGTGTAGAATAAGAATAGGAAAGCAAGAACAACTGTGTGCAGTAGACGCAGTGCTATAGATACTTGTAAAGGCTGACAGGAATGGGATGAACTGCCGCCGAACAAATACCTGAGCTATCAAAATGTGATAATACAGAAAAAGAAACAGAGCTTCCATTAAGTCAGTGGCAGCACTCAGTGTTCCCTGTAAACCTGGGTAAAACAATTGTTGTGTTATTGACAAAATGACATTTGCCATCTGTGCTACATGTCTGCTGTGTTCTGTGATAGACAACACAACAGCAGTAGATATGGTACATGTACACAGCTGATGGCTGAGCAAGGCGAACAACGTTACCACGGTTTTGCACCAGCAACTCGCATTACTTAAGTCTTGGAAAGGGAGGAGTGCTACTACGACTGAGCCCGGTACAACCGCCAAAGGACTGATTGTTAATGCGTCAAAATAAGAAAAAAAGCAATGTTTAACTTTGCAAATAAAATATGCCATGTTAATTAGTACGTTTTTAAGTGCTAGTAAACATAAAAATGTAATCTAATTTCATTAAAGAGTCTGTGATTATTTGTTATTTTTTATTGCATTATATAGCTTTGAGGAAATCAGATGAGCTCTGTGAAAATTATTTTTACTTGGTGCTTTGCCGGGGTTGTCTGCATCTAGTTTGTACATCCTTGATTCCTTTCCTCGACACCTGTCCTCACATCTTAGTCCCTCCCATGGGAGATGCGAGCGGAGGAGGAGAAGAAGAGATGTGAGGAGAGAGAAAAATTGAGGCAACAGGCATTTAACAAATGAGGCATTCTTGCCCCGGAGCTGTCATTTTAGAGCAATGCCAATTAAATATGACATGTGGCACAGCTGCATCAGCTGTGCCTTGTTTTGTTATGTGCTTTATTTTATAATCTTTGTCAGATGAACATAACAGTGATCATGACAACCTATATGTTATATTTGCTGTTGCTAATTCAATTCAAAATGTGGCATAATGTGACAAGAATGAGTGGATGTCAGATAAACACACTACAGTCTTTAAATATTTTATTGTGTGAAGCACTACAGATGTTTGTATGAAAAGTACTATACTGTATAAAGAGTGCCATAGTAAGGATATATATATATATATATATATATATATATATATATATATATATATATATATATATATATATATATATATATATATATATATATATATATATATATATATATATAAAATATAATAATTTGTACTTGCAAACAATGGCATGCTCACAGCAGGTGAATTGGGTGGAGCTTACATCCAATAATAGACACATGTAATATCAAGGTAAAGAGCAGAACGTTTGATCATCTTAAATAACTACAATTTGTGAGAACGAGAGGAATGGTTACATTTATAGAGTCCCTCCATGGTTTGAGATTATTCCAGTTGTGTTTCACACACCTTCTGCAAAGGACACACTGGTGTTTCCTCACTTGTAGCTCCTCTATCCTCACTCCTTCAGATACATTTTACGAGTTGGGATGTTCTCCAAGCCAGAGCGCTGAGATTAATTTCCGGGTCACAAACCGGAGGAAGATGATTGAGGAACGAGGAAGCGCAATATCGGGAAATGAGAAACAGCTTTTGTGTCTCTGTGTCACGTACTTGCCAAAAAAAAAAGAAAAATAAATTGCCATAGCTGACATTTTTCCCAAATAAGACGCCTCATCCAAAAGAAGAAAATCAGCTCATTTCTTTTGTAGCATGGAAGCTTCATAATTTAATTGCAGGTAAGGGCGGCAATGGTTAACCCTGCCATCTCACAGCAAAAGAGTTGCAGCTTCATACCCGGCTTGGGGCCCTTCTGTGTGGAGTTTGCATGCTTTCCTTGCGTTAGCGTTGTTAGCGCCAGTTACCTCCCACAGTCCAAAGACAGTTTAGGTTAATTGTTGACTCTGAATTGTCCATAGGTGTGAATGTGAGCGTGAATGTTGTTTGTCTCTATGTGTCAGCCCTGTGACACTCTGGTGACCTATCCATGTCCAGGGTGTACTCCTCCTTCACCCAAGGTCAGCTGGGATCGGCTCCAGCACCCCTGCAACCCTGAATAGTATAAGCCGTTACAGATGACGAGTAGATGGACAATTAGAGGTGCTATTAACATGGTTCTTTAGTTAGTTTCGGCTCTTGCAGTAGTAGTTGAAAAATCAAGAAAAAACATGACTTCCCAATAGGCTTGTCGCGGTAGTCAGTGTTACAGGTGTTACATGCTGGTTGGTGGTTGAAGTGCAAACTGAAAGTGAATGCCGTTGCTCCATACAGAGTCTGATCTCAGAGCAGACTGAGAGATGGCAGAGGATTTGTTGTAAAAGCGAAAAGCAAACATGCTTTTTCGCAATGTTCAGATATAAACCCAGCGCTATAAAGGAACCATAATGTTAATGAGGTAATTGCTGCGATGAAGATGGAGCGGTCACAGGCGGTGTGCACAGTGCTGTACTGCAGCCCCAAGGACCGGAGAACAGAGAGGTCAGACACACAGCCACTTCAGTGTACGCCGCTACACATATTGACCATCATCTTTTCTTGTAAAATGATATATTTGGTAACACCAGTGTTCTCACAAGTTTATTAACCGGTGGGAAAATTTCCTCACCGTCACATCCCTACTCCCCAAAAGTATTATCAAAAGAATAAATCCATTATTTAAAAAAATAAATAAATAAAAAAGCTTCAAAATATTGCAGGCAAAATAAAAAAAATATTTTCTCACACAAACAGAAGAGAATAGCTTTTGATAGCTCGAGGCAAGCAAATATCATTCAAAGCACTATCTGACTGATTACAGATTATAGTATTGGACAGTTTTCAGTTTATGCAGTTTCAAGACCCTGAGATAAAATGTGGTATAATACTATAAGGGGATTCAAGGTTAGTTTTAAAGCCTTAAAGCTTCTACCTTTCCATCAAAACATCTACTGGCTCATCCTGCCGTTGTGCTGTTGGTCTGCTATGTTACCAAACAAGCTGTTTGTACTGCACTGTCTTCAACTTGTATACTTTATTTTATTCAGCTACACTGAACACAGACTTTTGTTGATTGTGAGGTGTAGTAAACAAAAGGTGAGGGAAATCAAAATAATAAGAAATATGTGGACTCATACGTAGTGTGGCAGCAGAGAAGGAAACAGAGCTGATGGATGCCATGTAAAAATACCATTTATCAGCTTGTGGTTTGATGCTTGCTGCTGATTCATAGGATGAGAGGAGGATGAATTGTTACCGAGAGGCCTGTGTTAAGGTGAAAGGATCTCCGGGGGCTGTTTGATGTCTGTTCCTCTCACAGTGAATCATATCTCACCTTATTGTGTCCACACAGGGTTCTCAAAATTGGATCACAGTTGAGTTTTATCTTTGAATGTGGATCACTATTACTATATAGCATTAGGTAGGATGACTACACCCTCACTGAGTCTCTGTGTCTCTCCTTCTGCTCCTGTGCACATTTGCATTTAGTCTTTGCTCTTTCTTATAGCAAATATGGAGCCTCACAGAATATCTCGCCTCTTTTCTATGCAAAAAAAGACTTTTAGCGAGGCATTTTATGATAGTTTTGCATTTCTAACATTAAGACAATTTTTATGTTGCTGTGTCAACTTTCTGGAGAAAGAAGTTTTTTTTATCTCTTTGTGACTGTAGTCACTTTGAACTCCACTTTCACAGGGAGCCTTCTGACTGTGTTGCATCCAAGTACACTCGCTCCACCTCACTCCCTCCCTCATGAAAGAGGCATTTTGAAATGTAAAGTGTAAAGTGCTTTTCATATTCAGTTTCTTGTTCCCATTGAGGGGATCTGAGTCGAAAATCTAACCTCTGTTTCTTTTGTTTCTTTCTCTTTTCTTAGCTAATTCACACCATCAGTGTGGTGGATAGAGACGAGCCACAATCTGGACACCGCTTCTATTTCACCCTGGCGCCCGAAGTCTCCAGCACCTTCACCCTGTGGGATGTCAAAGGTGAGAGGGAAAAGGTCCTACATTGGGGTTATTGATGAGGAAGCATATTTGTGCTGATGGTATTGATGGCATTATCAACAACAATATGATCTTTAGGGTATAATGGTGCACACAGGAGTGTATATATACACACATATATACATATACATACACATATATATACACACATATATATATACATACATACACATACATATGTGGTGAGTGGGTGTGTGCATTTTAAATGTGCACAGGTGCAGAAAAATTGTGCTTGACTGACAAATGTTCAAGATCGTGATGAAGCTGATACAGATGAAAGAGTTTCAGATGATCTCAGTATTTCCCTGAGTGATTGGCAATATGAGCATTTGGTGAAATGCTTGAGGGCATTCTACAAATGAAGACTTGAAGTCAATATTGAGTTAGTTTATAAAAAGTGCGCAGCTCCAAAAACTTTGGATTTATTAGTGAGCACGTTGACAATATCATAGTTATGTCATTGAAAATTCTTAAAAATGAGACACAGAGTACGATTTTGACAATCGTAGGAGGCTTTTTAAACATGCATGTGAAAGAATTTTTATTTGTTCCAAATGTACCTTAAAAAGGGAGATTTGTGAAATATTTAATACACTTATCAACATGGGAGTGGACAAATTTGCTTGCTATGTGCAAATGTATGCATATATTTTATTATTGGAAATCACTTAACAACACAAAACAATGACAAATATTGTCCAGAAACCCTCTCAGGTACTGCATTTAGCATAAAAAAAGATGTGCTCAAATTATAACATGGAAAACTGTAGCCCAACAGGCAACAACAGCTGTCAGTGTGTCAGTGTGCTGACTTGACACTTACCCCAACTGCATGTGATTATCATAAAGTGGGCATGTCCCTTAAGGAGAGACTCATGGCTACCCATAGAACATTCACATATCTTGAGGGCAGAGGTCAAGAGACCCCTTTGAGAATGGGCAACTTTTCCTTGCCAAGTTTTAGTGCAAGTTTGGAGGATTATTTAGCCTCCTTCATGACAAGCTGGTATGGAAGCTGACAGTATGGATTCCTTGGGTTTTCTAGTTTCATATGATACCAGTATCCTCTCTCTAGCTTTTAAACCGAGCCTGCTACAACTGACAAAAGATTGATTTTGTTAATGCATCAAAAAAAATAAATAAATAAATAGCAGCGTTGAACACACACGTTACCGTCGCTAGAACTTTGACTCTCTAAAATTAAGTTATTTTTTCTGTGGCTTAGCATTCACCTGACACAGTATGTATACCATTAGAAAGCAGTACATGCCATTGCATGTCTGACACACTGTACTTGACTGCTCAGCTGAGTTTTCCCCCCACAGTAACAGCAATTTATGTTATTAGAATTTCCTTTTTTTAACACTACCTTTCCTTGTTTCCTCTTCAATACAGTGTCATCATGAAAAGTGAATTCTGTAAAAAATTAAATAAATAATTGCACATACTGCATCTGCACAATGTAAGGAAACATTAAAATCACTGTGCTCCCCAGTGATAACCTCACTTTGTTGGGAAGATTAGTTTTTTCCATGCTTGTCTGTGTTTTTGCAAACATGCTTGCAGATCCCTCGTTTAGAGACGTGCATCTAAGTGAATGTGACATCTGGTTAAATCAAGATTGATCTGACACCAGGAAAATGTCAGGGGAACAGCCCTAGCAAGGGAAATGTCACTGTGTGAAGGCGGCGAGGCCAGCTGCAGTCCAGATCACATGCATGTGAATGGAAACACACATAACCTTGTGTAAAGAACACACACTATGAACACTGTACTGTATATACACGTGCATACTGGGCAGGAAAAACATGAAGGTATGTAGTATGACAGAAGTTTATTCTCTGCTCTATACATAAATACACATGCCACAACATCATGCAGACCATCAGTGTTTATGTTTGTTTTATTTTTTCAGCACTTCCTCTCTGTGATTGTGTGTATGTAGGTTATTAGAGACAATGACACTCTATATTCATGCTTCGATTTAAAAATGTTACCTTTCGCCCCATACACGTACACACAAACACAGACGATTGCAGCCTGTATATATTTTTGGTGAAACACAAACAAAACCCTGCACAGACTTTTGATCCTCCCACACCTTTTTTTTCCACTCTGGTGTCTCTTTTCATTGACACATTTGTCAACCTGTCACTTTCAATCTGTCACTTCTTCTTTTCCCCATCATGGCCTCACATGGCGTTCAGTGTCTGAGCCTTGACACACAGTGATGAAAAGGCTTTTTTCCCCCCATCTTGCTAAATTCTTTTAAGTCGCTGCTGGCAGTCTGTAGAACAAAACCTCATCTTTACCCAATAAACTTTACCGTTACATGACAAACAGCCATCATGTTACCTGGAGAATGTTAGAAAAGAAATTTCATGTGATATGAAGCTGAAGGAAAAAATAAATTCACTTGTTTTTTAGTGGAATACGTTCACTTGTGACATTCAAAGCATTTGTGTACATTTGTGTTCCTTATTTCATTTATATTGTCAGTGACAGAATTTCAAAAACCTTTTTGCATATATGCCAATGTGGGGCATATTTATAAAGTGTGAAAAGCAACACTAAAGTAATAAAACATCGGGGAGGAGTGTACTTTGCAGTATAACAGCCATGCTAAAGTAATCTATTCTGTACAAGTCCTCATGTTGTTCTTCACTTAAGTGGGTCTTTTTCATGTCAAGGACCCATAAATTAATACACGGTAGGACACAGACTTCAATTTCAAAAAACACTGAATTTCCCTATGGGGATTAATAACGGTTCATCTTATCTTATCTTATCTTATCTTCAATTTGATAAGATTTCTCATCAGCAACCTCCATCTGAAAAGATTTGGGTTGTTAGATATGATTAAGACTTGTATAGTTGTCAACTACAGTTGTGGAGCTAACAGTGGAGGAAGTGAAATCTATGATCAAATAGTCCATGGAGGTCCCTCAAGGGATCCCTGGACCCCTGGTTTAGTACAGTACTTTGGCTTTGTTGGCAGTATCTGTTTTCTATTACTGTCTTGCCTGCAAATGAACACAAAGTATTTTTTAATATATTTTGTGACAGGAGTTCATGTTCAGGTTCAAGACTGTCAAAAGAAAAAACATTTCTTCAAAAGACTTAAATTTGAATTGCTTTCAGGTGGCCATGAGACAGCCGTTTAAATCCTGCTTATTACCAGCAGGAGTTTGCAGAAGTTCCTGAAATGTGCATTCTTTCTAATAGCCAGCTGGGGGCGACTGTCCGATTGTACAAGAGTTTGAGAAAATTAGAAATGATAAAGAGAAAATGATTGCCTCAGAAAACATTGTAAACATGATGGTCTCAATCGCTTATTTCAAGTCTTCTTCAATACAGCATGATGTTCATTTAGTAAATTATGGTCCCATTTAGAGTCAAATAGACCATAAAGCAGGGTCTGCTTTAGGGTGTGGCTACCTTATAATTGAGTTGCTATCTCAACGTTGTCTGGTCTGGGAGATGTCCATGATTTCGTGCTAATTTTCGAGTTACTTGTAACCTTTGTAGGTCGCCCACAAATGTCTTGTTCCAGCCTCTTGTGTCACTTCTGGTTGCAAAACAAACAAGATGGCGACAGCCAAAATGCCAAACTCGAGGCTTCAGAACAGTAGTCCACAAACCAGTGGGTGACTTCATGGTGACTATGTCAACTTCTTATGTACAGTCTATGGTCATTCCAGAGGTGTGGCTCTAGACATGGCATTGTTGGTCTGTTGGTCAATCCACCCCTGATTGAGGCTTAAATATCCCAACATTTATTGGATGGTTTGCTATGAATGTGCACAAATACTTCCCAGAGAATGAATGTAAATGATGTGGGCAAACCCTGACTTTCCATCTAGTGACCTCAAATTTCACTTGGAGTAATAAATTGGCATAATACCTGCAAAACTTATGACGTTCCCATCAGCTACAGCTGTACTTTGTGTTTCGTGCTAATTAGCAAAGGTTAGCATGCTAAACTAAGATGGTGAGCCTGAAAAACATGCCTGCTGAACATCAGCATGTTAGCACCGTCAGTGTGAGTGTGCTGACATTTAGAGCAAAGCACCACAGTGTTCAAGTGCAGAATGGCAAATGACCGTAGACTTGTATTCTTGTTTTAGCTAGGACCATGTCAAACAATGCCAGCATCCCAGCTGGGTCATCGGATGGCTCGTTCTGGATGGCAAAGACAAAAGACATATTTTGCTGTAGTTTTGAGGACTTTACACCTTTACATTTGGAGTTCCAGTAGTAACAAACAACAATCACTTCATTAACTACTTTGAGATAAAGGTGGATGTGGGAGGTTGTTCCCATCAATCATTGTATAGCCAAGTTTATAAGTTTATTAGTTTTTATCCAAAACTACACAGGATGCCTCAGTCTATATATGCTGTATATGTTTTCTACAGTCTTTTTCTAAAAGCAGACAACCGTGGAGGAGAATGCTGCGTAAAAGTCAAAAGGACAAACTCAGGGGCGTAGCGTTCCCGTACATAAACAGTAATATGAAGATTGTTCTACATGTGCCAGAGGAGCTCTAGGGCGACATGGATAACGGTGATATATGCTCGGGGAGATGGATTGCTTGGTATCCCACACGTCTACACACAAAGCTTCTCTGACTCGATTTGTCAAAGCCTCCTCCTGTATCCTGGGTTACATTTATCTATGTCTCCGGGAGAGGGCTCATATACACACACTGGGGAAGTTCAATTTCAAGCAGTGGATCTCTCTCACTCATTTCCTTTCCTGTTTTTGTTTAAAATAAAAAAAAGATAAATGTTAATAGCATAAAAGCAGTTCCCCGGTGACATCATTCAACCCCAAGTTAAACTTGACAATCCTGTCACCCTTCGTCCAGAGTCCTTGAACTATGCGTTATGGCAAATGATTTATTCAGACTATATACAGTACAAGGATGGTGCTTTCCTGTCTTTTTCATTTCATTGACTATTTCTTGAGGAAGATATTTTCAATGTTGAATCAAATGGCAAATGTCTTACATTGTCAAGTGTCAAGTCTTGAAAACAATGATTTGTCTTGACATTTCAGTAATGTCAAAGAAGTCAGCATGATCAACACATTTTTATATTTCCATGTAGAGTGTAGAGTTCAAAGGAGGAAAAAAAAAAATAGTAATGAAAATCATTCAGTGGATGGCGTTTTATCTAGTCCACTGCAGCCTACTGTAAACCTGTGAGCAAACAAAGAGGTTGTTGTTCTTCAAATATTAAGTCGCTCATGTGTAATTTTCTGCTTTACCTTGTCTCCCTGACCCCCACCCTGCCTCCCGATACACACCGCCCACCCAGACAACACAGCTGGCATCCGGACCCAGCGGTCAGGCTTTAACCGCCACGAGCAGAATGTTTACTTCCTGCCTATCCTGGTAGTCGACAGTGGGCCTCCCTCCCTCAGCTCCACGGGCACCCTGACTATTCACGTCTGTGGCTGCGACACAGGTGAGAGCTGCACCATTACCATCACCATCACCTTCATGATCAGCAGCAGCGCTAAAAAGGTCATCTACGTACATGCCATTGTTTTGGTCAGCAAACAGTTCTTATCAGCTTATATTTGTGGAATGCTAAACAACAATGGGCCACAAATCTGCAGACAAATGGCCCTCAACTGGAATTTCAACAAGGGGAAAATTTAATATATGCATGATTACACTTTGTTTTTTCTCTTGATAAAACAGTGCTTAATCCTTGTCTACTGAAGAGACTTAACTGGTGTTGAATCTGTACAGTAAATGCTAATTTTTTTTTTTTCCTTTTGCAACACAGAGGGAGCCATCCAGTCCTGCAATGCCACAGCATATGTAATGAGTGCTGCTCTCAGCCCCGGGGCTCTTATAGCACTACTGGTCTGCATGCTCATCCTCATAGGTAAGCAGATGGATGTACTCATGCATGTATGGATGAATGAATGAGGAGATAAATGTATGGGGGTATGATGGACGACTAGACCCATGGATAGGCACAATTCATTAGTATTGCTTTTCCGGGGTCATTGCTGAGTTCAACCACTCCAGCAGGACCACCACAAGCATTATGCTTAATTGTGCTATGTAAAAGGCAAGACTTAAGGGCTGCACCTAAAGGCATGACTACATGTCTGCTGCTCATAAAATCATGCAACCAAGCATGTGTTTTTTAATGGAAGTTATATTTCAGGAATGAAATTGCACATGCAGTGGCAGAAAAAAACAAAGTCGAATGACATGAAAACAAGATCAATTTTTCATTTCTTTCATGAGCTGCTTTGCCGTTGTACATTCTGTCGCTGCTTCTCTGAGGAGAGAGCTTTTGTTTGAACAGGAGCATGGATGATGCCCGAGTTTATGAATGATATCAAGCCACTTTGATCCTCAGGAACACAGACAGAGATGGAGTGAATGGGAGTGAAGTGGAGAGCGGGTTAGAGAGTAAACAGGCAAAAGAGCTGCCTCAGCATTTGTATACCTCTGGAACAGCAGGCTTTAAATAGACCAGGCTTTCCAGACATTCTCTGATTTTTATACACACACGCTAACATACACATGCATGCACACGCTCACCCTCTCAGAGCCCAAAGAGGTTTAGTATTGTCATATCTGAAAATTTTATGAGTTCTTGTCCCCCCCACCCCTCCGCTGTATGTCTTAGCATTCCACTCCTCTGTGACAGGGAGAAACGACAAACACTGTCACAGTGTTTTGCCTCCCCCGTTTGTGCCTATACGCATTTTACGTTGTGCCGGTAGTGAGTGATGGATGATGTGACACCAGGCAGCTCCAACTCCAACTAACATCACTATCTATTTCTTTTAAGAGCTTCTTCTAATGAGAGGTATTAAAACTCTGTCTCCATTAACCGAACCATCTACTGGAGTGAACTTCAAAAGCAGAGCATCATTTATTCATCATGGTTTTAAAAGCCTCAACAAAAAAAAAAATGTTATGTACAAATCTGAGGTAACCTCCGATGGCTATAAAAGCAGTGTATTGTGGTTTTGGTGTTCTGGGTGAGATGACATCCCCTCAAAATGGAGTTGAAAACAATTCTCTGGCCTTTAAACTTATGGAAAGCTAGATACTGTGCAGGAAAATCGAGTTAGCTGGTGCAAAGATTTATTTTCATGGCAATCATGGTGATTTGCATGAAAAAATACATTATGCAGAGTAACATGCTTAGGCTAAAGACTAGGGCGGTCAGTCGATTAAAATATTTAATCGTACAATTGTCAAGATTAATTGCAAATTACATGTAAATGTACATATAGGGGTGATATTTCATGTATTTAATACTTTGCTTCATGCAAATCCATCCATCCATTATTTGTACCACTCATCCTGTTCAAGGTCGTGGGGGCTGGCATTGGACGAAGGCGGGAAACACCTTGAACAGGCCACCACTCCATCACAGGGCTGACACAGAGAGACAGACAACCACTGACACTCACATTCACACCTACTGGACATGTAGAGTCAAAAATTAACCTGCATGTCTTTGGACTGTGGAAGGAAACCGGAGAACCCAGAGAAAACCTACGCTATATGGGGAGAACATGCAAACTCCATACATAAGGGCCCCAAGTCAGGTTTGACCTTGCGACCCTCTTGCTGTGAGCTGACAATGCTCTTTATGCAAATGTATGCATATATTTATTATCGGAAATCCATTAACAACATTAATCAATGAAAAATATTGTCCAGAAACCCTCACAGGTACTGCATTTAGCATAAAAATATGCTCAAATCATAACATGGCAAACTGTAGCCCAACAGGCAACAACAGCTGTCAGTGTGTCAGTGTGCTGACTTGACTATGACTTGATCCAAACTGTGTGTGATTATCATAAAGTGGACATGTCTGTCAAGGGGAGACTCGTGGGTACCCAGAGAACCCATTTACATTACATATCTTGAGGTCAGAGGTCAAGGGACCCTTTTGAAAATGGCTAAGAAGTTTGGAGAGTCATTTAACCAATGGATTCCTCAGGTTTTATTTTTTAGGAGTATTGTTTAGCCTTTATTAGAGAGTGTGAGAGTGACAGATGTGAAAGGGGGGATAGAGAGAGAGGATGACATGCAGCAAAGGGCTGCAGGTCAGACTCGAACCCTGGGCTGCTGCGGTGGTGATGCTAGCATCTTCACTCCAGTTTTACAACTGCCCCCACTACAACCTCCGAAAGATGGATTGCGTTAATGCATTGAAGAAATTAGTGGCGTCAAAAAAAATTTGCGTTGATACGTCATTATCGTTTTAACTTGAACAGTCCAACTAAAGAGACGTCATGATTTAACTATTTTGGTACCATTTCATGATTTGTGCCATTTTGATTCCACTAATGAAATGATGCACTGCTGATTCCAGTCGTGTCAGTGACTCTAATCAGCACTAAGTCCATGCCACTTTGAGTGACTGATACTGATTGGTTGAAAATGGAGAGCGCACGCCTCATCAAAGCACTGAAGGACAGGCTGAGTCGGAGGGCCTGGTTTCTGCCAGTGATTGTGTGGACAGAACAATCTCAAGGGCTGCAGGGTCTGGGATCAGAGGGATGAGCAGCGTTTTCACAACTATCGCGTGGTGTGAATAACAGACGGCAGCGAAGCATGTGGCAGCAATCTTATCAACTGCACATTGTCCAACACTTTCCAGTTCCTGCTTTACCACACACACACACACACACACACACATATATATGTATATATATATATATATATATATATATATATATATATATATACATATATATATATATATATATATATATATATATATACATACATATATATATATATATATATATATATATACACACATAACATACATATATATATATATATATAAACCCACAAACACAAAAAAAAAACACACAAACAACAAAAAAACCAACACAAAAAACCAACAAAAAAAAAAAAAAAAAAAAAAAAAACATACATATATATATATGTATGTGTATACACACATATATATGTATGTGTATACACACATATATATGTATGTGTATACATACATATATATGTATGTGTATACACACATATATATATATGATACATACATACATATATATATACATATATATATATATATACATACACATATATATACACACACGCATCCACCAGACAAATCACTCTTCACCTATTAACTGCAATGCCATCCGTTCTCTCAATGCTGTGTGCTTTTTGTCTTCTCACACACACCCTTGGCACACACAGCGTCTACCTGACCAGCCAGCACTCCCTCTCTCCAGAGGCTGGACCACCTCTATTACATCAATTGTTGGATGATGAGAAAAATGAAAACAAATTTCTGCCTAATTACCTTACAAACAAACAGTCCCTCCATCAGTTCATTTATAGGCCTGATGTGATGAATCCATTCCACTGCAGCACAGCATCTGCATGCATCCATTCCAATTACCTCCCATCTGCTTGTGATGAACCCCTGGGTGGGGGCAACCAGCGCAGCCCAAGGGTAAATTAACCGTCTTGTCAGGAATGCTTATCGCAACATCTGTACACATGGGGACCAGCTATATATAGGAGGTAGCTATATGCAGGTACATATGCTTGCTACTAAGGTAAATGCTGAACATGGTTTTGTATTAGCATTGCCCGAGGCATGCCAATCTCTAGAATAAATAGGTTTCCAATAGTTTACCATTTAAGCATCCGTGTGGAAGTGAGGTTATCTGATCATCTTTGCTTCACATACTGTCACTCCTTTCAGTACTATTTACCGAAAAGCAGCTGATCTGCACGTATGAGGGAGTTCAGAACGTCAAGTTTTCTACCTCCCCATTACTCTCCTCATTAGTCTGAGTTTAGAGTAATTGTCTTAGGGCTCGCTTAGTATGCACGGCAGTGTGCGCAACAATTTACCACAAACCATGACTGTTTCCTCAACCCAGTGGCAATTAATTCACCCCTTTCATGGTGGAGAAGAATAAACACAATGGTTACAGACACCGCTCTCCCAATGGAGCCCAGCAAACAATGCGAGAAGAGAGCGAATGTACATTATCAGTCAGAGATACTGCATGAAGTCCCCCATTCAAGATCAGCGAGGCTCTGAAAGCTGGCACAGCTCTTTAGGCAAGGAACACACAGGGTGTTTTTCATTCAGCAAGTTATTTTTCAGGCCATTTACATTTACAATTACCAGGAGCGGCAACAAGTCATTTGTACAGATTATATATGAAAACTATCGTTTTGATGATTGGCTGCACTTTCTTATAGGAAAAAAAAAGAGTATTGGAAGGTGTTGAATGCAAAGGTGAAATGTGTTTTATAGCCACATCCTGACTTCCAAGGTCACTTTGAAAGTGTGCATTTGTTTGTGGGCTTTTCAGGCATACTAATATATGTGCTGCTTTCACATGTGTGAATTTCCTGTACACAGCACATAAAGTCATGACAGTGATCTAGTTAGACTGTGAGACGATATAGGCATATCTCATTTTCAAAAATGTATGGACGGGTGTTCTGGTGGGTTCAGAGCATCAAACAATCCGTGCCGTCCCAGACAGCGCCGGCCCCCCATTATAATTGATAGTCTTTTATCTCTGTGGGCTTGTCGGCATTTGTTTTAGCCAACAGGCTATCTGTTCCAGAAGATGCATGGTGCCCACTGGTTAATGATCTATCTAAACGTCCCTTCATTGGCATCCCTTAGAGTCGTTGCTCATTGTCCCTGCAAAAGGGAAGGAAAAAGAAGTCTTTTAACTGTAGCACAGTCATAGCTGACTGGCCACAGGAAACACACCCTGCCGCCAATCAAAGCTCAATAATTAAAGGACAATCATCTGAGTATTATCTACTTTTTTGGCACCGAAATTCATTATTAATAAGCCTGATTTTTATCGCCAATTGTAATGGTTTCCCAGCATGTGTGACAATTACTAAAAGGCCACTCATAGCTCTCACTAATTCAGATAATATTGTGAAGTGGGAGAGCAGGAAAAAGCACGTTCTGGAAAGAATCACATTAATTTTATATAGTTATTCATTATAGAGAAGGAAATTAATGAACTGAGTCCCAGCTACTGTTAATTCATGCATTCTGGTATAGCAGTTTGTAATCATGTTTGATTTAATACATTCATTTCTGCATAATTTTAGTGACAAATATTCTGATAACATCAGTCATTTTATTTGGTGTCATGTTTGTATTTGAGAGTATTGACCAATCCCTGTCCACATCCTTCTATGCTTATTAATTAGCTGATCAAAAAGAGGCTTGATTGTGGCTTATCCATATTGTAAATGGTGTTGTTCATCTTTCTCATACTCCCCAGTGTGCATAATTCATTCATAACTGCATGTAATATGATTTTTATCATCAATAAAATTACATTTGATACTGCTGCCAGTCTGAGACAGATCTGGAGGAGGTTCCATAGGGAGGGGTGCAGGGCAGCCCCGAGGAGGGCTGATGGAGTCAGGGGGTGGGTGTCTGAGCTAAGTGAGACTTGTCTAATCACAAATGTAGGCGGTAATTAAAATAACTAAGCTGAAATTAAAACCTCATTGATTCATCTCTGCATACAGCCTTTGTTTTCCTCTCGTCTCATTAGTCTATAACGCGATCCATCTCAATTGCTTTCCCTTCCTTAATCCAGACTTCATTTTACGAGGCAATTCTTTCTTTTTGTTGATGGTTGCCTCTGGTTTTAAAGAGGGGACGTATCATGAAAAACTCTTTTTCAGTGCTTGTGCACACACATATTTGGGTATGTGGAGTGCCTATCAACCCAAACGTGAAATAAGACAACCGAGTTTTTTGTGAGCTGCTTACATCAGAAAACGTGACTCAACAAACCAGTCAGATTTGGCTCATACAGTACGTCACATGCAGGCTCTTCAGAATATACAGCATATTATTGCCCACAGCTTGAGAACCACCTTTGTAGATTTTTCTCAGTAGACTGGGCTTTTCCCAACTGTGAGTCCCACAAAATATGTTCCCATATAACTAACCTGCATAGCCAGAATATGTTTTGAGGGAAATGTATTTTCTCTCAGATTACAGTCACAATTTTAAACCTGAAATTAACATAACTTGAAACAAAAATGTTTCCTTCCATAAGCAATTAAAAAAAAACTACTTTTATTGCACATTTCTTGCAAATTCATCGACAGTATATGTAATATGTGCAGTAGCGTGTTTGGAAAAACTTTTTATACACCCAGTGATACATTCAAACAGAAGAGTAAAACAAAATCAAAAAGTAAACAGATAACTGAGGAAAAAGGAAGAAAAGCTTACATACAGTATATACATATGTACACATTCACATCTACAAACACCTTCATATACAGTATATACATACACACACACACCCATGCACATCCAGATACTCACGCATAGTTGTACTCAGACATATGAATATGTATCAAACAAAAAAAATTTAAAATAATGCAATGCAAATGCAATTCAGTTGTATGGGAATGTAATTTTAACAAGAGAGACCAGGCTTTTTTGGGGTGGCTGTGGCTCAGAAGGTAGAGTAGGTCATCAAATCCTTGAGCAAAACACTTAACCCCAAATTGCTTCTGAAGCCAGCGGTGTGCAAATGAGATGAATGAGTAATTAGATTGGATTCTGATGGACAATGTTGGCACCTTCCATGGCAGCCTCTACCATAAGTGTATGAATGTGTGTGTGAATGCTGACATGTAGTGTAAAGCACGTTGAATGGTCAGGAAGACTAGAAAAGCACTGTATAAATCCAAGTCCATTTTATGTGAGGGGGTCTTCAAGCGCTAAAACTGAGCATTTTGAGCATTGTGAATTTCCCCACTGTGGGACCAATAAAGGAATATCTTATCTTATCATTTCAGTGTAAATACAGGTGTATTCAGACACAGTATGAGGAAAATAAGATAATGTGTTTTTGCAGATTAAAGCATCTAAACATGTTCTAGTAGAAACCAAAAATAAAAGTTTGAACCTGAACATGAGCACGCTATGTCCCCTTTAAAGTAGTGATGGAACCACTAAGTCTTAGCTTCACTCGATTTGGATGAGTATTGATATACAGATTGGTCTCCATTAGATATTTTGAATCACATTTCTGGGCAAGGCAATCGGGATTGTGAAAAATCAATGCTCATGCATTTGAAATATAAAACCTGATTATATATTATCTTCCCCTGCTGTGCGTTTGCCCTGAGAGGTGAAATCAAAATTACAATGGGCGTAGTTAGAAAGTTTCCCATGAAAATACTCCATCATACACACATATTGCATGGCTGATGTGAAGCAAGCACACCACACCTTGTACACATTTAGTTTCTTATAGTTGTGCACTTTTGTACCAAATGCCCTGAATCTGGGTTTGGTATATTATTATTCTCAACAAAGTAAAGATGAATTACATTTTTGAATGCAAACTCTTTAAACTCAGCCATGACTAATGTGCAGCAAGAGGCTTAAAGCCACATATTGCTAAAGATTTGTTGTAATAACAGTTAATAAATTTCCTTAAATGGGATCCTGCTCTTTATGTCATTATATACTGCTCAGATTGACCTAACAAATTCATATTTAACCATATGAATGCACAATATGTGCCATCACTTGACAATATCAAGGTTTTCTTGGTGAACTTGTTCAGTTAACCTGTACATATGACCATTTGTGTGGAATTACAATATTTCTCTCTCTCTCTGTCTTATGTCTCCTTCACCATCAGTCCTTGTCTTGCTGATCCTGACCCTAAAACGACACAGGAAGGGCCAGAGGATGGCGGAGGATGAGGAGGACATGAGGGATAACGTCATCAAATACAACGACGAGGGCGGAGGAGAGCAGGACACTCAGGCGTACGACATGAGCGCCCTGAGGAACCTCTATGACTTCCCAGAGGCCAAGAGCTGTGACTCTGGCCCGGACATCCGCTCACTGCCCCAGTGGATACAGGCTAACCGGGTCAGTGGGGGTAGTGCCGAGGGAGCTGCAGCATCGGCGGCGGCAGACTTCTCCCTATTCAAAGGCTACATCCGAAAGAAGGTGGAGCAGGCCGACGCTGATCTGTCGGTGCCGCCGTACGATTCCTTCCAGACGTACGCCTTCGAGGGCACCAGTTCACCAGCGCTTTCGTTGAGCTCCATCCACACGCTGTCCACCACCTCAGAGCAGGATTTCTCCTACCTCAGCGACTGGGGGCCACGTTTCAGGCAACTGGCAGGCTACTATGCTCCAGGAAAACCTGAGGAGGAAGGGTCCTAGCACAGCTTCTTCTCTGCAGAGACATTTAAACTCCTTCTTCTTCCTCCTTCTTCTCTGCCTCCTCTTCTCACCCTCTGGCACTCAGAGCCAGCACTGTGTACTCCTTAAAAGACAGAGCACCACCGCTTTTATCTCTTTGAAAGAAAAGTCCCAGTGTCAAACTTTGAACTTTTTTTTTTTTTTTTTTTTTTTTTTTAAACAACTCTTTTTTGTGTGAGTTTTCGGACTTCACCAAAATTACCATTTAGTCTGAGGTGAGGATTTTAGCCCTTTATTTTAAGCTGTGAGACTGTTTTCAACATTACGTAGGTAGGGTTAAACTATGCCAAGGCAAAACGGTCTGACAAACATGTATTTATTTAAGGTGGAAATATTTATGTATTTATTTGTTTTTATGTATTTATTTATTTATTTATGCCATGATCACTATGGTAACTGTAACAGTGAACTCTGCTGAAGTGCTAAAAAAAAAAAAAAAATGTGAGGGGAGGAGGACGTCATAAACAGAATGAGAGACAACATGGAAGAAAGAAAGAAAGACAGACAGACAGACTGCAGTGGCAGATGTCTCTACAGAATACTGGCAAAGAGGCAACATCTGGGTCATACAAAATTACATTCTGGAAAATATTTGTATTTATTTTCTATGACCACTTTTTGTAAAATAACCAACTTCAGATGTGTAGAAAGAAGGAACAGATGGAGTGAAAGAACTGCAGAAGAAAAGAGCTGCCAGTTCAGTCTGAACAGTTGAGACTGACATACTTTTGCTGTATTTTAGTGATTTATAAAAGGGTTTTTTGCAGGTTACAAACTGAGGACAATTGTGCGTTAACAATTTCTTTTCTTATCCTCCCCACAGCCAATTGTAAGGCAATAAGGCACAAACCGCAACAGTGATTTAACACTAAACAAAATGACTGTTTCATGGAATTGGCTGGTTGCCAGCGTTGTCCCACTGGGAGACAATTTTCATTCCAGATTTTTTTTTTTTTGTGTGCGTGTGTGAGAGTGTACAATATGTTCAATTCATTTTCTATCCTGAGCCGTTTGATTTCACATTTGATATTTTATTTTCCTTTGGTGACGGGAGGGAGGAGGGTTGGGGGACTAAGTGACAACAGGATGTCTAATTAAGAGGGAGAGGTTTAAGGGTAACACAAAACAAATGGACTGGTCACATCCACCTGATATCCGCAACTTGTTCAATGTTGACCTTAACTTGCAAATGTATTGAAAATTAACAAAAAAAAAAAAAAAAAAGGTGAAAAGAAATAAATATTTAATTTTTTTGGTACAAATCTCACTGTGTGGAATAAACTTAAAATCAGCAAATGACATCAGTGGTAAAGTGAATAGAGCATCCAGGTTACTAATTAGTGTTTGCCACTTGTTTGCTGAAGATGTCTCCTGAATTATGAATAATTGTGGAGCTGGCTTGCATTTACACCAGGGGTAGATTCAGAGAATAGTCCTAGATGGAAACAAATAGACCATATGACAGGCCACAGCCAAACAAAGGCTCTCCTCTCAGCGTGGCTCCCCCCGGCTGCCGGCTGCCAAACTACTGTAATTGTCGTAGTCACCAGAGGATGCTGGAGTTACTTTCATCTTTATGATCTGCTGCTAAAATGGACAGTCAGGCAGTGGGATCCTCATTCACTTGCTTTTATAACTGGGTTTCAAAGACGATGTCAGCTTTTTTTTTTTTTTTTTTTTTTTTAATCATTAGTAGGTCTACTGTATCCACTGATTGTGTGCCGAGAGCTAAATTATCCATCACAGCTAAACAAAAAGACGCTTTCTCCACATTTTTGGGTTCTGTTATGGAGCTGAAGTGACAGCAAGTATTGCCAATGTCACACGCCACAACTAGCAGATTGGTCTTTAGCTTATTTTCAGCAGTGTTACAATCACAGTAGGATAACAAATAGGCAGCTTTCAGAACTGTGGAGAACTGTATAAAGTAATTAAGGTTAAACTTCAAACTTGAGAAAGAGAAAGAGAGAAATGTCACCATTTGAATCACCGTCTTTATGTATGCAGCAAACTCTACTACTTCTACTGCACTGACCTAACACTGCAGCAGTGCATGCGTATTTGTTTATCTTTGCCAAGTAGTGATTTGTCCATCCATTATTAATCATAGCCTTTAGCCCAACAGTATTTGCTAAGTGACAAGCAAATGTCATGGTCTGGATGGGTATACGCAAATGTAGGTCAGCATGAGCTCCACAGTCGCAGTCATGCAGGGAGCGGAGAATACATGTGAGCCTTTAAAGAAGCTCTGTACAAGACAATGTCATCCGGATGGCCGCAGGTCATGTGATTAATGCTGCGTAAGTGGAGGTTAAAGAGTCAGCACATATCTGGGGGAAGAAAGCTCCCCTGGTCACTCCAATCCTTATTTTCCCTGCAAACGAGCCCTTCGTTCATCTTCTATCATTGTCAGAGAAAATGTCATTCCTTTGTGATTGTCTGCACATGTGAACATATGAGTGTGTTGCCATAAATCAGACCCGTTCCCCTTCCAACTCCAAGGGCAACACGAGGCCCATCATTAGCTATGCAGATAGATGTTTGGTGATGGACAGTTCTCTTGGGGGGACGGCCGTGTGCTGTTAAATATCCTTTTCTCTTCTCTCTGTACTTGGCTGGGTAATGACAATTGATTAAACATTGGGGGGGAAATATGAATGCGCACCGTGGAAAATATCAATCATATATAGCCTAATAGCGGAATAACATTAGTTATTTAGTTTTCAGACACACTCAAAACAAAGCTTTCACCTTCACCAAGGTAACAACAAGTCCATTTAGCTGAACTACACTGCATGCGCAAATTTGACTTTACCACAACAGATGCAAATGTACCACTCTGACAAGCTGAATTAATAAAGTGAGATGACTATTATAGTTTGATAACCATCGAGTGTTTACAAAATCTGCATTCAGGTGGAGGATTATGTATATGTTCTATTCACCCACACCATTTTCGTGCTCAGACAAGCACTCTATTCAAAGCTTGGATAATGACGATGACATTTTTGTTGTTGTGACAGTACATTACTCGGGTCTGTGACGATCATTTAATTCATACCAAAATTAAATCAAAAACAATAGCGCCATTTATTTGTACAGCACTTTAAAAACTCAGAGCTCAAAAATCAAATGAAAGAAGCCTTGTGAGATAAAAGATAAAAAGCAAAGTAGGGCAAGATAAGAAGGGAACGGATCAAAAGGCGTCAAATAATAGCATGCTTCCTTTTTCTCAACCACTTAGCTTGTTTAGGGTTGCAGTGGTCTTTCCCAACATGCTTTGTGTAAGGCAGGCTACACTGTGGACAGGTTGCAGTATAGACAGACCCACAGGCTACCAGGAGCTTCCTCTTCATCTAACCTGCATGGCTTTGGACTGCAGGATCTGGAGTAAACCCACAGAGAAAAGTGCCCATCTCACAAATCAGTGCCCCCATCAAATAAAAACATATCTACAAAAAAATACATTTGAAGCCTGTAACATGATATTGATTCCATTATTGCCAAAGCTCCTTAGGTAGGTTGCTTCAAATCACAGAGGCCCTGATGGAGAAAGGCCTGGTCACCTATTCTTTTCATTTTAAATGTTGGATCAGCCAGAGGGGTCCTGCACGGGGATCAGAGGTACTGGCTCACAGACGGGAACAATGTGTGCAGTAAATAGCCAGTAAATAGCCAGGGGGCAGACCTAACCAGGCTTTAACAGGTGATCAGTAAAATGTATATTAGAGTGAGGATTTTGCAGGTAACATGGACACTTCTGATTTATCTTCCAATAAAGAGTATCACAGGAAAAAAATCTTACAACTCCAACAAGTACTTTAAAAAAAAAAAAAAAAAATTACCAAGAGCTGTAAGTCCTGATAATCCCACTCGGAGTCAACAGCTTTATGCAAGTTTCATCTGTTTGCCGTCTTCTTCTTTTGGTTTGTTGGTCTATGTGCTATGTGTTGGTCACAGCTTTAGATGCATGAGGGAAAATATATTAAAAAGGTGCAAAAATATGCAGCAGAAAACCATTAGGCCTTTAGTGTTACTCACACTGCTCCCCTCAGCAGTATGGTGAGAAACCAACTATCACAAACATGGAGAACATTTGTGCACTCAACTTCTTTTGACATAAGCCACAATCGCTGTTTTTCTGTATTATTTTACATTTTTATTTGAATATATTAGGAGACTATGAATAAACATTAATCTCATGGATGAAGAAGAACATGTTTTGTGCCAGATCAGGCTGTTTTCACGCAGTTTGTGGCCATATCTATGAAAAGTTATGCACTGTTTGTTTTTAATTTTACTAAGAGTTGCAAGTACTAATAATCCTACTCGGAATCAATAGCTTTATGGGGGTTTCATCTGCTTGCCATTTGCCATCTGCTTCTTTTGGTTTGTTGGTCTATGTGGGTGTCCTGTGCAACTTCCCCACATAAAAAACAGTATTCGTCGTCCCAAAAATGGCCACAATAAGCAACAACTAGGTAAAATAAGCTGCAGATCTTTTCAACTGTTTGCTAACACGCTAGTCACAGAACTTGATAAAACTATATAATTTATGGAGGCCTGCTGCTTTGTTATGGAGTCTGTTTTCTCCTTTTGGTCAAAAAAAAAAAATCCTCAAAGCTGAATCATGAAGGACTACAGTTTGCCTGAAACTGAAAACCAACATCTGCAACTGTCTCAGGTTATGTAACAAATTAGAACACAGTATTGATTAATCATAGGATGCCTTTGTGCATTAAACCTTCTTGTTTTGTAATTGTCCTCGAAGTCTGGTTCAAGTGAGCTTCTCTCTACTCTCAATCACAGTTTGATTGAGAGTAGATTGCACAGTGTGTTTCACTGGGGAACTGGCTCATTGAGATTAAAGTTTATGATAATGCAAAGACTCTATAACCTTATTTTCCTGCAGCAGCTTTCTTGGGTCACTAAAAGTTTTTCTTTTGTTCTCTTGGGTGTAGTGATCTCTTTAACATGTGGACTTGATCATGCTCCACCAGGTGCTGCCAATTTGGACTGCACAAAGTGTGATTTGTGGTAGGGATGAAGCCATGTGCTCTTTTTCATTATATTTTGAATTTCACTTACCTTCCAGCCCAAGTAAAATAATTTTTATGTAGTAGTTTTTATGTAATATTGAAGAGTAATTGTACAGTAAATGAAAAAAAATTTAATGTAATTGCTTTTGTTTGGAGTTTTTGGTCAGACCCTTGTTAATATGTAGGTGGTTTTGGCCATGGGGTATTTAAAGTTGCTGTGTCCGACTTCAAGGATTTTGTCTGTTGGCTGAGGAATCCCCTCTGTCTTTGTGTGTGTCTTTGAGTTTGTCTTTGTGTTTGTCTTTGCTCAAGCAATCATAGCTTTTCTCAGTGAAGGAAGCTGAGTGAAAAACCAGTAGCTCTGAACCAAGTCCATAGTTTATTGCTCTTATTGTTGGTGCTCCAAGCCTCCCAGATTTGCTGACCCAACAATCCCAATAAAAGGCTTTAAAAATCCATTCCCAACATAAGGGTTTGGTACAGTGAAGCCCTTTGGGTGTTCCAGGGATCATACATGCGGCCCTCAAGTTTTTAGCCAAACAACAAACAAAGATATTTTGGAAAACTCACAAGCGCAGAGGAACTGAAGTCCTCCTCCAAACAAGTTGTATGGAAAAATACTCTGTGTTCAACATGGCTCAAAATGTTTATAAGAAAATCTACTCTTTCTTCCTCATTGGAAATTTCTGGATCTGGCCCCGCCCCTCCCACCTCCACTGCTTGTGCTAGGTTGAGCAGTGAGGATCACTTTCTAGGTCTGATTTAACTCAAAACCATGATCTTTGCTGAGTAGTTTTGTTGCCTAAACAGACAGGAGATTTATGGCCAAAAGCCCTGAAGACCAACTTTTTGCACATGGGAGAAATATGTATTTTAGAAAATGATGAAATTTAGCTTGCAAAATACCAATCTGTAGCTGTGATACCTCTCATTTCACTGTAGTGTGGCTCTAATGATATGGAAAGCCCCACAAGTTGTCAGGATTGATTCCTTATGAAACCCTGGCTGCAAAGTTGACAAGTTCGCTTATTACGAGAAACTTTGGGCTTGTTTTCCTGAAAAGTTGCAAACAGACAGAAGTGTAGTTGCTTATTTGGGCTTACTGTCTCGCTCCTCTATTCTGTTTCTATTTTGTCCTGTTGTAGGATCCATACACAAAGTTACAAGCTAAAAATAGATGCAATGGATTTCTTTTGGGTTTGTTTCTATAGACCTTGTTGCTTGTTTCTCTCGTGAGATGTCTCGTAGCATATTCTGTGTATATACTGTGTATGTGTATATATATATATATATATATATATATATATAAAAACATCATTGGTCATGCGAACAATGTTAACTTGATTTTCATTGGAGGGGACAACACAGATTAAGTTGCACCTACTCTTAGTTTTGCAGCAGTCAATTTAAAGTGCGTAGACCTGATTTAGAGGTCAGTGGTGACTCTATAACTCATTGCACATTGGCAGTGTAGCAGACAATTGATTTGACGCTGTCTCTGTTACTACGTTTGTGTCTGCCACTACAGCATCTCTGTCACTTTAAATAAAGGAGGACATCTCACTGAGGCCTCACTATAAAATGTGGAGAACATTAGTGCTGTATAGTCTCTTGACATGTGGCTTGTGTGGGTGCTGTTAAGTGCATTGTTTCACAGCTTTAGATGCATGAGGGGAAAAAATATATTAAGGACTTTTACACATTGCTAACACAAACTATGCAGCAGAAATCCATCTGGCCTTTAGTGTTGCTCACACTGCTCCCCTCAGCAGTATGTTGAGAAACAAACTATCACAAACATGGAAAACATTTGTGAACACAATGCCTTAAAACGTAAGCCACAATCGCTGTTAAATTTAATTTACTGAGGACTATGAATTTAAAAAAAATAGATAATTTCAAGGAAAAAGAAAAACATGTTTTGTATCATATCAGTCTGGTCTCCTACACTGTTTGTAGCTATACCAAAAACAAAAAAGTAAAGGAGTGTAATTCGCATAACTAATTTGTGTGTAACAAGCAGTATAAAGAGCAACAAACGCCATGTAGGGAGGAGTCTGGGGTGGATAGGTGGTTCAAAAACCCAGACCGCTGTTTATGTCCCATGTGAACCTGGAAATCAACGTTGATTTGTCACGTAACTTTCATACTTAAATATACCTCTTCTGTAGTTATTTAAACCCAAACCACGATCTTTTCCTAAACCAAACTAAGAAGTTTTGTTGCCTAAACCTAACCAAGTTGTTTCCTGTGAAGACAAAAGTTTATTTTGAAAAGATTGCATGTATGTAATGACTGGCAATTGTCTAGTGTTGCTGGGCATTTGTAGAAAAAAATGAATATATATGAACCATTGTATGAGAATACGTTGACCAGATTTAGTTACCGCTACACATCCTGTAGGTAGACACAAACAACCTGTATATGATTTTGGGGAATTAAATCTTAGACTATTTTTGTTATGACTTCAGACAAGGACAGGACTCAAATGCATGACTCAAAGTCACTGATGTAAAAATAGAAACAGTCTTAACTAATCAAAAAGTCTGTACACAGGTAAGCAGGGGAACAGGCAACCAGATCCAAATAAAACCAGAGGCAAAGGTAGGGTCAAAAACCAGGCAGATAATCATTACAAAAAGGCAGACACAAGGAAATGCTGGAACGAGAATCACGAGAACCATCAACTACAAAATGGCAACATGAGGAAGGGCGAACACATTATATACTAGTGGGGGAGGATCAAACGAGACACAGGTGGACACAATCAGAGGCGGGGAAGACAATCAGACACCCCTGGCGGGAAGGAAAGTAGGTCAGGGGGCGTGGAGACACACGAGGGCAGGAAATTCACTGATCTGAAACGAGAGGGAAGGTTAGTGATGACAAAATAAAACAGGAAGTGGCTATATCAAAGAAATGAAGAAACAGAAAAATAAACATGACCTAAGATCTGGAGGCTGTGACAATTTTACATTAACAGAAATGAATTGCATTTAGGGGTGTCACGATTTTGATTTGAAATTGAAAACCAATCAAAATGAGCTTTCAGTTTTGACCTTAAATTTAAAAGCAGGATTAGCGATTTGTCTCTGCCTACTTGCATGAATAAATGAATAAAATAAATAAATAAATAAATAAAAACAATTGAAAGATGACACAGCAGTTCTTACCCATAGCCTACAGCTAAAGATGACATTGCGCATTTTGCTATATTTCTACAGCTGCACTTTCAGAGCTATGTCCACTGCCAGAGTTGGAGATGACGGAGAAACAGCAGAACTGAAAAAGCTTTCTCAACATTTTTTATGTAAACAATGATGAGCACGATTTATGCTTTGCCGCATCTACGAGGGTCGCAAGTGTCTGCACGGCCAAAATGACGTCACACCATCAAACACACCTTGTGCCAGGTTATCGCCTCTCTGAGCACATCCAAATTTTTCAAACTAAATCAATGCAGATGGGCGGAAAAAGTTTGTGGTATGTTATGTGGTACATAACAAAATGATACCAAACTTGATACCGTGCTGCCCTTCTTTTTAAAGAATTTGAAAGTTTTAATGACAGTTGTCGGTGCATAAAACCAATAATCTATTGATATTTACAAATCCAGACTGTGGACAATGGCATGTTTTTTTTTAAATTGAATCATGACCTGAAAGTTGAAAGTCTCATCAAATTGTGGATTTGCAGAATCGTGACACCCCTAATTGCAAAATATTTTGAATATAATTAACTTTGAGAATAACTAAGAGACTAATGAATTTCCCTAATAACACTAAAATTTAAGAGTTTGAGAAACCTGTCTTCTCTCTTCACACCTTTTTTTCTTTCTCATTCCTGGCAACCCAGGAAAAAAAAAAAACCCCACAATCTAACTAGTGCGTTTACACAGTTAAAAAGTGGCTTGTTTCACTCATCTCTTTTGAAGGTGCCCTTGAGACCCTGTTTCTGTGGCCTTGCATTCTCTGCTAGAGCTGTTACAATACCTCCCTCCCTACGAACATCACTCCACCTGAGCTGTCATTGTCATCACATCCACCATAAATGTTAAAAAAAACACTCGTCACTTAAAAGGAGCCCCCTTGAGGCATCAGCCTTTTTTAAAAATAATAATAATGATAATAAAATGACACAATCAAAAAGCTGAAGACAATCATGTTTGATGTCATCATATGCCCCCACAAGAAAAGGCTACTTGTGTTTGCCCTTCAAGCCCCGTGCAGCAGGAACGAATCAGTGGATTCTGATCCAGTGCATGCAACACGAGGTGCATACTAATGTTGTCTAATCCAGCCATTTAACCAGCACCTTGCAAAGACTTGGAGACAGGAGACATATAGGCCCATACCTACATGTCAAAAGTTGTTTTATTGAACATGCAGCACTTCTTCAGTGATGTTCACATTTAAAATTTATGGATGAAGTAATGGGTGTCCAGGTAGTTGATCTCTCTACTGGGAGATGTTTCAAGCATAAGTCTCTTTTCCCACAGGGAGGTAGACGGAGTCTCTCATGCCTCAAGCCACACTGTATTAGCCTCTATGTAATGGTAGGTAGACACCAATGGAGCATACATCACTCCATGTAGAGGTGTTGCTCCCACTATCCTCCACAATTTCTTGCCCCGGTTGGATCAATTGTCCTCTAAATGGAGGTTGTAATTCAGCTCAGGGTTGACAAAGTACCAAACTCGTCAAGGGCAAGGGTAGCGCAGTCTTACTGCATTTCACAATTTTTTTTCATCTGGTCCAGTCACTCTGAAAAACATCACTTTGTTGTTTTGGACTCTGTTTTGGGGGTAAGATCTAACTATGTGTGAATACTAAATGGGTTTTTACACTTTATCTCCCTCTTGATCAACTATTCAAACATTTAAAGTGGCCCTACAGACAGGAGCTACCAAACAATAGCCAATCACTTGAATTGGCATTCAATATACAATAACAACGCTAGATAAACTGCAGTAAATGGTAACCGAGCAGGGATAACAGGCTTGTTCTGCCATTTTGATATGCTTGCCAGCACTTTGTTTTCACTCTGGGACTAAAATTGGTCGTAAAACAGCATTTGGCACAACAGATGCCGTGAAGATAAAGGAAAAGTAATGTACAGGGCAGGTGGCACACTTTTGTCTCACATGAGCGAGCATCTTGTTGTCAGTTTGCCACGACGTTGGTAATAGAAATGTTATCAGTGCTGTTAAGATTCATTGCTATTCATGAGCAGAAGATTTTATAAGGTCATCTCAATAAAAGGGCTTGAGACTGAAAAGGCTGCTTCAACAATGCCATGGACTCCCTGGGCCTCACCCTTTGATTAGAAATCACATGTGCCTGCATTAATAAAAGACAACCTAATCTAGGTATAGCCATTCCAGTGGCTGAACAATGGACATATCGTTTAATTAGAAAAGGAAGAGATCCTGCTTAATGAAAATAAATAGTAATATACTAAAAGAGCTCAGTGGTCAGCACTATCGCCTCACAGCTGGCCAGCTGGAGTTGCAACTTCTTCCTACGTCAGTGTAGCATAGGTGGTGCAATGGAGGGGCCTCCTAGCTACCCTAGGATGACCCAGCTCATTTTCATTCCCATGGTGACAACCCATGAGGCTTTGTCACATCTGTCGGCATTTGCTACTGCCGCACAAGGCACCTTTTAGCACCAGTATGAGATGCACCAGGCTTTCCATTAAGTGCAGTGTAACGGATACAATGCAACAGTAAATGCACAGAAGGTGCTGGGAGTGACTGTGGTGATGTAGTTTAAAAAGCAAAAACACACACAGGGCGGGTGTGAGGGGAGGATGGAGCCAACAAACACAAGGCTGATTGTGTCCTGTGCATTTAAGTTTCATGTTCACATTACCTTCAGTTGTTCATTTGTGTGGCATGTTCACAACATTCAGTTTCATTTTCACTTTACAAACATAGCATTTGCAAGCCTAAACATGTTGGGGTTTTTTTTGGTTTGTTTTTTCCCAAAGTTAACTTAAGTGGTTCTGTTGCCTAAACCTAATGTGACACCAAGGAGGATGACAAAGTGGCCCTATGCGATGAGTTGGCATGAAAACATGTTTCATGGCCATAGCACCTCCAAGAAATCTGTGGTTTATTTTTAATTATTAATAGTGGACAACGCCTAGGTGGTAGCTGTTAAAGTAAACAACATGGTCGTCACAAACGAAGCATTATTTACTTTTAGGTATGGAGCATTCGCAATAATCAGACCAAAGGAGGAATGGCATAGAGACGACTGTTTCCTGTCTCTTGTTGAACACTACTGTAGTCCAGCCTGATTATTCTGAGGGGTCGCAACTCAAAAGTTGAGAGCTACTTCTCTGTGTGATGCTCCTTCATATAACATATGTAATAGTGTTACTTCATTGGTTGAGGTGATAGTGACTGGCAGCATGAGTTTGTGAGGCTGAAATGTGCACAGACCTGTCTGTTGCTTGCCGCTTGTATGCAAGCCCTGTCTGTGGCATAATTGTGTATTCATATAGGCTTGTGAACCTTACATCTACTGTATATCCCTTGAGCTGTATATCTCACCGTGTGATGAACACAGAAGGACATGTAACCTAACTGTCGTGGAGCGAGTACTGCATGTGTAGGTCTACATGTGCGTTGCAGTACAAATGAAACTGCAGCGACTGACACATTAATGGGAAACCCTGAATTTCAGAGCACTCTCAGTGAAAAATTGAGCAACTCCATAGCACATAGCCACCAGTGCAGTGTAGGTTTCCACAGTCCAAACACATGCAGGTTAAGTAAATTGGAAAATCTGACCTTGGAGATGAGTGTGGAAGTGGTTGTTGATCTATCCTGAATGCGTTAGCCCTGCGATAGACTGGTGACCTGTCTACACTCCCAGTACAAGGTTAAGTGGAGTTGTACCTTTATAGATTACCATAGAAACTTATAGCAGTTGGAGGATGTAAATCTTGTGTACATGTGAGCAGATTTCACCCATTGCACATTTTAAAGAATAACTCCTTAGGAAAATGCATAAGATAAGATATTCCTTTATTAGTCCCACAGTGGGGAAATTCACACATTATGTTCATGCACTTTATGGTGCTTTCATCACTGCTTCATAGGGTGTGCTATGCTGTAAGGCATTTTTCTTTCTACTCACCTGACATTTCAAGAATGAAGCGAGGAAGCAGACATGAAGACTTAGCCTTCATCCATTATTAACTGCATGGCAGCGGAGAGGAGAGGCCGTGATGAAGAGAAACCGCAGCAGATCTCTAGATATCAGTCCTTCTAGACGCTTTCATGTCTTTTCTCATTCAGTTGGAGTTGGAATGGATTTCTCTGACACTACAGTGAAATAAATTAGTTTGATATGTTTATATAATAGAGTATGATCCATGAACAAAGTTAATCAAAAATTCAGTTGAATTGACAAGGACGTATCTGCAAACAGTGCAGTGTAATTCCTTCCTAATTTTGGGCTTATACTAGTGGGCAACTCGGGGGTCTGAAAAGCGAAGCCAATGCTGAAGTGCTGTAAACAATTTTTTCTAACAACCAGCAGGAGGCGACTCCTCTCGTTGCAAAAAAGAAGTCTGATTGTATAGAAGTCTACGAGAAAATGAGCCTACTTCTCACTTGATTTATTACCTCAGTAAACATTGTAAACACGAGTTTATGGTCTCAATCGCTAGTTTCAAGTCCTCTTCAATACAGCATGATGTCCATTTAGTAAATCATGGTCCCATTTAGAGTCAAATAGACCAGTGTGGCTCCCTTCTGACTGACTGGTCTCTTTCATTTTACAACTTTCGTAACATTTTGGTTGCCTAAAATGTCTTATTCAGTGTTCGGGTGTACTTAGCTCCACCCTCTTGTGTCACTTGTGGTTGCAAATAACCAAGATGGTGACGGCCAAACTGCTGGACTTGAAGCTTCAAAATCGTAATCCACAAACCTCTGGGTGATGCCACTACGTCCACTTCTTATATACAGTCTATGGCTTATACCGGTCCTTCCATAAAGGGAAAAAAATATCCACTGTTTCTATCAAAACTTTAAACTTACTAATGGACACTTAATTCACGTCCCATTTCCCTCAGCTCTTTCATATTTATGTCAACACTTGGGGGATCCGGTTGTATCAGAATCAAAAGCAATCCAACACCCCACAATGGTTCCCAGAACAGAGATATAACAAATGACAGAATAATTAGATGACATTCTTTGTTGAAGGTTGCCAAGCATTACCATGATAATAGAAATGTAATTAGTGATAACACCTAGAAAGTGGAGGCTGTCACTAGGGTTAGCGACATTCTAATTCCCTTTTTTTAACACCAGCATTTAGCCAATTTGTGGTGTTGTAAGGCTCGCTGCGGCTTTGAATAAGTCTTTATAGCTTTGTCGAATAAAATAATGTGAACCGCCTATCTGGGTATTTTTGTACGCACTGGAATTATGGGTTTATTGAAGCTGTATAATTGCATTTTATTGTTTCTTTCTTTCACCTCTCCCTTCCTCTTGTGGCTCATACCCCATCCGCCCTCAGAGGAAAGTCCCTTTTATTTCTGTTTTACTTTTGTACAGTAAATTTGATCTCCTTTCATTATGCAAATCAATTTAATTTCAGCTAAAACCTGGAGAGAGAGCAAGTGAGGGAGGCTTGATGAGAGAGGAAGATGAATTATAAAAAGATGAAAAGGAAATACAACAAAATGCATTCAGAATGAAGCATTAGATTCTCCCTGGATCTAATTTTAATAGATTAAACCTTCCATTTTGTTTCCCGTTCGGCCCTTTTTATCCGTGAAGCCTGCCAACTTGATTTAGGTTGACACCTGTTTTGCCCTAAAACAACTGCACTCCTCGCCCAATGTCGGAGGGTGAGAGACTGATGGAGCTTTAGGATAAACTGTCTCAGTGATTACCCTCTCTGTCTTGTACAGTAAGTCAACATTATAAATCTCAGCAGAGACAGTGGAGCAGTATCGGCCAACTCTAAAAGCCAATTACTTTCTCAATGACCTGGCTCATGTAATATTTACAGCGATATAGTGGGTTCTACTTACTTCAAGTCTATGAAATTGTGATATGGAAATAATAAAATTACTATCTGACATTTTCAATATTGCAAAGGAGGCTGCTGTGTGACTAGAAATGCTATACAGCACAAAGATGGAACTTTTTTCTTTTGTTTTTAAATGATTTTTCTTGATTTTATTTTCGATTTTCACAAATGGAGGATTTTCTGAAAAGATTTTCTTTTGAATTTGCTTTGATCATTTATTTCAGACCACACTTGCTCCCAGTCTAGAGTGTTTACCGCTGAAGTTTCCTCTAAATTGCCGCTCTGTTACTCCTGCACCCTTGACAAATTTAATTACTGTTGCCAAAGAGTTCACAATCAAGCAGTTTAAGTGATGTGAAGGGAACAGGCCGGACCTCCTGGTGTGAAGGCTGCAGCTCCTCTCCACATGGAACCATCCAGCATGTCTGTATGGGGCCAGACGGACGCTGGGATATGTACAAGCTGTCTCAGCTGGTCAGTCCCTGCCTACACTAATCAAGTGCTTTCCCCACCACATACACACATTCAAAACAATGAATGCCATTGGCAAGGTTATTACTCCGTCTCATGCGTCCTTACAGTCTCCCTCTCTTCTCTAATTTTTGATCTATTCTCTTTTTGTATCAAAAATAATGAGGACATCATCGCAGATACATCAAAGAGGTCCTACGTCATTGTCATGAGTGTGGGAGAGTTTGTGTTCTAGCTGGGTATAAGTGCACTCATATTTGACATTTCATTAATTTATTCATCTGTCTGCATCGAAGGCATCTCAAACACTCCAAAATTACTATTGAACTGAATCAACCTACAGCAACAAAGACTGAATATCATTGGAATTAGCCTCACAAAACGTGTCTGCACAGCAATTGTGCAAGATTGCATGAAGTCAGATTGTCTGAGGTCTGATTAAAAGTGCTATTTTGACTTATAAAATGCCAAGAGGTTTGTCACTAGGACGTATTGTACATGAAGGGTGTTTATGGTGTTCGTGGCCTCAGTTTTAGCCAAGAACAAGTGCTGCCAACTCCTGTTTCTTGGCTTTCACTTGACAAGCTTTTCTGCTCAGGGATTTTGAGTCATATTTTCAGTAGTTGCGCTTCCTGATAGAAGCAAGAGGCTCTACAGATCAAATGTGTATTGAATCTTCTGTCGATGCTATTCTGATCTTGTTTGACTTACTGGGTATATGCAACCTGACAAAGCTTCAGGGTCAGCTGCAGTCTGATAAAAGGAGGAGAAAACAATAGTAGTTCATGCAGGGAGATGGGAAAAATCTGTGCAAACTCATTGAACATACAGTCCTACTTAACTAAAATCATCTGTAAAACCCTTCTAAAATTGTTCTAGGACACTTTCACAAGCATTTATTCAGATTTAATTGAACTCTGGTGCAGTTCAACCATCGGTGCGGTTTGTTTGGACTGTTGTGAAAGCAGTTATCAAAGTGGTGTGGACCAAAACAACTGGTCTGAGTCCATTTTTGAGAGGTGGTCTCTGATAGTTTCCAGTTTAACCAAAACACAAGCTGTCTGTATGGGCATTTGTTGAGATGGAAACATGAGCATGAGTAAGAGAGGTATGAACTGATGCTTACCTGACATCTTGGCCAAAGATGACATACAGAATATGCTGAATAACATCCACAAAAATAGTTTTGTTTATGAGGTAATTCAAGATAAACTTAAGGACAAGGGATGCTTATAGCAGATCAGTGCCGAGTCAAAAT
The DNA here is from genome assembly GCA_947000775.1 of Pterois miles. Taxonomy (NCBI): domain Eukaryota; kingdom Metazoa; phylum Chordata; class Actinopteri; order Perciformes; family Scorpaenidae; genus Pterois; species Pterois miles. The sequence goes on along the minus strand of CAMQGK010000140.1, from coordinate 506,350 downwards.
TTAAAAAAAATATATACAGCCATATATATATAGACAAGAAAGACAAATTTGCTCCTTGGTAGACGCCCCGCAGCAAATTATGCACTGTGCACTGTGAAATTGAACCGAACTAAGCAGTAAATTTACCAAAAGTATCAACATCACTCTGATTTGGACTAGCCAAACAGACTACGGCCTCTTGAAAGCATCTTAAGTTTATTGTGATGCGCTGTAGTATTAGCTGTGTTTCAGTTTAATTACTCATTTGTCTCAAGACTGTATCTATATATCAGGAGATAAAAAGATTAAAAAACATGCCACCTACTCAGTGATAGTGTTGCTAAAATGCTGTTCAACGGTGGCTTGGAGGCCTACATGCATGTTTGGTGGTTCATTATTATGGATTATGCATTAGATACTGTATATAATAATACAAGTCAAGTCAATTTTGTTTGTATTATTTTGTTTATTATTTAAGAAAGAAAGAAAGAAAGATATTCCTTTATTAGTCCCACAGTGGGGAAATTCAGTTTTTTTTATTTACAATCTGTACAGAATATGACATCCTCTGTCCTTTACAGTGCGACCCTCTCATCGGATAAGGAAAAACTCCCCAACCAAAAAAAAAAAAAAAAAAAAAAAAATACGTAACAGGGGAAAAAATTTAAAAATTATGGAAACCTCAGGAGGAGCAACGGAGGAAGGATCCCCTACCAGGATGGTCAGATGTGCAATCGATGTCAAGTGTGCTTATTGCCAAATAGAGTCAGAGCAACACGACCTCCTCTCCACCATGGAACCTTTAGAGAGGACCAGAATTTTGTTTTTAAATCACAGTTGCTTAGTAATGTAAATGTGTGATACCTGTTGGGCAGCTGTGACTCAGAGGGTAGAGCAGGCACTCCACCAATCGGAAGGTCGGTGGTTCGGCTGCTCCGGTCACATGTCGATGTGTCCTTGGCAAGACACTTAACCCCAAATTACTCCCAAAGGCATAGCCATTGATGTGTGAATGAGATGAATGATTATTTAGATTAGATCCTGATGGGCAAAGTTGGCACCTTAGCAGCCTCTGCCATCAGTGTATGAATGTGTGTGTGAATGGGTGAATGTGACGTAGTGTAAAGCGCTTTGAGTGGTCAGACGACCAGAAAAGCCCTATATAAACGCAAGTCTGTTTACCATGCCAAAAGCTCCCACAGACTGAAGTAATTTATATTGGAGGCAAAGTCTCCCAGAGGATGGAGGTCCAGGTCTGTCATGTGGAATGAGGCTGAGGGAGGTCACAGAAGAGCTGATGGTCCAGCACAGAGACGTCTAGTTACAGGAGAGGGGACGGCGGCGGCACACAGCTGCTTGTGGGCCTTAAACAACAGAGGGTTACTGAGAGCCAGTGGCCTTAAATTAATAATAATGGATGGATTGATGATTAAATTGCAGTCTGTTATTAGTAAATTGCTCACAATTGTGCCAATTAATAATTATATTACATTATTAATTATCTTTAATGCAGGCTTACATCTATTTATGTGTTTTAGAATGCAAATATTGCTTTTTACAACAATTGTAACCCAGCCAATGAGAAAATGCAATTAGCACAAGGATGGACTTGAAGTTTTCAAGCTATTAGTAACATTATCCATCAAACTTAATGCTATCTTCAGAGCCCACATTATTTGACAATTCATTAAGTTTCCATCAGATAATCACCAACAGCAGAATAAATGAAGTTGATTTGATGTCCATTTAATTAGCGTAGTTGGTACTGTTGATGGGAAAGGCAGTGTCATTGAAATTTCAATCAATCCATCAAAGTATCTGATCACAGAGGACATATCAGAGTGTCAATCTGTTAAGGGATAGTATTCTATTTCACATTCAGAGGCCAGCCAATCAATGGACATACTGCGCAAACGCATTCATAAAGCATGATGGCATCCATAGCAATGGGTCAGACCCACCATTTCTTTTCATATAGATGTTCATCTCCGTTTCTTTGTAAAAGTTTTTCTCAGCGCCATCTCAAGAGGAAACTCTTAAATACTTTAGCTGCAGTTACTGTAGGAGCACCCTGGAGGACGAGAGTGTACCACAGAAATGTCAAAACAAATCTCATACATTTATGGGTTAAATACATTTTTCATCTTGAGCAGATACATTGTCTGAATCAGACCCCTTCGAAGTGACACGGTAATTTGTAATTAATTTAGCGAGCAATAACAATGCCTTTGTTGCTTTTGACATGTTTACACCAGGTAGTCTGTACTGACAGCAATAGAGTGCTTCAGGAATGAGTCCCAAAACCTGCAAATGAGTTAGCATTTTAGCACATTTTTTCAATGCGTTTTAAGTTAGATACTTCAAATAAGGTCTGTGGTTAACATAAGCTTAGGGGTTTTTAAAGTGTTGTTCTATAAACATAAAATGCATTAATAATTACCCCACTTGCGAATTTTGAAGTCTGTGTCTTTAAAAAGGCGGTTGCTAACTGGTGATTGTATGAGACTACATCAGCCAGCTTGTCCACGTTTACAGCCTCACTGCGCACACGTGTTAATGTGAGTGGTTTAGTTTTTATAGCCAAATGGTAGCTTTTTAGCTTCTAGCAATTGCATTCTCCAGAAATCATGAAAGTGATGTTGACTTGTGAATATTTATGTTGCTGAACAAAATGTGTTTGCCACTGTTATTTTCTGCAATAATCCAAAACCCAGTGGAAAAAAATCCCACTTTTTTCGAGGGAACCTAGGACGATGCTAACCTCCTGGTTGGCTTACAAAGATGCATCATCCCTGGAGCACAAATATGCTACACTCAGGGGTGCATAGAATAACATTTGAGACTTACGGCAGGCGGGAGGGGAGGTTAATGGGTCCAACCAACACCAGAAATGCTGAGTTATTTTGAAGTTACGTTAGTGATGTTTGTAATGTATTTTCTGTACTGTAATATTACGTTGTCCATGTACGCATTTTACTGAGTTTGGTTTCAGAAAAACATTATCGTTGGGCTTAAAAGAAGTACATAACTAAGTGGTTTTGATCTCTAGACATAACCACGACTGTTTCACATTAACAATGTGGTGTTAAATGACATGAAAAGCAGTTTCACAGTGTTAACTCTGACATATAAATGATACACTACACAAAGTCTAAAATGTGATATCATGACACGTAAATGTCTAAAATGCTATTTACAGTATATCTCATAATGGCAAGTTGAATTAACAGAGACTTGTGAACAGGTATTGGTGAAAACCCCCCCATTTACAGTGGGCTTTTTATTTTACATTTATCATGAAAATGGCTCATAATGTCAAAGTAAACAAAACTGCCCACTGAGGATGGCTCGGTGAGGAATGATGTTGCTTCTACCGCCAGTTCTTGACAAAATCTGTATAATGCCTCGATATAACACTGATCTCAACAAGACGATGCAGACTCAGGTGGAAACGACAGCTTCAACAGCCTACTTTTCCTCATACAGCTGGCTGTGGCTGAACTAACAGGTAGACCCAAGAGCATCATTTCCTTTCAATTTGTGGTGGAGACATACAGTATACTTGAAACTGTTCACTGCTGCTGAAATTACAGAGCAGTGTGTTCTTAAAGGAATACTACAGTATTAACATATACAGTATATAACTTAATAATACTGTCCATATAGGCTACTGTATGACTTTTTGCCATTTGACATGGATTTCTGACGAGCAGTGAACTGAAAAAGGGGGATAATGGCTGCAAGTCAGATTTTCTCATCTTTGTCAGGGAAAAATAATCATATCCATATTGGAACTGATAACTGCTTTTAGATGAAGATGGGATTTGCACACCCAACTGTTAATTTTATTAACTAAGTACTGGGGCTTTTTGAGCTATATCAGCTCTCTCACAGAAAATAAAGTCCAGATGAAACCATAAGTTTGAATTACAATCAATTTATTATTACATTTATTAATATATCATTTATTAATATCAAAGTTCATCAATAGTCTGGACAAACGAGTCTATTTCTCTCATATGTTTGAAGAATGGTGAGACTGTTGCTGACAGTTGATAGGACATGAGCTAGGTGAGTAATGCATTTTGATTTTTTTGTTATATTTTTATATTTTGTTGAAATTGCTTTTCAATAATTCAGTCATGGTTTTGGAGAGAGGCCTGAAGGAACAGGCTGTCAGTGTTGCTGACTTGGCGACTTTCTTGCTAGATTTAGGGATTTTGGAGCTAGTGCTGCTTGCTACTTTCATTGGAAAAGAGTTGTCAGCTTGTGTTTTTGGTTGAATATATGTATATATTTTTATCCATGGAGATACATTTTTCTATAATTCAATCAAATACAATAGATGTGCAAACAAGAAAGAGATCTGAGAGCAAAAGAGAACAGGTTACAATTGGAAAAAAAATGTTTTGAGAGCACATTTCCTCAACTTCAATCAAAGCTAATGTTTGTAAGTAAAAACATATGATCATTTTGCTTAGAAATCAGTCCTCTTTGTTTGCGAGTTCAAAAGTTTTGCTTGCAAATTCAGCTGCACTTAATGGGCGGAGCCTACGCTGATGGATGAGAGAAGAGTTTCTATTGGTGCGCTGGACCTGCTACACTTCTGCATTACACACACTTTTCCCTTGAGTTACGCTACCAAGAGAGAAGTTAAGTAATTAATGACGCTAAATAACGTAGGCTCCAGCCCACTATACATTCACAACAATACGAGGAAGAAGTAATGAATTATAAAGCCCTGCTGCTGCTCGCAAGATGATTAGCAGGAACACGGTTGTCCCTCTGTGGCGACTGGGGAGACAGGCAGGCTTGGACTCAAGTGTAAGACTCAGAGAGCAGACGGTTTCAAAACAATCAGTGTCTTTAATTACAGAAATGGGTCAGTACACAGGTTGGCAAAACGAACAGGCAAACAAATCCAGGACGGCAGGCAAAAAGGCAGAATCAAAAACCAGGTAAAGAACACAAGGAAAATTGCTGGAACGCTTCTCACGAGGGAGCGAGACGAACTGGCACAGGAGGAAGGGAAGACACATTATATACTAGTGAGGGGAGTGACTAACGAGAGACAGGTGGACACAATCGGGGCGGGGACGACGATCAGGTGAGTGGAGACAAAAGTAGGTCAGCTATGTCATTCATTCATTCAGGCGGGAAACACGAGGGCAGGAAGTGAAGTGCTCTGAGACGAGAGGGGATGTTAGGATTTCACAATAAAACAGGAATTGAACACAGAACATAAAAAGACAAGAAAAACCATGACCTAAGACCTGCTGAACATTACACCCTCTCCCCTTGATAGTCCCGGCCTGAACAGAGTAGTCTCCGTTGGAATGAGTGAGTGAGTTACAGGGAGACATTTACCACATAGGGCTGTGATTTAAACATTTAGTGTTGCACAGTACGCGGTGCTTAAAAGTCACGGTTCCTACTATACCAGAAAATCTACACAACAGTACTACCGTGATTACTAAACTACCGTTGACGCGGTGCCAGTTTCCACTGTATAGCGGGCTGACGTTGTACTCCTCCAGGCTCCTGCTGTCACTACACGCTGTTCTGATGTCAACAAACACACATGGCGAATAATTTAACAAATCCCCGAACATATTTCTAACCAGCCAGCGTTACTGATCCATACAGGAGAGCTGCATCAGACGGTCCGACGTCAGTGACACACTCGAAGCAACTGAATGATGCTTTTTTTTCTTGCTGATGTTATAAAACACACAAGCTGCTACAGCTGTGAAGCTCCACATCTGTTATGATCTGGCTCACCTGATCGGTACTCAGATCTTAAATATGTAACTCTTTCTATACAAAATACAGATATTATGGCCCCTCAATAATATTGCTTTACCATATCGTCAGAATGGATAACCAACCTGAAAGATTACAAGTCCAGGTAAGATACATTACAGAAGTACATATGTGTATATATTATATAGTGTTGCCATTGTGGTGGGAATAGCAGTATTGTACAGTTTGTGCAGAATCAACTGTTAAGACCTTATATGCTTTGCTCTGTATGATTACATTATGTATGGAAACTGGCACTGCGTTCAAATTCCTTCTCGGTAGCATAACTCAAGGGAGATGTGTGTGTGTGTGTTATGTGAAAGTGTAGCCCGAGCTGGAGCCAGGTCCAACGCACCAATAGAAACTCTTCTCTCATCCATCAGCGTGGGCCCCACCCATTAAGTGCAGCTGAATTTGCAAGCAAAACTTTTGAACTCGGAATGATTTATGAGCAAAATCATCATTCGTTTTTACTTACAAACATTAGTTTTGATTGTAGTTGAGAGTTTTTTCTCAAATCTTTTTTTTTTTTTTTTTGGTTGCACAGCGATTGTTGTAAAGGTTAGGTCTTAGTCTGTATGTTGTGTGTTGCATGCTTTGGGTTTTTCACTTCCTGTTTTATTTTGTATTCTAACATCCCCTCTCGTTTCAGATCACGTCACTTCCTGCCTGCATGTTTCCCTGCCTGCACGTTTGAGCACCTCCATCTGACCCAGTTTCCAGCACCACTCACCTGAGTCCTATCGTCTCCCCCTGCGCCCTGATTGTGTTCACCTGGTCCATAGTTAATCACTCCCTCCACTAGTATTTAATGTGCGTCTCCCTTTCCTTCCGTTGCTAGTTCGTCTTGCTCACTATCTCACGCCTCGCGTGTTATCCTTCTTAGACTCCTCTGTTTTGACCTTCTTTCTGATTATACTACTTCGATTTACCCCCGATTTGGATCAGTCGCTTTAGTGATTTTGTTAACCTGTGTACCGACCATTGGACTGAATTAAAGACTCTGATTTTGCCTCAACCTCTCCCTTTTCCTGCTTTTGGGTTCAAACCTGTTGATCTCCACGGGCTAATAGTACGAACTACCAAGAACCCAGCGGAACAGCGTACCCGACACCTCATGGACACGGCCCCCCCGAGAGCACTCAACCCTAGCACGGCCGCAGTACCAAAGTCAAGAAGTTTTCGACCACTATGGGAGCAAATTAACAGACTCGGTACACAGATGCAAACTCTGAGCTATGCTTGAGTCCCTCCACTCCCAGCACGCGAGCGCCGCTCTTCCCGACTCCAGCGGCCCGGCTACGCCAGCCCCCGCACCTCTGCCCCGCCGTCCGCTCCTGCCCGCCCCCTCTCTGCAAACCAGAGCGCTCTCTGCATGACCCATTCGCCCTTTTTGTACAATCGCTTCACTTTAGCCCAGCGCCCTTCCCTCTAGCGCAGGACGTTTATTATTACTCACCTCACCGACCAGCTGGCCACCCGGGCACGCGCCACCGGGTGTTCCTCCTGCACTTTTTTCTCAGCTCTAAGTTTTTACCATACCCCCCCTCGGGCATTGGGGCACTTCGCAGGGACCCGTGGAGGCTACGCCATTGGTTCCGCACCCTGCCGCCACACGGGGGAACAGCGCCTCTTTACTGACACCTTCCTTCACGGCTATCGCCCGGAAGGACCAACTCCACCCTGATCTTCCACCCCGGAGACGCTGCTCTCGCCACCGAACAACCCCTTTGGGCGAGAGGGGAAAGGAGAGGGACAAGAGAGGAGTTGCAGTTCACCTAAGGTCCACCGGCAGCGCTCCTCGCCCGCCGGGCGCTCCACCACAACCTCCTCCGAACTCGACGCTGCCCTTTCCACCGCTTCGGGCCCATCCTGGGAGGACCCGGCTTTCTCCGGGGCGGCGCGGCGTTTAGCGAGGCCGGGATAACTGTGCTCAAGAGACATTTCCTTCGCTCGTGTCCAGTAAAGAGAGGCCACAGAGCGGGGAGCTGGTGAGCCCGACTTCTATTTCTAACTTTTCCTCTCGTTCCCTAATACAGGCTCGGCTCGTTACTCCTCTCCAGTCTCTGACGTTGCCGCTCTGTGGACTCGGGCCGAGAAGTTTTATGGACCGGACTCTGGCAACACGTAAGATTGGACCCTACGCCCCTCGCGAACCTCTGGAGGCGACGCCTGGATGGGAGACGGCGGTCGGGAACCACCGCACTCCACCCTTACACTGTAATGTCTGAAACCACTCTGAGACAATCAGCTTCCATATTATAACTCTGCCGCCCATCCCCTTATTCTTGTCTCCCCTGGTTAAGGAACACAACCCCCACTGAACTGGCCACGGGGAGGTGGCTGGGGAGGAATTTACTATAAACTGTTCCTCTCTCCTATCCTCTCAGCTCGCCCCCCGCGGCCGTAAGAACATACTCTACAGCCTCTCCCTGGAAGCCTGACCTGGGTCCCCACTGCTACCACACCTGTCTAAGTGTTAATAACCCACATCGTCTCTACCTCCTCATCGCTTACGATTTAAATCAACCTCTCCCCGCTCCCTCCCCACCTATACTCCCTCTCGTCCCCCCTGGAGAATCGACTCATCTCTAGCGCGGGGAAATCGCCATCATCATCCCTGCGCCTGTTTCTTCTTTTGGGAAGAAGAGCCTCCGCCCATGTATTGACTACAGGGACTAAACAACATTACCATCAAAACAGGTACCCCCTCCCTTTAATCTCATCAGCATTTAACAGTAGCTATGATTTTTCCAAACTTACTCCTAATCTTATCTTTGTTCCTAAGAGGGGGAGAGGGAAAACGCGTTCAATACCCCAAATGGCATTACGAACTTTATCCGTTTGATAACCAATCCCCTCCGTTTTCCAGTCCTTAGTTAATGCGTCTTCATTTGATCAGTTTTGTTCGCTTACTTGATACATTCTCATCTTCTCTCCCCACACACACATCCTACATGTTCGCGTTCTCAGGCTTCTGACAACCAGTATTTTGAAACCAAAAGTGAACTTCCACGTGTCCACCATCTCTTTTCTCTTCGTAACCCGGCTCATTCAGATGGACCCTACAAAGTCAGTGCCGACTAATTGCCGACCCCGACATCGGGGTTCAAAAGTTTTGGGGTTCGCTAACTTTTACAACGCTTCATACGAGCTCATTCCATTCTCTCCACTCCACCACCTCACCTCCCCAAAAGTAATTTCTGTCTCTTAGGCAAGCGCCTTCTGTAGGCTAAGGTTTCTTACAGCCCCTATATTAAACCTCCACTGACAGACAATTTTGGTGGAGGGCGCATCCAACTCTGGAATTGGACTGTTCTTCTCAGCGTTCATCCACGCAATAAATTACCCCCTCGCGTTTCTCTCCCCAAATTCTCCTCAAAAACTATATATGAATCGTGACCTACGCAGGCAGCTTTAGAAGGGGAGACACTGGCTCGAGGGGGCGGAGCAACCGTTTTTGGTCTGACGGACCAAAAAACTCGATACATTAAATCTCTAACCTCAATCCCGCACAGGCACTATTTTTCAACCGCTTTCACTTTATACTGTCTTACCGTCCCCACACGATCCTATCCATTCACGACTCAGGAGTGATCCAACCCCTCATTCATTCTGCCTACGTCCTTATCGTTGGACTTTACATGAAGAAACAGTTAAAGGCACTCACTAACATTCCCATCCCTTTAAACACCTGAAACAGCTGTTCGTTCCAGGTCCGTCCGGGGCAAGTAACCACTGGCTCATACTTCCCGTATCGCTTGTCACCCGGGACCAAACCATGTTTTCATTAAACACGTCTGCCACATGGAGAAGGCGGTCCAGGAGTATGTCTCCGCCTGTACGTGTGCTCGGGGAAACCCCCTCAGCCCCCATCGGTTTCTTGCCCCCTACCGACTCCACCCGCCCCTGTCTACATCTCTATCCTTTTCGACTCCCTCCTCCGAACACCACGAATTAACTATTTAATTTTCTAAAATCCATTTTTTCTTACCCGTTCCCTCCCCACGCGGAGGTTATGCTGTCACATGTTTTTCGTATACCTTTCCCACGTGTGTCAGACCGGGGGCCACAGTTTGTATCCCAGTTTTGGAGGGAGTTTTGCAACCTGTTGGGGGCGCGGTCAGCCTCCCTCGGGCCATCACCCCGAGTCAAACGCAAACAGAAAGACTGAACCAGGAGCTCGAAACAGGTTTGGGTGCTTGGTGGCTCAGAATCCCACTTCATGGAGCAAACACCTATTATGGATTGATATGCACATAAACTTTCCTTGTTCAGCATCTGCCTGCCCCTTTTCAATGTCTTATGGCTACAGCCCCCTTTTTCCATTTAGCGAGCCACTTCCTTCGCCGGCTCTGTTCGGAAGCCATAGGATTTGGAGGGCCGCCAGAGCTGAGAAGCCGCTCGCACTAAAGGCGGGGATCGTCGGCGAACACCGCCCGGCTACCAGCCGCCAGGGCTGGTATCTACCACCTTCCCCTTCATGAGCCAGACTGCCCCTTTTGGGCCCCTCCCTTGCAGAATAAATCCAGTGGCAGTTAGACTCAGCTTCCCCTTCCATAAAATTCACCCCACATTCCATTAGTCGTCTTAAGCCAGAAAGAGTCCACTGTGCCAGCCACCAAACCTCCACCACCTCCTCGGATCATCGATGTGTCCTTTTTCACTTTAAGAGCTATTGTGTAAGCGGGTACCACCGACCTGTGTACCGACCGACCTTGTACCGACCATTACTAATAAAACTCTGATTTTCCTCAACCTCTCCCTTTTCCTCTTTTGTTCAAACCTTTATCTCCACGCTTAATACGATTCTCTTTGATTAAATAATAAAGAGACAAAAGGAAGGAAATTTGAAGAGTACAAAAAAGTTTGTGTAGATGGCAGGTGTGATCAGAGGTAGAGAGGGTTGTCCACCAATTGGTGGTTGATTGAATAATAAAGAGACAAATATCTCCATATTTATCCAGTGTATTCTTGCTGGTTCCTCCGATGTTACCGATTCAAGCTTTAATCAAACAAATGGCTTCAGGAGGATGACTTTTTTTTTTTTTTTTTAAATCCTTCCACTGGTAAGACCTGTCTTTTTCTTGTCAAGACAAAAACTCTAGTCTTTGCTGTTCCAGCTTTTCCAGGACATCAGCCTGCACTCAACACTTAAGCCTGGGTGTGTCTGAAGAGCCCTGAGAGACACTGGCCGCCGTTCATATCACTGTCTCCTGCACACAGATGAAAGAGTACTGGCAGCACCATGAAAATGGTATTTTTGTGAAAGGCTAAATGCTCAATCCAATGTTGGCTGACTGGAAATGGCAGCAGTGTTTCCCCCACAGCCCTCAAACAAGATGATACTTCGCTGTCTGGCCTAGACAGCAGCGGTGATGGGTCCTGTCGAGCTTGCTGCACTTGAGTTTTGGCCAGTGGAATGGAGGGTCCAGGACCCACAGCTACCTAACCACTCATTATTTGCTGTTTCTGCAGGGAGAGTATGACAGTATACAGTATGTTAGGACTTTTGTTGAGTCAAGTCAATTTATATTTTTATATTAGTCAAGTGACAAAATGAACATATGTGTTGTAACATTTTAACGTGTAACGTTTTGATATTCAAATCATACTGACTGGTATCCTGTTGCTGTTGCCACTCTGTGCCTAACTACTATGATATTTTTGTAAAAAAAAAAAAAAAAAAAACAAGAAGCTTCAGATATACAGTTCCAGTGATTCCAGAAAGGTTTCAGACAAGTTATTTAGACACTGAAGGAAATCTGAAGAGTTATGCCTCATTACCGTATAGTACAAAAAAGTTTGTGTAGATGGCAGTTGTGATCAGAGGTAGAAAGGGTTGTCCACCAATTGGTGGTTTGATCCATGGCTCCTCCAGTCCTTGGGCAAGATACTGAAATCCAAATTGCTCCTGAAGGTTGTGCCACTGGTGTGTTAATGAATATTTAGATTATATCCTGATGGACAGGTTGGCTGACATCAGTGTGTGAATGCTGACATAATAATGTAAAGTGCTTTGAGTGGTCAGAAGACTGGAAAGGCGATATATGAATGCAAGTCCATTTGTCTTAAACCGTGGTTTAAGTTATTCAAAACAAACATAATACTTTGCTTTGGCCCCATAAACTATACATGGGGCCACTATATCAAGTAAATATAGCTTGACTTAAACTGCAGTGGAATCAGTTTATAAGGACACAAAAAACACAATGTACTAAATTATTACCATATGTTTACCAAGCTGTGGGAAAACATGTGGTCCTCATAACTGATTTATTTATTAATTTATAATCTATAAATTCATAAGGTTCAACAATGCTTTAACCTTCTTTTATGCTGGATCAAAACCACCATTGCCAGTTGTGAACTAAGTACTCTGAACTTTACAAGTTACAAGTAAAACTCCTGCATTAAAAATCTTACTTGTGTAAAAGTGAGTAAAATATGCCTAAATTATCAAAAATAAAAGTACTCATTATGCAGAATAATATATTTCTATATTATAATTATTGATGCATTACTGTATGCATCACATTAGTATTGCAGCTGGGAAAGGTGGGGAGAATTTTAAATACCTTACAGCTTAATACTATAAGTAGAGCTGTCAACTGATTAAAATATTTAACCGTGATTAATCGCATGATTGTCCATAGTGGATCGCAAATTAATCACACATTCTTCCTGTTTAAAATGTACCTTAAAGGAAGATTTATCAGGTATGTAATACTCTTATCAACATGGCAATGGGCATGTTTGCTTTATGCAAATGTATTTATATATTTATCACTGTAAATCAAATAACACAGAACTATGACAAATATTGCCCAGAAACCCTCACAGGTACTGCATTTGGCAAAAAAAAAAAATACCATAACATGGCAAACTGCTGCCCAACAGGCAACAGCTGTCAGTGTGCTGACTTGACTATGACTTACCCCAAACTGAATGTGATTATCATAAAGTGGCCATGTCTGTAAAGGGGAGACTGGTGGATATCCATAGAACCCATTTTCATTCACATATCTAGAGGTCAGAGGTCAAGGGACCCCTTTGAAAATGGTCATGCCAGTTTTTCCTCCCCAAAATTTAGCATAAGTTTGGAGTGTTATTTAACCTCTTTCCCGACAAGCTAGCATGACATGGTTGGTACAGATGGATTCCTTCGATTTTTTTTTTTTTTTATTTCATATGATGTAGTGTCTTCACTACAACAACTACAAAACTACATCTTAAAAATCGTAAGTTGCCTTAATGCATTAAAGAAATTAGTGGGGTTAAAACGAAATTGCATTAACATGTTATTAATGCATTAACTCTGACTGCCCTAAAGGTAATAAAACAAAGGTGCAGTGGTTAGCGCTGTTGCCTCACAGCAAGAGGGTCGCAGGTTTGATTCCGGCTTGGGACTCTTCTGTGTGGAGTTTGCATGTTCTCCCCGTGTAAGGGTGGTTTTTCTCTGGGTACTCCGGCTTCCTCCCACAGTCCAAAGACATGCTGTTTAGGTTAATTGATGACTCTAAATTGTCCGTAGGTGTGGATGTGAGTGTGAATGGTTGTCTGTCTATATGTTGTCTGTCTCTATGTGCCCTGTGATGGACTGGCGACCTGTCCAGGGTGAACCCCGCCTTCGCCCAATGCCAGCTGGGATCGGCTCCAGCCCCCCCGCGACCCCTAACGGGATAAGCGGTTGACGATGGATGGATGGATGGATGGATGGTAACTAAAGTCATTAAATAAATGTAGTGGAGTAAAAAAATAAATGTAGTGGAGTAAAAAGTACAATACTTCCCTCCGAGATGTAGTCGAGATGAAATAGAACGTAGTAGAAAATGGAAATACTCAAGTAAAAAACCTCAAAATTGTACTTAAGTACAGTACTTGAATGTACTCTATGTATTTAGTTACTTTCCATCGCTGACCTTTGCTCATGGAGCTCCAGTGTAAATCCAATAAGGCATTTTCATTGTACACACAACTAGCATACACTGGTTGTGCAGTATTTAGCCTTTGCGGAGTAAGCCGATAGTATGGGAAGCAGATATGCCACATAATTAATTATCCTTGTTTGTACATCATTAATTTTTATTAAAGCCAGCTGCAAGTGTGAGTGAGCTAATTCTCTTCATGCACTGATAAAACAGATAAACAGATCATTAGGCTTTGTCAGGTCCAGAGAGAAAAAAGTAAATGCTCGCAAAAAGGTTACAATAAAAATAATGAACTCTAATCAGCATTACGTAATGTAATGACGTCCTTTGAATAATTTAGAATTGAGACATGATGTCTGGAAACCGACCCCGAATCAGACAGAGTGGACCGCTTGGATTCAGCACAGGCAATCAATAATATGATTGTCAAGCGGAAGGGTTGGTTAAATTATGGACAAGCACCAATCATTACCATAAACTGCGTGGTTCATTAGCCAGTATCCTCCATATCATTTCATTAACTTAAAATGTCCCAATTACCACACGTATCAAGTGAGGTGAGGCACGTACGTCTGGCCGGAAAGATGTATGACCTCGATCAACTCCCTCTCTCTCTGGCTGAGTATTATAAAATCTGCTAACTATAGCCTGTGATTTTCAGTCTGGGGATCTGCACATATTACTTCTAATTATGGCCTGTGTAGGTGACTGACCACTTATACACTGACAGTACATCACTAGTTTACTACTGTTCTCATAAACTGTGAGAGAAGCCGTTGCTTTATAATGTAAATGGATTTCTTTATGGTGTGCTGATGGATCATCTGCTGCAGAGCTGGAATTCATTGCAGTGTGACATCCAAGGTATAGCCAAGATTAAATTCTTTGAATAATTGCATTACAACGGCTGGTATATGAAATACTGCCAAATCCATCTTTTACCACAACAGCACCCCAGGCGTTTACCTCCGGCATTCAGTATCACCATTGTTGTATTTGTATTCGCAGAGGCCTGTAATTGCCATGATAAGTGCAAATAAGTGCAATTAACAAAGCATGGTAATTGCCTCCCGTCTCCCTCTGTTTTTCTTTCTCTCTCTCTCTCCCTTTCCTAATGATCCTCTCTCATTTTGGTAGACAGATCTGCTGCAGATTAGAATCTGGGACCAGGACGACGGCAGAAATAAATAATGGTCATTAGAGTATGTTCAACCAATGCAGCACCGGGAAGTAACTTGCTAATTTCCTGCCTACGCGAATCCTCTGTGGCTCTCTGGCTCCGATGCTTTTTCTTTTTTTTTTTTTTTTTTTCTTCCAATGAGATTTATAGATGAGTAAAAATAGGGTTGTGAATCTGATTTATCACAACAAAGCTCTTTGGCTAGATCTCTCTGCCACGGTGCCCACGGTCCTCTCAGGAGAGCCTCACCTGGCATACAGCCACCAGCCACTCCATCTCTCCCTCTGTGTTTTTATAGTGCTGTGGCGCAGAGCTAATTTCAGTCAAATTCTGAAAAGCACTCTGTTGTACTGTGAAATGGGTCTCCATAGAGATTGTAAGGGAGGAAGTTTCAGGTTGATGGGATGTTGTTCTGTATTACAGCATTTTTTAGATTTACAGTGTTTGGCAACAAATATTCTAACCTTCCAATATTTATAATGTCAACAGACAATATTTCATATTATGCTGCTTCCCCCCACAAGCATCGGTATAGTAATTAATATAGCATGAGCAGGGAGATGCTGCTGAATAATCCTATTATAAATATTTATAACAGCTGAAATCTAGACTAGTCTTTTCTATAACTGAGGTCAAGTAAGAAACAATTTTACAGTCATGCATTTTTGTAATTATAAAGGGCTTTGTTGGAAATATTCAGTTGTATGTAAATACTATAGTATGGACAAAATATTACAACAAACTTTCAATATAATGCAGATCAACGCAACACTTGAACTAACTATGGCTGATATTATTATTATTAAGAGATAAGATAAGATAAGATGAACCTTTATTAATCCCCGGAGGGAAATTCAGGAAAAATTATTATTATTATTATTATTATTATTATTATTATTTTTATTTATTTAGGGGAGGTTTTCGGATATTCCCTAGAAGCTGCCCAGTACAACCAGTCTGTTCTGTTAAGCAGTTTCACCAGAGCTGTTGAGGTTAAAGGCCTCACTGAGGTTAAGGGCATCGCTCAGAGACACCTCAGTGGTGGTAATGGGGGAGGGGCAAGCCCTGCTTTTTCCACTTTCCCCACCCAGATTTATCCTGCCGGTCCAGGGAATTTGCCGGGAGACTGTCCACTTTTTTTATTCCCTCATTTTCACACCTTTTTTCCTTTTTCTTATCTCAACCCGTTTCTGGCATTGTATACTGTGTATAAGCTCTACTGTTTCCACTTGGACAACAAGAGCACTACACCAAATGTTGTTTCCAGACGGAAGAGAGCTGCTTGCGAATATAGATATGCTCGCCACTCATCAGTGTGCACCACCTAAAGTTAGGCTTTGCTGTACGTGGCGAAAAGCTGCTGCGATGTGGCGCAAGCGACTGGAAAGAACGGGTTTCAGGTCTGAGAGGACCTTCAGTGAGTGAGAGAAAGAGAGAAATGGAGAGGACTATGAGAGAAGTCAAGCAGGGCCAAAAAAATAACGAATGAATAAAAAGATAAGATAAGATAAGATGAACCTTTATTAATCCCCGGAGGGAAATTCGGGTGTCTTAGCAGCATCAACAACAGTACAGATAAATACAGTACAGTAAAAGAGAAGGTGCAGTGAATGAAATAAGGTGCAATGAAGAAAATTGACAATAAAATAAATAAGTAACAGTAACGGTAATAAGTAAAGTGCAGCAGGTGGTGGGTATTGTATATACACAGCATATGTATATATAATTATATAATTATATGTAATTATATACATTTGGAATAAATACGGAGCAGATGATCAGAGTCACATGGGGGTCAGACCTTGGTTATGGAGCCTGATAGCCACCAACAGAAAGGACTGACCCAGACAGTTTGTAGTGTGCCGAGGGGGGATCAGTCTCTGGCTGAATGTACTCCTCATCTGGACCAGTTGGTCATAGAGGGGGTGGGAGGGGTTCTTCAGAATAGACTCCAGCTTCCTCCTGGTCCTCCCCTCTGCCACCACCTCCAGACTGTCCAGCTCACATCCAACCACAGACCCAGCCCTCCTCACCAGTTTGTTGAGTTTGGCGGCATCCCTGGTGCTGATGCCCCCCCCCAACATACCACGGCAAAGAACAGAAAGCTGCTACTACAGACTGGTAAAACATCTGGAGGAGCCTGTTGCACACATTGAAGGTCCTCAGCCTTCTCAGGAAGAATAGTTTGCTCTGTCCCTTCCTGTAGAGGGCCTCGGAGTTGTTGGACCAGTCCAGTTTATTGTTTAAGTGAACTCCCAAGAACTTGTAGTTGTCCACCACCTCCACCTCCTCCCCACAGATGGTGATGGGAGTAGAGGAGCTCTTCCTCCTCCTCCGGAAATCCACCACCAGCTCTTTGGTCTTACCAATATTGAGCTGGAGGTGGTTGGTGTCGCACCACCTTATGAAGTTCTCCACAAGGGTCCTGTACTCCTCCTCGTTGTCATCTGTGATACAGCCGACGATGGAGGAGTCATCGGAGAACTTCTGTAGGTAGCATGTTCCGGAGTTCAATATATATATACCAGAGATTCACACAGGTTCACACCAGAGAGGCCAATTATTCAGTTTTCTTTCCTGAGAGTTAAAAGTAAAATTAAAAGTCGGCCAATTTCACATAAAACTGCTGTTGTAGAGTTCATAGAGTCACCAGAATGGAGGAAAAAGTCTGAAACTTTTTTTTTTTTTTTGGGGGGGGGGGGGGGGCCCGCTCTGGTCTTGAAATCCTCCATATTTTTGAGGTCTTGAGATTGGCAAGTACATATACCTCCATATAACAATTGACCAACAGAGCTACAGTAATATGGAGCTTTACATTGCAGTTGTGCTGCATGGGATTGCATGACATTGCACTGGTGTGCCTTATAAACTAGTAGAAAGTTATGAATGACCTAGAGTCAAAGCGTCAGAGACAGAATTGTCAACATTTTGGTGTAAGTAACACAACGCCTTCAGAAAAGATGCATGTCAACCTGTCTTTCCACTGGTGTGCTCTTCAAACTGTAAAGGCATTGCTTTGGTAACCCTGGCAACGCTTTGCTATATCCACTTGCCACCAATCAGTTTCCTAGATAATATTAATATCATTATTAATGTGAAACATCACCATAAATGATACTGGTGATGTGCAAAAAATCTAACACAAATACAAAGAAAACACAGCTCATCTCACATTATGTCATAAATGATGATTATAATGAAGACAGTCAGGACACATGAAAAGAGCCACAAATATACACAGCTGCGAGGAGCATTTTTTAATTATCAATAACCCGTTACTAATGCAAACAGAATACCAAAAATGCACCTTATGCCAGAGAGTGTGTCAACAATAAGACCATATGTGCTTAAAGCCGTGTGGCTTAAGGTCTTTACACGTCGCTCGCAGCTGTTGGCATGAGTGCACTCGTTCACAGTGGCATAACTATACCATGTGTGCAGACCTGCTGAGTGTGTGGCAAAATTTGAAACGTCGCTCTCTGTGGAGGTGCCAAGTGCACACACAGCTGATTGTTGATGACTGATTGTCAGCATGAGCTGTACTCAATCCCCGCTCCTAAAAACCACGGCACCCAAAGGAAACAACACAACAAACCAACAGGAGTAACACGGTTTGCATAATGTTTCTTATCTGTATTATATATATATATATATATAATTACAACAAATGTCCATGTCACACTGCTTTACAGAGCATAGATGTCAAATTAAATGGTGTTCACTAAATACAATGGAGCTTCCAACAATTCATCAGCACTGTGCCAAGACTACATCTGACTTTACATCGAAGCATAACGTCACAAATAGAATCCATTGGTACCAACCAGGTCATGCTAGCTTGTCACCAAGGAGGCTAAATAATGCTCCAAACGTACATGAGGAAAAACTATCATGACCATTTCAAAAGGGGTCCCTTGACCTCTGACCTCAAGATATGTGAATGAAAATGGTTTCCATGGATACCCACGAGTCTCCCCTTTACAGCAATGCAACACACGATAATCACATACACTTTGGGGCAAGTCATTGTCAAGTCAGCACACTGACAACTGTTGAGTTTGCTATGTTGTGATTTGAGCATATTTCTTTATGCTAAATGCAGTACCTGTGAGGCTTTCTGGACAATATTTTTGTGTTAATTGATTTCCAATAATAAATGTATACATATATTTGCATAAAGCAGCATATTTGTCCACTCCCATGTTGATGAAAGTATTAAATACCTGATAAATCTCCCTTTAAGGTACTGTACATTTTGAACAGATGAAAAAAAAAAGTGATTCATTTATAATTATCTATGGACAATCATGCAATTAATCATGATTAAATATTTGAATCGACTGAGGGCCCTAGAACGTATAGATTTGAATGGTGCATGCACATCTGCAGAGGAGATACACAGGCGGACTTCAGCCCTTCTGATTATTTGCTCCTTTGTCAGGGGAGGATACACATGTAGGAAGTGATTTTCTCAAAGGTCTTTTACTTATTACACTATCTGCCATTGCAAGAAAATGTGAAAGCTTAGAGCGAAACAGAAAGAACAGGAGGTGTAGACAGAGGCCCTCTTTGTGATTTATGCCAGAAAACAACAAAATAGCATCAAGTAGAATTCAACACAAAATCCAGCCTCGTAAAATGTTTACTGGAGGCCAGCAAACACTGCCACTCTCCTAATTGATGGTCTCGTTGTTCATGGTAAAATTCTGTTGTTTCAAAATGAATGCGACAATGATTTACTGATATTAAAACACATGCAGCATCATTAACATTTACATCTTTCAGGAACTCAGCTGCACTAGTCATTCACACTGACTTCGTGTTTAGTTCTAAACGCGATTTGTTGTGAGTAATTATTTGGCTAATTTGGGACTTGAAAAGGACAAGCTGTATGTCACTGCACAACAAGCTATGTGCACAGTACTCTAGTCACATACTGACCCAAGAGAGTGCAGCAAGGATGAATGATTGTGATAATACAACTGGTCTCCCAGCAACAAGGAGGCAGTTCCTTTTGACTAGATAGAAGCCAGGGGATAAAAACGTATTAAGTAAATTAATTGAAGATCCCCCACCCCTCCCAAAAAAAAAAAAAACAAAGAAAAAAAAAACAGCAGAATTGAAAGATATGTATGCAGGCCCTCATGTGGGGAGATGTATGGAGAAAACAAGGGAGAGAAAAACTAATTTTCTCTCAATTATGTATCAGACTATTGTTCCATGCACAGTTTCCTATAACATTGGAAGCTTGGGACTCACTTGTACGTGGGATCTCTTCAAATCAGGCTTATTTTGCTTTCTGATAATATTATTTTGCTTATCCATTACAGGTATACAGCAAAACACCTTTTTGAATGGGGGTTAAGAACAAAACAATGCTATATAAAAGTGATTCACTTTTTTATGTGCTCTGAATTCCACTTAACTAGATTCTATTGATTTTTGGGGAAGGACATATAGCAGCACCTAATATATCAACAAATCAAATTATACCTGCTTTGAGTACTCCAATTAATTATATAGGCCTGTCGTACAAGTGACAGTAAACAAGTGATCATCAATCTGTTATGAATCCTATGTTTAATGTTGCCATGAATTGTTATACCTTGTTAAATGCTCAATACAACAATGGTCCATTATCTTTATACTGTTTCCATTATTCCCTGCAACTTTAAGCTATAATGGATTGCCACTACTTATTTGGCATTGCAAACCTAACACAATAATATATCTAATGCAATTATTCTTGTTTTAGAGAGACACAGACTATCTCAATTCCCTATTTACTTGAAATTAGTTTATCAATAATTAAGATTAAGAGCTGTGGTATGCCAAAGTATTGGCTGTGGGTAAAAGGCCCAATGGGCCTGGCGAGAGAGCTGGGCTGTACCTGTCAAAGTAAGGTTGAATGCTGCTGTAGAATAAGAAAGCAGTAGCAGCAAGTTAGGTATTTTTTTTTTCAAGGTACTAATTCAGGGTCAACACAGTTGGACTGACAACACATTTCCAGCCTCAAGGTAATAAAGACGTATCGTACCATTCTTAAAAGAAGAGCTCTTGGAAAATATAAAAATCTTGAGTGTTTTGCGATGGCTATTTTCTCCCATTAAGATCGTGGGTTGCTCTTGGACTTCACATGGTTGTGGCTGAATTCACAGGTAAAAAAAAAAAAAAAGATGTCAGTCCTTGTCAGTTTTTATTTGTTTGGAGCTTTTGCATTAGTTACCTGCACAATGTTGATGGATTGATGGAAGGTGGTTTACAGCTGTGAAACCATGAGTGCTACACATTGCAGTGGATTCTACTGTTGTGACGAGAGTGGCACTTTTTATTCTTACTTTTGAAAGAAAAGGGTACTTTAGAAATAAATGTATGCTTTCACAGACGTATTGCATTTTTTTTAGCACAGATAAATAAGCCACCCTAGTGCTTGACACAGACGTAATGACTCCAATTGTCTCTTCAATATTCCCTTAATCACCATAACATCTTGTCAGGACTTCTCCAGCATCGTCTTTGTTTATCAGTTGCGAGCACACTCCTGTAACACTCCATAGTTTCTCATTTTCTCCCTTGAACAGTCTTCTGACATGAATCTCATTAAAGCGAAGGCAGGACAGAGGGCTGAAATATCAGCGGCGAGCTCTATTATAATTTTTCAATCAGATTGAAGATTGATATGTTGGTGGAGAGAGATGAGAGAAATCTTTCTCCCCTCCAGGTCTGACTGACTCCTTGGGCCCTTGAAGAGGCTTGGTGGCCCCTCATTAAGCACATTTTGGATTACAGCTCCTGGCCAGGGCTATTTCCAACAACATGCTAGTGCATTGTAATGAGCCTCTCTGTGTGCTGCGCAAACACACTCAATCTCCCACTTTAATCACAGAGGAGGAGGTTGGCCACTCCTCTAGCCCTCAACAGGAGCAGTGAAAGGAAAGGGGGATTTGCAAGTTCCATCCTCTGATGACATATAATCTCCTTGGGAGATGAGTGTTCTGTCTCAGAGCTCTGATTGACATCTAGCATTATGATGCAGCGAGTTAGGAGCAAAAGCTGGGAGAAAGATGAGGCTGCAATGGGTTCGCAGGATGAACAGTGATCTTTCAGCTGTCTGGTCATTCTGTTAGCCATGTAGCTGCAGATCATCTGTATGTCAAACAGCTTAGGGGGAGATTCAGGACATTGTGAGCAGTTCTTATGGTGTGTCATCTTCTGCACATGTAGCTTGATTATATTTTTGGCATTACAGTTAGAGCATACTGTAGAGTGGAATCACTTTAGGATTAGCTAACAAAACCACTATAGTTAGTTTGAAAATGAACTCCATGGTTGGGCTTAAAACTACTGTGTTTGCACAGTGAAAATAACACTGGATGCTGTGAACATGGGACATGAACGAACAGCTGATTGTAACATGACGCACAGGATACAAACAGCAGCCATTTGGATGAAAGCCAAGGTTAAGGGGTACCTTGTGCAGCGGTATCAAACGCCGATGGCTGTGACAAAGCCTCTGGATTTGATGCCCTAAGAATGAGAGCGGGCTGAATCGCAAAGTCCCTAATAAGAGCCCAAGCAGGGGCCTATGTTTCTTGTAGCCCCCTTCCCACCATAGCAGCTGATAAAGGCACCACATGGATCTCCTCTGTGAAAGAAGTATCACTTGTTTTTTTAAGAGCACTGTATTGCAGCAATTCGCCTCCAATATTTTAAAAAGGGTGAGGGAAAATCAAATTCTGTTTTGGGCCCTGAAATGGATTTGGGTGTCCTTTGTGTAGTTTCCACAAATTAGATTAATCTTTCTTTTATACATTGACAACACTCTAGAAAGGCAATAATACCTGACTTTCTATAGGAAAAATGTTTAGCTAAAGAGTGTTCAGGAGATATGAGTGCAGGCTTTGCCATGTGATACAATGTGACTAGGTAGCTCTCATTTTTATGCTATTCTGGATGTCAAAAACACTGACATCAGAGAGGATCTATGGAGAGCTGCCAGCCGCTGAGCTTTCACTGTAACAGAAATATTGCTTTGAAATTCCTCTATAAAAGAATATCTTTCTCTTTGGAAGCCTAATGTCTTGAATTTTGACAGTAATCAGAAGCCATGCTATCTTCCCTGACTTGCTTTGATTTAAAGGGACATCTTTTGGCAGATAAGAAGCAGAAAACAGTTGACTTTTGAAAAGAGCCATTGCAAAAACACCTGCTATAGGCATTTATTGTGATCGAGGACCTGTTGCTGTCTCTGGGAGGCTGAGGAAGGGAATATGGCAGCAATGACTGATGTCTGAGTCTACTGTAGTATGTACAGCAATAAGCAGAAATATCTCCCTGCTCTCTCTGCTCTGTACCGTAAGCTCTCCTGACAGTTTATCCAAGTGGCAGAGCCGTATAGCAACGCCCTGTGTGGTAGTCTTTCATCATGCTGATACATCTGTGGTGATGCGTGATGATGTCCCCATAACTCTGGCCTTACTGGCACAATGTTTGGTAGAATAATTCATGGTACCATAAATATGTGGCTGGTGGATATAGAGGAGGAAGAGTTATAGTAGTTTTATTAAAACAGTAAATCCAACTGCTTGCCTATGGTTGGAGGAGGGGGGGGGGTCTCGGGAACATGCTCCTGTCCATTGCCAGTTTGCTCTTCAGTTGACGGCAGCATTTGAGTTCATTTACAGCTTGTTATGATACGCCTGAGGGGTGTGGGTTTTGTGTGTTGAGAGGAGGCCAATACAATCTGTCTTTCAAACAGGGACTGACGTGGGGAGGGGAGTGGAGGGAGAGCAAGCAGAAGCAGGTATGCAGCCTGCCTAACTGGTGGCTGTATTACATTCCACACAGGCAGCACTGGTGATGGATTGACGCCAGCTGGAGAGAGGCAGTCCTGAATCAATTAAGGTGAGTTCATGAAATTGAACAGAGTTAAAACCTGGGGGGTTGTCTTATTCTTTACGGGTAATTTGATCAAACCTGTGTTCACTTTCAAACCCCGAGACCTAATGGGCGATAATGGATTGCAATTGTATTACTTTGTGGTGACACAAAAATATGCAACCCAAAGGTTACTATTCCAACTGTCTGAATTTCCAGTCAATTATTTAAAGTTGCTAGATCCTGAATAGACCTGGATTTTTAATTGCTCCGTAATGATAATACGAATCATTAAATATGGGACGAAAACACAGTAAGAAAATAAAGGCATGTAGTAGTCTGTTTCTACTGTTTCACTTCTGTTCCCTTTGCCCTCTGATCAGAAGATAACATTTTGATTGACATTTTCAAAGGTCGTTGGTTTAATTATCTATAACTCTTCACCTTTAATTATGCATCGGCGGTATTATGTACATGCTTATTTGCTCAAGACCCCAATCGGTTCGACAACATTTCTTATGCAAATTGGGCGACAATTATCTTTCCCATCAATGATGGAGAAGGCAGGACTTGTTTGTTCCTAACGACATTGTTGCTGCAATATTGAGCATGTCATTAAGTCCTTCCCCGCAAGGATGTTGTCAGGGTGAACATTCTTTCATCACCTCTGTACCCTCCTGCTCTATACTGAGCACTCTGCAGCACATAGCAACTGCAAACTTGACCTTAGCCACTTCAAACAAACAAAGGAGCGCATGTATACATACGTGCACATGTACTGTACCCATGTGCACAATACACACATCCACATGGAGGCTGCGATCAAGAGATACGCTAAAGCTGCATTCACACTACAAACCACACAGCAACAAGCTACAAGTCTTTTTCAATGGAAGCTGGTGACATGAAGCTGCAAACTGACACCTGACACTAGTCGCTGCATGACAGGCGTGATGTGCTACAAATAAAGATGAGTTTTCCAGCACGCCAATGATGCGGTGACGCCTCAACTAATCATACCGTATATTTTTGATCGCTCTGTTCCGTTCCATCTAAATAAATACTGTTAGCCAGTTCCCAGTGCTATTATGTCATAATACGTCAACAAGCGCTTGAGCAACACTTAAATGGCAACTCACTGACAATGCAGCTGACCACGCTCGTCGATTTGTCGCTTTTGTTACTCGTAGTGTGAACATAGCTTCAGTCAAAAGGCATTCAACTCTGAACCTGTTTGGAAACAGCAGACAAAAAGGTATGAAAGTCAGTGTCTATATGAAACTACCTACTCAACGTGAGGATTGCGGAATAAAATTAATAACACTGAGAAATTATTCTAGTTTTGATCAGACATGTTTGCAAAGAGCTGCGCTTGAAATATAAGGTCTATTTACAGCACAATTAGAAAAAGCATAAAACAAAATAACACAAAGGGCTAATTGGTCAAAATTAGTCAAATAAATACTTAATTACTAAAATGCTTACACTGTAATATTAGGAGATATAGTCTGATGTGTTATAATGTAACTCAGTGAGTTGGCTGAGTATAGAAACACATAGTATAAGTTCATGGTACTATGTAATTGTTCATAAATCTTCCTGAAGCTTCCAGGGTAGGGAGGAAATAAATGAATCAATGTGCCATTGAATGTATCAAACTAATATTAAAAATAAATTTAAGTATTAATTAAATGGTACAATGTGTCATAAATTGATATTTCTGTTATAATTTGCTTCTTTATTTATTGACATCTGTATTATTTCTGGGGCTGTCGAAGTTAACATGTAATGCAAATTTGTTTTATCACCACTAATTTCTTTACTGCGTTAATGTAATAGATCTTCTGGAGGTTGTAGCGGCTCAGTTTCAAGGCCAGAGTGTGGATACTGGCATCATTATGAAACTAGAAAACCTGAGTAATCCATTGGTACCAACCATACTAGCTTGTCGCAAAGGAGGATAAATAATACTACAAACGTTAAATTTTGGTGTGGAAAAACTGGCATGTGGTCCCTTGACCTCTGACCTCAAGATGTATGAATGTGTACCCATGACTCTCCCCTTTACAGACATGCCCACTTTATGATAATCACATGCATTCAGTTTGACATGTTATGATTTGAGCATATTTTTTATACTAAATGCAGTACCTGTGAAGGTTTCTGGACAATATTTGTCATTGTTTTGTGTTGTTAATTGATCTCCAATAAAATATATACATACATTTGCATAAAGCAGCATATTTGCCTACTCCCATGTGGATAAGAGTATCCCCTGCGGGGATTAATAAAGGTTCATCTTATCTTATCTGATCTTATCTTATCTTAAATACTTGACAAATCTCCCATTCAAGGTAGATTTTGAGCAGATAAATGTGATTAAGTTGCAATCAGATAATTAATTTACTTTTTTTCTGGCCTACATTTATTTCTAACATTATTTTTTGCTACATTTAATGGCATTTATTAATCAAGGCATTTATCTATTTATTCATGTGTGATTTTGGTAGGTTCCATCCACCATACCAGAGTAACATTCATTATGTGATTTGGCAGAATCGAGGAGACGGCACCGCTCCTGATTGACACTCCTTTTTCATATTCACGTCACAGCCATTTTTTCTAATGGAAGATAAAAAATACACTGTTCAGTTAGCAGTGATGGTGATATATTATATTGTCTTGATAAAAACAACGATAACAATAAAATACATAGTCTGTCTCCCACAGGCTGTATATGTGGATAGCTAATTATAAATGCCAGCGTAGAAGCCTATAGAGCTTGCCAAGTTTATGAGAGTTCACTGAGCTCTCAGCAGAGCCGGAGCGACTCACATTCTGCTCTGAATATAAAATGTTAATTCATGCTGCAGGGAATCCAGAATTGGGTGAGAGAGCAGTAGTACTACCATCATGTCTCTCCCTCTCTCTCTCTTCATCGCCCTGTCTCTCTCCAACTCCATAACTGACTGCATGCATTCCTATCATGGTAGTTTGTGTTCATTCTTCCTGTCTGATATGTTTCCTGTTTACTTGCAGGCTGCCACTGACCTGATCCACTCCCCCTCTCTCTGACCACTGGCTAGGCTGATGAACCACAACCCCTCAAACACTGATACTCACCATGCATAAAAATCCATATAATTTACTGAAGATATCCATATACTACACCAGTAAATGGCATGACATATTGGCAGAGGAGAGGCTTCGAGATTCAGGCAGTGGTTGTCAAAAGTCATTAACATGCGATGGGGAAAAATATCCTAATTGGGAATAAAAGCAAAAAGAAAAAAAAAAGAAAAAAAAAGTGATATGGACTTTTGTAAGGCTTGTTATCACCACAGCGTACTATGTGTCTATTGCCCTGAGCTTCGCCATGAGACATTTTACTCATTAGTGGTGTAAGTAGTACAGTATGTTTGTATTTGCCAAGTCAAATAGTGCAGAGGTATAATCTACTCTGGGCAAAATTAGCATTTTTTTCGCACTTCACGGAGCACTAAATTTGTCAACTGTAAATGCGAAACAGTATATTTTATGTGTTCATGCACACACTGAAAAAAGAGACCACATTGGTTTTACTTAACTCAAAAGTGCGCATAGATTGTTTGCTTTGGCAGCAGCCTATACTTCTGTATTAAATCAAAACAGACTATATCTGGGTATTTTATGTTGAGACAAAGTTAATGAAATTTTAATGAAAGTAATTTAAACACTTTCAGTCCCTTTTATTCCAATACTATTTGATCACTTAAGCGTAGCAATATTTGTTTTTCTAATTATTCTAATTAAAAAGTACATTGCATGTTTTCATGACTGTAAAAACGTAATTTCATAAATGTTGTTCATACTTTTCAGTGAACCATTTTTTGACCATTGGTAACATTACCCACTTTTTTCCATTGAAAACAATGAGACAGTTTTGTTTCAAGACCTTTATTCCACAACGTGGATGAACAGCAGGTGTCTTCACTCTAAATGTCACAGATAAAATGTTAAATATTCTCAACAAAAACACTGCAAATATACAAATCCTATAAAAGCCTGCATTCAAAACATAACATTTTGAAACTGTGCAATTCAAACAAGTTTATGTGTGTGTGAATGCATATGTGTATATGCTGTATGTATGTTTGTGTATATATGTATACTGTATATATGTGTGTATATATACAGTATATGTATATACTGTATGTGTGTATATTTATATATATGCACTTAAACCATCT
Source organism: Pterois miles (assembly GCA_947000775.1). Lineage (NCBI taxonomy): Eukaryota > Metazoa > Chordata > Actinopteri > Perciformes > Scorpaenidae > Pterois > Pterois miles. Next base: position 478,352 of record CAMQGK010000140.1, on the reverse strand, counting down.
GCTTTCTATTATATGTCAAAATCAAGAGGTAATGACAGATTAATGTACTACAAATACAAGTTTTCTCTCATTTCATCATGTCTCTGGATTGTTAAATGTCTATTTGTAAATCTCTCTAAAGAATACTACAGTGTTATCTTAGGCCCTTTGGTGCAAGAGATATATGTTATAACATGTGCCAAAGTTAAGGTCAAGTTAAGCAGAACAATATCAGAAGAGCAAAGTGAAGAGCCACCAAAGCAGAGTCCACCATGAGGCAATGGAGAGAGGGGGCCATGTTGTCCATAATCCAAGATTGCAACATGGACATGTTGCATCCTGTCTGCCTCACTGTTACACACTGGCAACAGCACACTGATCTCTTTGATACTGGTCCTGGAGATGGTCCATCCCAGTGTTAATTCAACCATCTAAACAGGCATGTCAAAAAAAAAAAAAAAATAGTAACACAATTATTAAAGCCATTTGAACACCACTCAACACTGCCACTGAGCATTTGGAGTACCACTCCATAAAGCATATGTTACTCAATGGTTATAGCTGTTTGAACACAGAGTGGAAACAGGTTGTTGGCAAATACAAGATTATTTATACCAATAAAATTATTAAGGTTTAAGCATGGTGGTGCAGTGGTTAGCATGGGTTTTCTCTGGGATCTTCGGTTTCAGTCCAAAGACATGCAGGGTAGATTAATTGTTGACTCTAAATTGCCTGTTGGTGTGAATGTGAGCATGTATGGTTGTCTGTCTCTGTCAGCCCTGTGATAGTCTGCGACCTGTCCAGGGTGTACCCCGCCTTCACCCAGCATCAGTTGGGATCAGCTCCAGCCGTCCCGAGACCCTGAATAGGATAAGCAGTTACAGATAATGCATGGATGGATAATTATTATATGCATTAGTGATAACGGGGCGCTACCCTGGGATCAGGGTCCAAAAACCAAAATCGCTGATGTAGTCTCAAAAAGGGGCATTGTTCACTCAGAATATTCAAAGACACTGACCATAACAACCAGCTGTTATTGTGACACCTAAAAATGTATGGCCACAATTGTTGTTTTAATTCTAGTGTGTTTCTTTTCTATGGAAACGGCCAGATTTGGATGTGTTCTCTTTGTGGGTTGGTGAGCTGTGTTTCCCCAGAGCCGCCACAAGGGGGAGTACCACCAAAAGCGAGCGCTATGTTGAAGATAGCCTGCTGGTGAACACATCTAACGGCTAATGTCTTGTATTTTCCTGTACCAAACAGGTTAGTAAAGTGGATTAAGTTATCACAATGTATTCATAAGGACTTCTAAAGCATTTATGATGTTATTTGAGTAAAGTTTGGGATCGAAAATGGGGTGTTGTGAACTTTAAGGGACGCAGCGGTAGTAGAGTTTCTTTTACTGTGGGAAACAAGATGGCAACCATACTGTTTTTGATTTGTATAGGGCTCCTGGGCATTGCTATTTCATTTCATTAATCTGGGTTTTATTTTAAAAAAAGGGTAATTCATTTTACTATGTTTAAAAGATAAAGATGTTAAAAATGATGGTGTTGTATAGTTAAAAGACTGACGGTTGTCTGATTAAAATGTGCATTGATTAAAAACGGTATAAAAATGTTCAAACAGTAGACAAGGAAGGCTGGGTTAAGCAAGCTATAAAACAGTGTATCGCCAGTGAAACCGTTTTTGAGGCTGGTTGAAGCAGCATAGCTAAAATATGTGTTCTAGTACACAGGTGTTGACATTAATATGTAGTTTATTCATCGCTGAGAATCACATGTAGAGATGTAGCATGAATGTTATGCTTACAGTAACAGTTGATGGCTGATGTCGTGTACCGGTGGATGTTACAGTTAATATTGTGGAGATAAGTGTGAAATTCTGTTATTAAAGAGACGGAAGATGTTGGTGAACACATCTAACGGCTAATGTCTTGTATTTTCCTGTAACAAACAGGACATACATATATTCTGCAAACAGGTAACTCTTGCGGAGGCCTGTAACATTATCACAACACATACACTCAAATCACAGACTGCTTTTTAAAAATACAAAAATGTTAATTTAACTTTAGTAATAGACGTCAACAAAACCTTTCTACAACTACAATAAAACGCAGCTATGAGCAGTACAACAAACAAGCATTTATCTATCTCTGCCCAGACGAAAGTCTCATACTTGAGATTCACATAGTGATTAAAGTGTGTTTAGTCTGTTAGTGTGTCCGACAGTTTCTCAGACTCGGACAACAACTGGGCCAGTGTATTGTTCAGCGGCAGGTTAACAGCAGGCTGCTCATTGTATGGCAGCGGAGGGAAAGCAGCCAGACTCGATTTAATAAGAAGAGAGTGGTTTGTGTCCCTCTCTTTCTTGAAGAACTGTGATGAGTGTCTTCTTTCTGCAGATAGGGTGAGACCACTGGTTGCGCAGCGATCTTTCAAATTCTCTAAAAATGTTCAGTGAACAACAGAGAGTCATTTTCACTCCAGCGAGGTTGGGGGCTGTGTCTAGGCAGTTCAAAGTATACAACCCAATGTCGCAACGGATGTCACAGTGAAAAGCCACAGTCCTCTTGTTTATATCCTTGAAGATGTTACGAGCATCACAGGAACTCTCCTGAATTTATGTGCACCTTGTCCAATGGGAAACAAGGATCTGAATTCAAACCAAATCACACACTCAGGTGAGACCTACAGGATCTGTCTGGGTTTTGACTTTGTTCTGTTGTTCAGGCTTTTGTTTCTACATAATAATATGATTAAATATTATTGTTCCTCCAACTGCTTGGTGAAGCTTTAGAGAAATCAGGATTTCCAACCAATGCGAATCCAGGATAGCCCATCCAAGTTATCATTCAACCACCTTTTAAAAAAGAGTTAGAAATTAAATAAAATGACTTAATATAACTAATACCACTACAATGAAGACTTTGGAGCATCACTCAAAGCAAAGGTCAATCAATGAGGATCAAAAATATCAGATGTATAAAAAGATGAATAATCTGCTGTCATCTAGAGTAAAACTCATTTTTCTTCACACATCTCCTTGTCACTGACGAAGCTGTTGGTTTCTCCTTTTCCTACTTTTCAGGTGTAACAGAGATAATCCATGTCCGTCTGGAGAGAAAGCATTAGTGTAAAGGTCTTTGCACAACAAATCCATGACTTGTGTATTTTTAATCAGTAGTCCGATAAACGTTACAGAAACCTTGTACACTGAGTATGATGCATTTTATTATTCTCTTAATTGCCAAAATTCGCAATACAAAGCAAAACTGAATTAATTATGTGGGTGCTATGGATAGTGTCCGTCCCAAACAGGGATAATCAATGAATGACATTAGCAAGAAGCTATTTAGTGTAGAGTCACTCCTGTCTGATGTTTTACATCCTTCGTTGTTCTGCATGTTTGTGTTATTTTATTTCTTTATCATAAAGTGCTTTGTGCCGGGAGACTACATAAATGTTTATCATGCTATCTTGGATGATGTTTGCATGGACGGTGGCTTCAAACAACCCTCTTTTGGCTTTTGATGGATGCAAAAAAAATGCTGAAATCAATCAAAAACTTTATGATGAAACAAATGTGATTGACACAACATGAGGTCATATTTATCTTTAAATACTATAATTTCAGACCAAACCAGACTTGGTGTGCAGAGCCCTTAAGTTAATCTCTCAATAGCACATATTTTGCACACATTTCGTTAAACATTAACATTAAAAGATAAGGTTTTTATATATATTTGAGGACTAATGTTAGCATGGCTGGTAGGTTAGCTAAAATTTGCATTAACATTGACTTAATGTTAACACTAGTTCAAGTTGCTCACTGGCAGATATAATAAGATACTGCACAACAAAACATAATATAAATGATGCATCTTACGAGAGCAGGTCTAACTTTTACTGATTTAAAGTTTTAATTAATTCATTGTGTAGAGAGCTCTGGAGGTCCTTGACAAATTCTCTGACATCAGTTGGAAAATGGCACACGGTCTTTGCATTTTGAACAAAACATAATTTAATTCATTCCTCTCAACATGAGTGAGACTAGTAGACTTCACACCACCCAAGGTTAAAAGAATTATACAAGAGTCAAATACGTTTGAATATACCACCCATATCCACCTTCTCCTCTTTCAGTGCACCTGTCTAAATATCAGCTAAGGTGCTGGAAACATAAATGAGTCCAAAAGATAATAGAAAAGAAGATTTCTGCACACTTAGATCTATGCTGTTTTTCACTAGATTCTTTAATACTAAACTTTTGGACTGTCAGACCTTCATCAGAGCAAACATTACTCAACAAAAGACAGGCTGGTAGAAATAACCACTCCCCTTCTCATTATTGGTGGTATCCAGGCCACCATGCACACCCTGGTGGTGGTAGAGGCTCCACCATTTTCAAATACAAACAGGGGTGGAACACAGTGAATATTAAAAAATAGAAAAAAAAACATAAGCTCATGAATCATCTAATAATACACATATTCATCACATATTAAAAGGGGCTATGAAAAGGATCAGGTTTGAGCCAGAGACCCCCAGATCTGTTAGAAAAAACAAACATCTCAGAAGATGATCTAAAAAAAAAAAAAAAGACAATAGAGCAAAGAGCTATGGAGGGGTATCAGGTGAGGGCCATCATGAATCGTAGACACCAAATTCTACATAGAAATGAAAAACCAACATAACATTACAACGTAACACTCGTATCAAAATCCTCATTAAGGCCTGTAGGCTGAAGTGTATCTAAAGTGTCCAAAAACAGGAAAAATGGTAAAAACTGTCATCATACCAAGATGAAGTTAGAACTTAAGTAATAGTTGTAAACTGGGATTCCAAGAGAGCTCTTCCTATGGCCTGTCATCCCTTCACACACACATACACACACACACATTCACACACACTGTATGTGTCATGTGAGTGTAAAGGATTCAATTCAATCCCTCTGAAAAATTGCAACCCTCTAAACGTCAGTAAAGTGAATTTCATGGTTAACTGTCTGCCAATCTCACACCTCTTCCTCCTTCACGCAGCTTTCAGAAGTGATTGATCGGATACAAGTCATCCATCCTGGGACTATGTATGTCTTTCTGTGGGTTACATTAATCTTTGTTGCAATTACTGTGTACAGGGCAAGGTCATAAACGTAATCAGACGTGCATGCAAACACCAAAACTACATCCTTATGTCACAGTTTTACCTATGCCGATTACAAACTATAACGAACAATTACAAGTAATCATGACTAATCTATGCATGTTTTTACATGTTTCCATGTTTTTTATGTGCTGCTGCTAAGATAGACAGAGGTGCGCTATCTGTGGAAGCGCTGTTGAGCTAGTGAGGAAGTGTATCCTAAATATCTTGTATGAACACAGGACAGGAATATTCTGACAGATAATCTCTTTCACATTTTTCTCCTTTTCTCAGGGTCTCTGTGAAGCTCACTCCAGCCCAGTCACCAGGAAAAAATGTTTCTGCAAATGGATACGTGGATGTTTTTGCATTTGGTCAGGGCAAGGGACGCCGCACAGTTGGCAAAGCACAGAGCAATGACGTAGTATATCGAGCAACCCTGATTGAAAGTTATATAATAACGACTATAAGAAGCAAGAAAGTCCACGGGAGGTGTGTAAATGTTGAGTAAGTACTTTTACGTGACATTGTTTTATGCAACACAATGTTTTAACTGCCTTAATCATGTATGGCATTATTTGAAATTGTTTACATAATATCTACAGAATTTCTTTCTTTAATATTGAGTTGTTTGTATTAACACATTGAACAAATGTTTCAGTGCTACTATGTTGTGGCACAATTATCTTTGAAAAGACACATGACGCAGCAGAGGATTCTACTCTGCTCAAAGTCTTAAGTTTAACATGATTGCATTACCAGTATTTGATGAAACTGTGTTCAGTTGCACTCATTCCGTCTCAGGTCTGTGCTGTGTTTATTTTGTGTTTGGTCTCGTGGTGCATAATATCCCAAACAGTTTTGTTTACAGTTCGTGTGTGATGCGATGTAATTATTGTGAACATACTGTCATGTATTTTTGAACAGTTCGACGGTGCATTTGATGACAGTGATGTTGATGAGGTGCAATTAAGAGATGAATAAATCCATCAGTAATTGAAGAACCATGTTTTGTTGTTTTACGTTACGTTGTCTGCTAAGGGGGGTTGTTTATTTATGGTTGTTCCAGTAGTTATGTTGGCACATTAATATTTTAACACAAACCACGATTGTTTTTCTAATCATTAATAAGTAGTTTTATTGCCTAAACCTAAACAATCATTTCATGTCTGACTGGGCATTTGAAAGCATGATACAAGGCTGATATGAAACATATTTATACCCACATTCAACATATGCTGTGATTTGCAGAAATATACAATGCAAACATTTTTTTTCTGACTATGCTGCTCATTCTCCGTCCCTTACATCTGTGTTTGTTTTGCTGCACTCATCTTCTACATTTTTTTCTATCTCATGTTGCTTTTATTTCCTTTTTGCTATATTCCTGCTTTCTTGCTCTCATCTCTCCATCCCTCCCTCTTTCTCTGTTGCTCCCTCTCGAACTGCCTTTGTCCTCTGTTGTCAACCTTCCCCTGAGACAGTGTTGTCACTTCTCTTTAGTCTGGCTACTCACTGAGGCTGTGCAGCTGTAATAGTTTTAGATTCCAGCTAAACCTTTTGGCTAACTGGCTGAGTTCAGGGAGGGAGGGGTGAGAACAGGAGGGACGAGAAGAGAGAGGAGGCGAGGAGTGTGTTAGAAGGCTGCAGCCACACAGGCAATTAATGACTTTGACGACAAACCTCTGTCTTCAGTCTCTGACCCTGGGTTATGCATTTTCTTCCTCATCACCCCTTTTCACCTTATTTTCCTCCACTTGTTTTGTATTTTAAGCAGTTCCTACAGGGACATGGATGCTTTTGTGGAGTTTTTCTTTTTTCCTTTATCCTTTTATTTCTTGTCTTATCAAAGAAATGCATTAAGGGCACAACGGTATTTCCTGCCCTCTCCCTCTTTCTCCCCTCACACAATATTTCCTGTGACAGCATGGGCCCCTTACAATGTTGCTTTTGGATATGGTGACTGATGAAACAGCCAAGTCTGAATCACTGGCTTTGGGCTTCAGGCTGTGGGTGGTGAGCTGTAAAAGGTTATCATGTCAGAAGCATTACAATACAAAAAAGATTCCTCTTAACATGAGTATATTCACAATGTTTGTGCCCCTCACATGACAGTGCAAATCCATCAGCAATCATATTTAATGAGATTTTGATTTAAAATGACTGACTCTCTCGGAGCTGTGTTTTTCCACAGAGTATTGTTCGGGGGAATCAGAGTGATTTGTGCACTGATCAGGTTGTCTGTTGAACTGTGCATCACCGAACAAAGATTGTTTTGCAGAATAATACTAATGTTTGACCTACATGAATGGCATAGGAGTGATATAATTCAATAGATTAAAGCTAGGGTTGGTAATCTTGAGAAACCAGCAAGGGTACGATATAGATATTTAAAATTATCCAACCAAAAAACCCAGCCCCTGGACAAACCAAACACTGGCTGTAATAGGGCTGTTCACATTTTTGCATCAGCCACCGTAGCCCCCCTACAGTATATGCTTGGCTCACTGCGGAAGCTTCAGTTGTTTGCTGTTAGAAGATGCAACATCCTACACGTTCCATGAAGCTGAAGTAGGTAACAATTTTTTCTTGCATCATTGGGCAAAAAATCCATAATAACCTTTCAGCATATTTTAATTTGTGTTCTGAGAGAAAACTGGACTTCTGCACCTCGTCATGGCTCTGCTTTCAGGCTTTAAATAAGGTCATTTCAGAGAGAGAGTGTTCCTATTGGATGTGCTCCGGTCATGTGATTGGTACTTGGTATTTCCTCAACTGATCTCAACATGGCTGCCAGGTCACACACTTTCTCATTTTACAGCTAAACAGTAACTACAAGATGTTTCTGAAAACATTTGAGGAGAGAAATAGTCATTACAGTAACAGAATATTGATTCGTATTTGATCAGCGCTGCCTAATTTGACTGTTTGGTTGGAGTCCGTGAGTAAGTGATTGTGGCTTTCATAGACAGCAGACCTCAGGTCAGATCTGACAGGTGTCTTTCCTCCAGTCTGTGAACTCTTACAGATGCTGTTAGGAGCATCGAAGGACACCAGAGGACACCGAGGCACATTTGTTTCAGGTTACCTCTTTCATGTACTACTGTCAGGATATAGTGACCATTTTATAAAAATAACCATATCATATCATCATATTTGCTCCAATCTCTCCCACAGCATTAAAGAAACTCTCTCTTATATACTTTTTTTTTATTACAAGTTTCATAGCAAACAGAAATGTACTTTATATTAAAACATTATCACATGAAGTAATTTGAGAAATCAAACATGAGCTATAACACTGTTTTCAATCATATCCAGTCAAGTGTTTCTGTGTAAAAAACCCAGTCACATTATCACATACCGTATATGTATAATATCGTGGACAAGAGATTCTGGACAGCTTAATGAAGGCTGACCCAAAGAGAGTCCTGTTAGAATTACATTACATTGACTTGAGGGTCTTAAATTAAAAGCACCCAGGGTCAAACCTAACTCTTTCCTCCCATGGTAGAGTTTTCATTTGTGGAAGACATGTTCTTTGTAAAACAGGACTATATTTTATTAACTGATGTTTTTCTTCCTCTATACAATGTCCAGCAACCAATTATTAGTTAGTGATTTAAAACTGGACATTTTTATGTGAAACAGAAGACAAAACTAAGTTGGTTGTTAATTCAAACGATATGACAGTTCATCAGCTGTTTGGTTGGATACAGTCATTCTCCTGAGGCAAAATTATTTTGACCTCCAGTAAATTATTTTAACACTTGGTTGAGGTTTGCAGGAGGCATTTTCACATTGGATCCACTCTGTGGTGCATGTCATTCATTAAACCCAGCAAAGCTGTACTGAAAAGTCAGCCAATTTTACCCTGCAGATGTAAAAATAGGAAGAAGGGAGGTGATTTTTTATTTCAGACAAGACGAATCTTTGCTTCATAATCCCCTGTGCTCCTGGAAAGGTTTGAGACCTTGCTAAGCCTGTAATCTCTGCCTCCCACAACTTCACAAAAGTCAATATGAAAGACCAATTACCAGTATAAATACTGCACATTTCCTGTCTTGGAGATACTATAAATAAAAAAATGGTAAGTATGTATGTGAATGGGCAGGGAATGGGGATTTCCAAAAATGTAGAGGAATCTGTCAAGTCAGATGTCCAAATACTTCTGCACTGTGTAGGCCTACAGTAAATATTAAGCCCAAAGGCTGGCTCACACTAAAAGATATTTTAAATGTTAACATTACTAAAATGTGAGAGACCCCACACATAATGACATGTTATGTTAAAAATTTAAGCTAAAGTTTCATTCCTATAGTGTGTGGTGAGCAATGATTTGGCCAAAACAGCACACACAGATTCTGAATCAATCAATCTCTGTCTCATGATCAAACATGACATTAGTGTTAACACTAATTTGTACTGAAAATTCACGAAGAAAATAGAAAAAACATGGATGAAGTCCTGAAGACACATTAAATAAACAATAATATAGCCGGTATATTACCAAACAACCCAACTCCAGACAGTTGGTCCTCCATTTCTGACATCCATCTTACTACTACTTTTTATTACGCATTTTGCATTAGCTCAGGGTGCACAGTGGTGCAGTGGTTAGCACTGTGGCCTCACAGCAAGAGGACTGAATGTTCGAATCTGGCTTAGGGCTCGTCTGTGTGGAGTCTGCATGTTCTCCCTGTGTTTGTGTGGGTTTTCTCCGAGTTCTCCAACTTCCTCCCACAGTCCAAACACATGCCGGTTAATTGATGACTCTAAATTGTAAATGCGAGTGTGAATGGTTGGCCGTCTTTGTGTCCCTGCGATGGACTGGTGACCCAGTGTACCCTGCCTTCACCCATTGCCAGCTGGAACCAGCTTCAGCCCTGCCACGACCCCTAACAGGATGAGCGGTTGCAGATGGATGGATGGATTTTGCATTAGCTCATGCATCAGTTGTGGCTGCTATGACTGTGGTTGTTTGCTTCCTTATTCAGTCAGCTTGGTTCCCAATAGACTATCATTCGTTCCTATGTGACTGAGTCATCGGCTGTCCTCACGGTTCCCCACACACAACAGGATATCCGTTCGGAAATACTGAACGTGTTTAATATTTGCAAACTGAAGTTGGTGCAACGAGGATGGACTTCCAAGCAGATCGGGAATGTAAAAAACTCTTAACATACCTCACACCACAGGAATATCTAGCATGATATCTTTAGAAACATCAAAAAAAATAGGCCTTGCTGACTATTGTCAGAGTGGGGAATCAGGCCCAAAATCGTCTTGATTCTCATGTAGTATGTGCCCTGCAAGGCATGATTTGTTTGTGTGTATTCACTCACCAGCATGATAGGCAACGATCTCTGTGCACATCGTCTATCAGTCTGATGACAGATGAGCCTCTGGGAGCAAGGGGCTATATTTCTGGGGTTCCAGTGTAGCTAACGAGATTGGAGTTGGAGTTGAGAGATGACTTGTATGACCAGATTGCTTCACAAGTAGCAAATTTACAAGCTAATTTAAAACTGATAAAATGCTAAATCATCATCAGACAATAGCTGGTGGGTTCAGTGATTGCATTTCGGCCACTGCACTCACTCACTCAACATTGACTGTTTACCTGCATTAAACCAAAGCCTGCACAAACATGATTGGCTGATACTACTCAGACTACAAACGGAAACCAGGACGCTTTCGATACCAAAATCTTGTCCTGTTGCCTACAGATTCTAAACGCAGAAAGGTTTATAGGGATTAGGTAGGCAAAGTGGGTACATTATTATTGAAAGTGTGGTCTTAATTAGTATTAATTCTCATCCTTTCTTATCTTGTCAAAATCAGATCCAGTCCTCTCCCCATCAACCTCTTACAGGTTGTCATTTTTATCTGCCTGCATTTACTTTGTCTCTATGGGCACACTAACTCTGTCTGTTTAATTAAGTAATGTTAGCCCCAGAACCCAACCGAGCGCCTTCATTAAACTCTCTCCATTATGCAATTTCTGCATCACTTAATGTACTACAAGAGCTCCTTCAGCTCTAGGCTAGATGGTTGCTTTCTACAAGAGTTGTGTGCAGAGAAGGGGGGTGGGGTGGGGTGGGGTGGACCCCCAGAGGTAAAATCAAATCAATACCTTCAGGCAAGAGCTAACAAGGTCTATCTAGTGTTGTGCTCTGCTTCTAAGTCATGTCAGGGGACAAATGTGCAGGTTCTAACAGTTAGCCTATGTCTAATGGAGTAGTTCTCTCCCTCTCAGTGTGTGTGTGTGTGTGTGTGTGTGTGTGTGTGTGTGTGTGTTGGGGAGTGGGGGTGATGACTTGATCTGCTTTATACGTCCCAAAGACAAAGAGCCCACCAATGTAGTCATTCACTGTAAATGTTCACTAGTAAAGACTAAAAAGCTCTTTCATCGCGGTACCACCCACGAAGGACATCTATTTTAAAACAACATTCAAGAGTACTGCCGATTTGTCATCAAGCAACTTCCCTTTCAGCAGTTAGCCTTCACTTGTGCAGCCTCTTCGACCTATTCTATTCCAAATGAACAGACATGTCACAAAACAAACTCTTTTAAAATTGCAATTGCAAGACTTTGCCCTACGGAATGACAAAAAAAATGTATTTAAAGTCCCCAAAAAAACAGTTCAGCATGCTTGTCAAACAATATGAAAACTTGCTTCATCTGTATATGGCTGCAAAGAGTATTTAAGCTGTTAATGAAAACCAAAGCGTTTAAGGCCCAGATACACCAACCTGATCTCCAAGAACTAGTGGTGTCAAAGGCTGCCCATTGAGTCGCCTCACGCTGCCTTAGTCTGTTCCTGCGTAGATGAAATGACTCTCCCTACCAGCAGGTCGCGGTAGTCTGTCATTGTCATTGTTATAATACGTAAATGAAATAAAGTTGCGTTTGCTGTCCATTTTCATGGCACTTTCACACCACCTCTTAGCTTCATTCCAGATGGCCGTGTCATTGTGAAAATCTGTGTTTTGAAATGAGCAGATGACATGAAAAATGAGGAAAGCTTTTTGTTTTTACTCATTTGCTTGCTTTCCTCACTTCCGTTTCTGTTCTCGTGCACTGATTCGTTTAAGCTGAACACCAATCAGACTGATTTTTCTCACCGACGAGGACCGCTGCCGATTCAACATGCGGGACATACTGAAAAGACTAGGCGCCCCCAAACTGTCCATTGGCTAATCGTCGGCTTGGTGCGTCAGGGCGTTTACAGATTGTGGTATTTCTATCTCTGCTGTGTAACAATAAGAGACTGAACACTATAGTATGGATTTTGTATCATCCTTGTGAAGACAGGAATAAACCAATGAAGGGAAAAAAAGAAAAGATGGTTCCAGCAGGTCACCCTGTCCTTTGACCAGGTTGATGGAAACACATGAACACAGTTGATTCACTGGCCTCGGTGATTCTATTAGTGTGTAAGCCATCACACTAACAAATCAAACTCTTGTTAGCTTGGGTAGCATGTCCTGATTGAATAGTATAGTGATTGCTTGAGCTCTTTAATTGGCGTGGCTTGTGTTCATGTCATTGCTGATAAGAGCAGAAAAGGTGTTGTTTGTCCACTTCATAGAGGTACAAGTCACCTCTCTCTTGCCCAATTATGTGGCTTTGCTCGAGTCCCTTACAGTTTAGTGAAAAGAGAAAATTACAGAGCTCATTCAAATTGCTCAGATAAAAAAGAGTTCTTTGAAAATCAGGAGGCATTGAAGTTCAAATATACATTGATTGTTGTATTCCAGATGTTGTATTTTTGCTATATTACAATGTAGATGTTGTAGCGGATGATGACTGAGAGATAAAGAATATGAAATGTGATAATGAAGATATTGATGAATCCACAGTATACATCTTAACTTTCACATCCTTCCAGAAACTGTTTGTTTGACCTCTTAGGGTGCTAAGTGGTGAGACTCTTCATTTACAACCAGCCTGGTGAAACTCACTAGATAACAACCCAGTGTGGTCCTGACCAGATGAAGTTTTTATGACTTGCAGGTCAACAGGTCAAATACCTGGTCTTTCTCTGGCAGAGAAGTGGTGAAACACAGACACATTATGGAGGCAGAACAATCTAATTCTAACATTACAGTGTACATGAATTGATGTGTGATGCTTTTCTAACATGTGCTCTAGTGGCGGGAAGTTGTTGACATAAATTCAATCAATGCAAGTTAAAATAGTTGCTTGTTATAGACCAAAACCTTCTCTCTTATGCTAATGAGGTCATTCTATCTGTCCGCATCAATACTTTACATGTGTATCTTATTCACCAATTTATAGGGGATCTTAAACATAAAGTTGGGTGCACACTAATGCCTAGTTAATGTTATATTTGATATATATTTTTAATCTACAGTAGTTGAAGTTACACCATTTTATGCTGATTGTGAACCATACATAAATTGATTCATATTGTTACACATGCTCAGAACCTATAGAATTAACTTCCGGATAATCAACTCTGTTTATAGCTCTCATCTGTGATGTAAATGCTTGATTCATTTTAATTCAGTTGATCAAGTTTTATTCAGTGGTTGATATCTTGTTTTTGGTATGTATGTGAAAGAGATGAAGCCCAGATTTCAAATATGGAAGAATTAATCATGCTGAAACTAGTCAATTAGTTTAACCTAACAAAATAAGTTTACTGAAGAATCAGAATAGTTTTTCAGGTGGGAGGAGAATCCTGTTCTCCCGCCAACTAAACGGTGCACCCCCTTTCTCAACTGATAATAAGAAGCTTCAGACATTTAGTCTAGGGGGGCTTTCTGGCGCTTTTCTGGGGCTTCAGGCTTCTGGGGTTGTTCAGCTCTTAGAGCTGTGCCCTCTGCATTCCCCCCTTCCTTGGGCCCATAAACCACAAGAGGGTTTGGGGGGAAGAACACTCTAAGGACACCAGCTCTCCATCCTGAGGACTCAGGTCCGAAACCTCACACCCAGATGATACCGGCACCCAGTCTACGTGAAAGGAGGCTCTGAACCTTTGGACTTGATCCAGTCCAGCTAAGGAAACGAATGCTGTTTTGCTACGCTGTCTCTCTGCTTGTCTGAGCCCTATTTATTTATTATGTCGCCGCTCTGCCCTGACAGCTGAAACAGCCAGCTGCTGAAGCCTGAAGCAGCTCCGCTGTATCTACGTACTGGTGAATCCTAACCATTGTGGAGAGAGACTTAAAGAAAGACTTTAGGTCCAGAATATTTTGAATCGAGTGACCCATCCAGCTCCGAGGAGGGGGGTCTGAAGAAATGGCACAGAGATGCCTCACCAGACAGAGAGAGACGAAGATGGAAACATGCAACGAGGTGACACGCCAGCCATCCAAAAACGAGGGTGTCCAAGGAACCAAAGAGAGCCACTGAGGAGAGAAAGGACCCAAGCCGGGTCGCACCGTTGGACCCAGAAGATCCAAACTGTTCCAGACAGAAGCTGCCGCCACTCTGCTCCAGACAGAGGGTGATGTATAGATGTATCTTCAGAAGAGAAAGAGTTTGATGACAAGACTAATGAACCAATTCATAGTCAATTCATAGTCAACTAATAACTAAGTTACAAACTTTACAATTAAAATTAGACCATGTCCAAATTTATAACATGAAGGTGATTCTCAGTCTTCCCTGGTGCTTCTTAAACTCTTAGTTAAATCCAATCAGAGAGATATCAGTCACTGGATTGATCTGGTCATCTTTAATTTGTTCGATCCATGAATGTTCATCATTGGTATGTGCTGTATTCCTTTAATTATTCTTTATTCGATTTTATCATTGTTTTATCATTCTTTCAATTATATTCGTTAGTAGTGTAGTCCAGTAGTTAGTCAAATAAACACTTCATTTATGAAGAACTTGGTTACCTGATTTTGTGTGTGTATATATATATATATATATATATATATATATATATATATATATATATATATATATATATATATATATACATATATATATATATATATATATATATATAATATATAATATATATATATATATATATATATATATATATATATATATATATATATATATATATATATACACGTGTATATATGTATATATATATATATATATATATACACGTATATATATATATATACATATATCAAATCCCTGTTCACCGGGCCAAGAACTCCGTAGCAACCATGAGATTATGAGACGCAACTGATTAATATAAAATTTAATTATTTTTCCCTGTTTTTATAAAACTGGGTGGTGCCCCGACTAAATCCTCACATTGAAGTTAACTGAGGGTAATATCTGAAGATGAATGTTACCCCTTTTCTTCACATTCTATGATAATTTGTCTTACAATTAATAATTTGGGATTATTAATTGGGAATATGAATATTGATATTAATTCATGATTAATTGTTAATCTGCTCAATGCAATAATGCTACAATGTTTAAGTAGTATTCAGTAAGGTAAAAATACTACATCCATAAACTGGTGTTCTATATACTGTATATGCTTTTTTTTGTGATTTGCATAGACATATTATACAATGTCAAGCTCTTCGCGGCACATTCTTCTCTCATCCATTTTAATTAGTGGCTGTTTCAGGGTCTTTCCAGTGGTTGCTGTTATTTAAGTCATTCTGCGTTCCACAGCAACAACTTCTCTACTCTCCTACTTAATTGCTTTGTTTAACAAAGTGGCAATCAATCATACCATTCACTAGTTACCTGTCATACTGTCCAGCCGTGAAATAGATGAGGGACACCATTCCATCTTTTCTTTCAACCGAAGCACTT
This sequence comes from Pterois miles, assembly GCA_947000775.1. NCBI lineage: Eukaryota > Metazoa > Chordata > Actinopteri > Perciformes > Scorpaenidae > Pterois > Pterois miles. The sequence goes on along the minus strand of CAMQGK010000140.1, from coordinate 462,452 downwards.
TTCTCCTGCCTCAACTATTTTTCAGTCAGTAGAGACGAGAAAATGTGGGGATTTTTCATAATGCGGTGATTTTATAATCTTCACTCTTCATTTTTCTTTTCAACTTTCACTCTCAACTGATCATTCAGAGAATTGAAAACTAAACAATGTTCTTCACTACAAACAACCCATATCAATAAACAAATCAAACACACCTCTCTATCAGGGGAAACTCGGACCATGGAACCAAACGCAGTTCAGGGCAGGGCAGGCAAAAATCAAGGCTTTATTACAAACGCTACACAAAAAGGCAGTCAGCGAGCAAACAGAGAAATCCGGCAGAGGCAAAGTCAAAAAAACAAGCTGTGGCAAAACACTAGGAACGGAAACACGAGAAATCTGGTACGCCTACTAAACAGTTAAAGACGAACTGGCACAGGAGGAAAAGGGAGGACACATTATAACTAGTGAGGGAGGGGAAACTAACACAGGTGAACACAATCAGGGCAGGGGAGACGACAGACGCAGGGACTAGTGATGAAATCAGACGGGAGGAGGGCCTAACGTGAAGGCAGGAGACAAGCAGGGCAGGGAGGAAGTGAACTGCAACGAGAGGAGAGGTTAGAATGCAAACAAAACAGGAAGTGCGCCAAAATAAAAGCATGCAACCGGAAACTAAAGATAACATTTATACTTCCTGACAGAACCCCCCTTTAGGGACGGCTCCTGACGTCCCAGGACGTCCAGCTAGCTCTTATTAAAATCTCTTATAATTGAGACCATGATTTTTTTCTGAAACCCACGATCTCTCCTCCTCCGTACCCTTCCCTCCACAGAATTCTTACCCCGCCCCCCACGGACGTCCAGCGCGCTGACTTGAACCGGGCTCCGCAATGACCGGGGCGGGGGGACTGCGGAGGAGGGACCAGAGGGCTGTCGATCGCGGGTTTCAGCCACCAACATGGAATGTTGGATGGACCTCATCGATTTTGCAGCTTCAGCTGGACAGACACAGGATAATACTTCAACACGGGAGGCCGACATACCTAGGAGCAAGTTTCTTTAGCAACATGGAGGGGCAGACTCGGCGGACAGCCAGACCATCTGCCCGGGTGGTAGGTGGGAGCGGGTGTCCGCCGTCGATCAGCCATCCTCTTATAACGTGCCGTGTTCTTCAACGTGTCTTCTAGCCCCTTCCAGATGTCTGGCACGTTTCAGCATGGCGAGGGCCGAGGGACGGAAGATTCCCCCTCCAGGTCGGGGACAGGGGGGTTGGTAGCCGATGCACACTGGAAGGGGGAGAGACCTGAAGAAGAACACGGCAACGTATTGTGGCGTATTCCACCCACAACAGATTTTAGACCAGGAGACCGGGTTCTGTGCCACTAGGCATCTCAACCCGTCTCCAGTTCCTGTAAGTCGTTCATCTGTCCATTGTCTCCGGGTGTAGCCCGAGACAGACTGACAGCCTCCCAGAGAGCAAAACTCCTTCCAGACCCGGAATTTGGCCCCCGGTCCGACACCACATCCCTGGGAAGCCATGGATGCGGAAAACATGGTTAACACCACCTCTCCGTTTCTTTGCCGAAGGTAGTTTTGGAAGGCAATGAAATGAACCATTTTAAGAAACGGTCCACCACTGTTAGGACAGTGGTGTTACCTTCAGGGTGGGAACCCAGTCACAAAGTCCAGGGAGATGTCGGACCAGGGGCGATGAGGACTGGAAGGGGCTGCAGCAGGCCGGCAGGTGGTCGATGAGAAGGTTTACACTGGGCACACACCGGACAGGCTGAGACATACCCTAATTCTCTCTCCATCCCGCCACCAAACCTCTCTTTCCCGCGGGTGCGACGTGCTCCTGGGTGGCAGGCGATGCGAGAGGTGTGTGCCCAGTGGATCACCCTGGAACGGAGAGAGACAGGACAAAAGTCTGTTATGGGACACCCCTCGGGTGTTGAGACCTGTGACAGGGCCCTCCTTACTTCCCTCTCGATTCCCCACGTCACGCTCCCACCACCAGGAAGGAGGGATGATGTGGGAGGGACCCATGGGAGTGTCCACCGATCAAACAGTCTGGAGGGGCGCGGGTTTCCCATTCTTTGATCCCGGCCGGTAAGAGAGAGAAAAGTCAAAACGGTTAAAAAACAGGGCCCACCTAGCTTCCTGGAGTTTAGTCTTTTGCGGAGCGGAAACTGGGTTCTTATGTCGGTCCAGACGAGAACGGTTGCTCCGCCCCCTCCAGCCATCCGCCCTCCTCCAGCGCACTTTACTCCAAGTTCCCTTTTCCGATATCATAATTCCTCTCGGCCAAAAGCTTCCTGGAAAGGAGGCACAGGGGTGAAGCTTATTGTCCTTTAATTTCTCTGAGGAGAACAGCACCGATACCTGAGTCGGAGGCATCCACCTCCACAACGATTGTCGGCTGGCGCAGGCGGGCGGATGGGGGCGGAGCTGAATGCCTCCTTGAGTCTGTGGAAGGCGTTAGCGCACTCAAGGACCAGACGAAACTATTCTTAGTGACGCAGCGCGTGAGCGGGGCCGCAATAGAACTGAAATCCTAAAAACCCTGTAAATTTCGAACCCCAACGCTGCACCGTTTCGTCGTTGTGTTCCAACCGCACCGCGCTACTTTAGCAGGGTCCATTGATCTGCGGGGAAATACCCAGGAAGGACTGTTGGAACAGAATCGCATTTCTCAGCCTTAACAAGAGCCATTTCCAACAGCTCTGGAGGCAAGCGGACAGGGCGTTTTCGGGAGAGAAGAAATGCGCCAGACCGCATTACCCCACACCCCCAACCCAACCCCCCGGCTCCTGCCTCACTATTTTTCAGTCAGTAGAGACGAGAAAATGTGGGGATTTTTCATAATGCGTAATTTTATAATCTGTCACTCTTCATTTTGTGCTTCTCAACTGTTCACTCTCAACTGATCATTACCAGAGTAGATTGAAAATTACTGAATAATCAATGAGTTCTTTCACTAAGAAGGCGAACACCCTCCCCCCTCCACCCCCCCCCCCCCCCCCCCACCACCGCAACCTCCCTTAATTTATATAATATAGTCCAGCACATATATAATAAGAAAAAACAACAAAAGAAAAAAAACAAAAAAAAAAGAAAGAGGAAGGAAAAAAAAAAAAATAATTTAAAAAAAAAGAGTTACAAAAAAAAAAAACACAGAGAAAAAAAAAGAAAAATAAAGGCGAGAGAGAAAAAAAAAAAAAAAAAAAAATATAGAAAAAAAAAAAAAAAAAAAAAACAAAAAAAAAAAGTTAGACACTCTACTAAAAAAATAAAAAAAAACAAACACAAAAAGAAAAAAGAAAGAAAAAATAATAAATAATAAGGAGAGGGGAAAAAAAAAACAAAGGAAAAAAAAACAAGGCAGGGGAAAACAACCAACCCCAGGTGACTAGTAATGATAACCATGACGGGAGGAGGTGCTCTACCGAAAAGGCAGAAAACAACCAGGCCAGGGAGTGAAGTGAACTGCAACGAGAGGAGAGGTTAGAATGCAAACAAAACAGGAAGTACGCCAAAATAAACATGCAGATTGGAAACTAAAGATAACAGTTATACATCCAGCACAGTTCTCATCCTAACTTACCACATATGGCCGCTTTGTCATGCCCCTTAGCGTCACTTCATTTTTGCATCAAAACCACAGTTTCTTCTTTGGGAATTACTTTAGCTTTAGGCAACCAAACCACTACAGTTAGGTTTAGGAAAAAAAAAAGTACATGGTTGGGCTTAAAACTACAATGTCTGTAAAGCGAAAATCAGACTGAACATTGTGAAAACGGGATATGAACGAACAGCTGATTGGAACGTTAACGTCAAACACACTGGACATGAACAGCGGTCTCCAGGATGAAAGCCTTGTGTTTGTTGGACATATCCACCACCCCTCCTGCCCACTTTCTCAAAGCATTTAATGTTGCAGTAGTTGGGTTTACAATGTAGTTAATGGAAAGCCTGATGCATCTCATACTGGTGCAAAAGGGTGCCTTGTACGGATCACATGCCAACAGCCATGTCAGAGCCTCAGTATGAGACGCCCTGGAAAAGAAGTGAACGAAAGAAAGAACGCGCTGGTATTGCCTGAAAGATTTCTGACACTTTCACATATTCATTTTGTATACAGTTGAGTCAATTCTCCAAAAAAAAGGGAACACTCTCGTTGCTGTATCAATTAAGGTAACCTGCATTATCAGTTAAGTCCAATAAAGGTGAGTTTCTTTAGATAATCCCGATACTATACAGTACCTGAAAGGGCAGGAGAAGGATGTGTTTCAGGGCAGGTTTTTGGGGACTTTATCATTTGATTAATGGAGCATTGATATGCATAGCGTATGAAATGAAAGGCTGGGAAATTGCTTTCCTATCTTGATGGACTGATAATGTGAATGGGATGGGGGACTTGCCTAGCTCAGTCAACAGCACCTGTCATTACACCTTTGGTCCCTATCAGCCCAGCGATCTGTCTTCTGCCGATCTGCTTCAGAGGGGTAATCTCACAAAGCAATTAGGACTTCCTCCCTCTCCCCACTGTATTTAAATGGCAAATTATAATGTACCCCTCCTCTCCAGCTGTGGTAGAAGCACTGGCTTCAGTTGGATGTTTGTGCAAGATGTTCAAAGACTGGAGAGTAGCCATGGCTCATTAGTTTGGGAATTTTGCAAGGTAGAGTGCCCCTGCATGAAACTCCATTCTACCACACATGGCACATTTACTGACCTCATGCTGGAGCATCTTGTACTATAAATCCACCAAACATTTCTAAGTCTGGGTAATGTATTTATAATTTATTGTGACACAGTGTACATCATATGGTTTTAAGACTTACCTTGATAGGTGGTGATTTAAGGAAAACCTCACTGCTGATTATGTGGATAATCAGTCTTGGTCAATGTGATTGTCAGAGATAGATTGCATTTGAGAGTAGAAGCAGTGGTTAGTGTAAGCTCATTTAATAACTTTTAAAAAAGACAATCTTAACAAAAAAACAAACAAAAATGACAGCACTGATATTTTGTTCAAACATTTGAAACAACTTACATTTTTCTGACCTTATGTGGCCATGTGACTAATGATTATTGGTAAGGGGCAAAGGTGGAAGAAGCATGGTGGTGTTACACTAATGCAAAATTTCCTAAGTGATCTATAATGTCTTGTAGTTTGGAAGATTGTCTTATTTAAAACAAGCAATGCAATATGTGACAATGAAACACTGACTACTTTTGGTGGTTAAAATGGTTACATCTTCATTTTTGCTTTACTAAATAGCTACCATTAGGAACTACATTTGACACATAATATTGAGCAAATGATAGTTGACCAGTCAGACACAAAAAAGCATTATAGAAGGTTACAGAAATGCCATTGCAGTAGAGGGAATCCTGTCTTGTTTATGGTGCAAAGGCAATGTTTTGCCTTAACTTTATTTTTTGAAGAAAATAACGCCCTTGTCACCCATTCCCTCTCTAATGGCATCTGCAAAATCCACCCAAAACTAAGACAAGATGAACCTTTATTAATCCCTGGAGGGAAATTCGGGTGTCATCGCAGCATCAACACAGTACAGATAAATACAGTATAGTAAAAATTAAAAGAGAAGGTGCAATGAAGGAAAGAAGGTGCAATGAAGAAAATTGACAATAAAACAAGTAAGTAACAGTAATAAGTAAAGTGCAACAGGTGGGTGGGTATTATATATATATATATATATATATATATATATATATATATATATATATATATATATATATATATATAAATATATAATTATATGTAATTATATACATTTGGAATAAATACGGATGATCAGAGTCACATGGGGGTCAGACCTTGGTTATGGAGCCTGATGGCCACCAAAAGAAAGGACTGACCCAGACGGTTTGTAGTGTGCCGTGGGGGGATCAGTCTCTGGCTGAATGTACTCCTCATCTGGACCAGTTGGTCATAGAGGGTGTGGGAGGGGCTTTCAATTTGAAAGCTGGCTACTACAGACTGGTAAAACATCTGAAGTAGCCTGTTGCACACGTTGAAGGTCCTCAGCCTTCTCAGGAAGAATAGTTTGCTCTGTCCCTTCCTGTAGAGGGCCTCGGAGTTGTTGGACCAGTCCAGTTTATTGTTTAAGTGAACTCCCAAGAACTTGTAGTTGTCCACCACCTCCACCTCCTCCCCCCGGATGGTGATGGGAGTAGAGGAGCTCTTCCTCCTCCTCCAGAAATCCACCACCAGCTCTTTGGTTTTACCAATATTGAGCTGGAGGTGGTTGGTGTCGCACCACCTCACGAAGTTCTCCACAAGGGTCCTGTACTCCTCCTCGTTGTCATCTGTGATGCAGCCGACGATGGAGGAGTCATCGGAGAACATCTGCAGGTGGCATGTTCTGGAGTTGAAGCAGAAGTCGGAGATGTAGAAGTCTAAGTAAAATGTGTGCAGGTGGAGCACAAATGCTACTATAAGTACTGCCTCTCAGCATTTGTATGTTTAATGTCCCAGTTAGTGGTGGTACTAATGGGCTAAAACAGCCATGTGAGATGTGGCACATATAAGAGCATGGTTATACCCTTCCAACATGCAATATGATACACAGTAAAAGGCATTTTTAAAGTGAAAAGACTGTTATGTTAGGTTGTCTAAAGTTGTTTAAAAAGCTTGGGTAATATCTGAAAGATGAATGAATGAGCTGAAGTGTGATGCTTTGGAAATATCAGCAGTGACTTTTACAAGCCGAGTGAAAAACAGTTATTTTTTTTTGTTGTTGTTGAATGTGTGTCGTCTCAACTCTAATAACACTATTAATCCTAGAGGAAGGCACCTGAATGCCTGCAGATTGTTTTGCTGAAGTACATTCATTTTAATCCACTTCATCCAATTATCTTACGTTGACATGCCAAGGATAACCAATTGCAAACTGAGGAGAAGTAATCAGAGAGGGAGTTATCTGTGTTGAACTGTATAGTTATACAGCTAAGGAGAGAGAGCCTTTTTTGTGTGTGATAATTAATTTTGCGGTGCAATCTAACAGGCTCGGCTTGCCCACTGATCCTGTGAAGCAATGCACTGAAGTTTGGATGTACTGGCTTGTCTTAACCAGTAAGTAATGAGTGACATATAGTCATTTTCAGGCAACACAGACCTACAGCAGATGCTGGGAGCAGTTCATATTATATAAGAATTGTTTTTCTTCTGTAAGTTAAATAACATCAAGCTGTTCTGCCATTTTTGTGGCAATTTGTCTGTTATTATTGTCACTGATGTTGCTAGCTATTTGGAAAGATGACATTTCCATCTTGCATACAAAGCTTTGACTGGCCAGTTGCTTGGGCAACTGGTGGAAATAAACCTATTTGAGTTGCTGGAGAAATTGGAAATATGGGCAATTCAGAAGTATTGAATTAGGCTATACAGTTAATCAGAATGGACGCACCGAATTCTCCCATTACTTTATGTCTGTATTTGAAAAACATAACCTAAAGCAGCTTCACTGGGTCGGTGTCAGGCCTCAGCTTCTGGCACTGCTGCTCCCACAGAGGTTTGTAGCTTCCCCAGACTTCGCATGGCAACATAAACCTAGAGATGGGGAGTGTGCATCTTTCCAGTCTTATTTCGCGAAGCCTCTCTGTGGAAGATCTGAACCGTCATCAGACACTGACATGTCATTTGCCAGTCTGTGCTGCTGCCTGATGGCTCTCTGCTTGCCTGTACTGTCCTTAACACAACATTTTGTTTTAGTGATGTTGTCGAGAGGTTGGGACCTGTTAAAGTATCAGACCACTACTCTGATAATAACCAGACTGGCAGGCTATCTAAGATATTCCTCTCTGGTCTTTCTCCTCAGTGGGAATATTAATGTTGCCCTGTCTTTGTTACTACTCAACAAGTTTGGCCCCCTTATCTGTAAAGTGCAAAGAGTCTATTCCACATACATGGACAGCCGACTGTCGCAGATCCACTACATCCCCACCCCTTTACAGTCCATGTCCTAGATGTGAAGGTAGCGGAGCATGATTAGCTGACGCACGTGTTCCAACCAGAATATCTTTCAGCTTTGTCTCTTTTGCTGGTGAGTGTTGATTTGCTTCAGTCCCTCACTCTCTCAGCAAGAATACAGTATGTTGTTTTGATTTTGCACTAACATTATTGTGTTGCTGCTGATATCCTCCTCGTTAGCAAGCGCGTCTTAAAGCTCACGCAGTGTTATCACTTTTGTCACAGTTGAACGCCAGTTCTGCAGCCATGCTGACTGCCATTTCTTCTCCACTTGTATTAACAAGAAGAGTTAGTCGTGTTAGTGGCCAGCTTTGTTCAGAAGTTTTTCTGCAGACAAGAAACCAAACTGACTTGATGTTAGTTGCCTTTTCTTTGAAAACAGCTACAAAGGCATCACAGTTATATGATAATAAGATCATGGTTGCCAAATTGGTGAGGATTTACTAGGAAGTAAAAATAAGTGGATGATTGTCACTAAACCTAAAAGGCAGGCCAGTATTAGCATTTCATCAATAAAAAGATGTGATAATGAAGATTATTATCCCCTCTGTATGAGTGTGAGAAGTTAAAATGAAATAGTGAAGCATCCATAAATACTGCCTGGCCATTTGTACCTGGCCAGGTCTCTTTTTTTTCCTTTTTTTTCTTGAATCTGAAATATAATTAAGAATAAACAAAGACATTACATTATAAAGTACCATAATGAGCCCAGTTACATTAATACGTTTATGCTGTGAGTCTCAAGGGAATGTATTCCCTAATGAGCCAATCTTAAATTCATAGTGGACAGTAAAAGTCTGGCTGAGATAATGGAGAGGATGTTTGAAATAGGTATAAGAGAGTGCTCACTTAATGAATGGGGGGTTGTACAATCCTAGTAATAATTAAAAGAAATTGGTGTTGATTGGTAAGAAACAGTATGCTCTCTTTTCTCTCGTCAAATTTGTTGAGCCATCTAACCACTCCATCCTCTTCTTCTTGTAGACTATTTCATATTTTACTCCCAGTGGAGCAAATGTATTGTGAACATACTGTATGTCATTGTGTCACCTGCTGAAACGACTGATGTAATGTGTCTTGAAAGGACAGTCTCACCAATACATTGTCACTGAAGACTGATGGATGCTCTAGTATGTTTTAATGACCTAACAGTGTTGAATGTTGGTAGCTCATCCCAAATAGCTGACAAGTACATTTGTAAATAGTATTGTGCTACTGTAGAGTGGAGTGATGACGGCCAATAGAGCCAATTGGAAGGCTTCCTGTATTTTCACAGAGCTAGGGTTACGATGAGCAGTGTATAGATATGAATCTAGTAGCACTCTCCATGCAGTTGGATAAATCTTTAAACATGACTCCCGGGTGGAAGCTTAATCTGCAGGCAATCGAGAGGAGTGACTTTTCTGCTTGGCTGGTTAGGCCACAGCCTGCCGGCCCCAGTGTCTTTGTCAGCTTCTGAGTGCTGAATGTCTTGTTTATAAATAAAGATATTTGTGGATATCATTTCATCCAAGCTTTTGATATTGACACTGACGTCAAAGTCATTCCTTTTGGCAAGCCTGCACCGACGGGGGGTGGGGTGTGTTTTCATTGGGACAGAACGCACACAAGCGTGGCCATGCATCCCTGAAAACTGTTTACCGAGCCGCTTGAGCTGACCTCGGTAAAATGCTCACTGGTCGGTCAGGACCGTCTGTGTCATAACTAAGGCTGTTAATTCTCAATCAGTTTTTTTCCTTTTTATCTAATGAATGAGCCTGTCTTAATTATGTAATTGTCATTTTCCGCTTTACACAGGGGGGTAGGAAGTGTAGCGTCAGAGTATAATGCAATCTGATAATAGGTCTGCAAGCCTGGGTGAGAACATTAGATATAAATTCAATAATGCAAGATCTGTGCTTGGACAATTGGATTTTGATTGGCGTAATTCGCAATTACCATTCACCGGCATGTAACGCGGCCCATTGTTTAGTGAATGATTCATTTGTTTATCAGCACAAACAAGACACTGTGGAACAGAACAGTGACAAACTTCTGATTGGTCCTCAGTCACCAAGAATGTCTGTTTGGTGAATATGTTTGATATCATTAGCAGTCTAAGTGGTCTGTAACCTTTTTTGCCCAACAAAATCTGAACCTGATGTAATTTAATATGTTAATTGTGACTAATACAGTATATCACAAAGAGATTACTCTGTGTTCCCGTGTTTTAGTCCAATTCTAAAATATGAGAGGCAGCAATTTCCTCATTAACTATTGTGTATATATAACTTCATTATATTGGGTTAGTAATAATGTTGGTGATTAAAGGCAACACTGCTCACTATATTTACAGATACAAAACAGATCTGAACTGCTACTGTTGACAAGAGACAAGAGACTAATGTCTTTAACCCCCAACACAATCTATTTAACATACATGGACTACCGACTGGGGTCCCTGGGAACTACCAAGAAACAACCATCATTGCAAAATGTTAACTTATTTCCTCTCAAAACATTAATTAATGTCAGCTAAAGTTAATTTGCATAGTGTGTAAAATGAGAATAGACAGAGCGCATGAGGAAATCTGCTGCATCTGTGTGTCCCCTTCAAAATGACTAAGTGTCCCTACCCTCCCTGAGAGTGTGTGATACTTTAAAGTAGGACCCATAGCAAACATTTTGCTATATCCAGTGGGTGACTCACGTCTGAGTCTGACCCACAGGGTCCAGTCAGCCGCTGTGCAAGGCCCAGTCGCCCATTGTACTTGCTTTACTTTAATGCTGGTCGCTGTAGTTGATCGACTCAACCTAGATCTATTTCAGCATTCAGCATATGACTGAGTGGCCCGGCAGGCTCCATTGTTTCCTCAGTTATGTAGCATGCCACTGGAGAAAAACTAAATCGATGACATGCAACACATTGTCATTGCGTCAATTCATAACAGAAGTTATCCCGAGACCACATTTTATATAGAGCACGTCTAGACCGCACGCTATGGTTTCAACAAGAGATCCCCCATGAGCATTGCATTGTTATGGTAATGCACTGTGGCAAGGAAAAACTCCCCTTTACCAGGTAGAAACCTCGGGCAGAACACAGCTCTGGGTGGGTGGCCGTCTGCCTCGACCGGTTGGGTTTTGAAAGATAGAGAGAGAGAGACAACCACAATAATAGTACAGCAGCTGTGAGAACTAATACAAATAGGACTAATAACAAAAATTATAAAAATCATAGTGATAACAGAGCTATCAGAATTAATAGCCATAAAAATAATAGAAATATAGCTACTAGTAATAATAAAAAAGGCTGATAATAATGATGGTGGCAGTGGGAGTCAAGCAGGCAGCAGATTTACCAGATTTCTGGATAACATATCCGCTCCATCCAAAGTGGGATGAATGCCATCTCTCCTAGTTAGACCAGGTCTCCCCCAGAAAATATCCCAATTATCTAGAAGCCCACATCGTTTGCTGGACACCACCTCGACAGCCAGCTGTGAAATGACTTCATGCGGCTAAACATTTAGTCACTGGTCAGGTTGGGTAGGGGGACAGTAGAGTCTGACATTGTCTTTCATATGTAACTTTAGTGACTTCCGATTTGCGTAATCGGAGGTCATTACCACCAATGTGAATAACAATCTTATGCTTATCCTCAGCCAGCAGTTTTAAATAGGATTCAGTGTCGCCTGCTCTGGCCCCAGGAATGACTGTGGTAGCTGGTGTCACTAAATTCACGTTTCTCAAAACAGAGCCACCAGTAACCACACTTAGTATGTACTGATAAATTAACTAAGTTAATATTGTACAGTTATTGTACATTTAATCATATATTGTTTTTCTTGGTAACTTTTTTTTTATGTGTGAGGCAAATGTTGATATTCTCAGTGACCTCATCTTTTTCCCCTGTCATTATGCCTTTGCATTTATTGTTACCCACTTGCTAGCTCCCTAAATTGTTAGGCTTTGTGGCTTCTAGACTCAGACAGTAACGTTAATATTGCCGTTACTTAGCAGTGTTCTTCACAACTAACCACTTGAATGCAGCACCTGCCTTGTTCACAACTTCCTAGCTCATAAACACGAGTTCAGGAGTTCATTTGAAGGCACCGTAACTAAATTGACTTGAATGTGCTAGAGCAGCTAGTGTACGCTACCAGTAACACAGAAATGCAGGCCACCGGAAATGAGGCAATACGCTCACCGCACCACGTCTACACGAGGAAAGAGACAACTGAGTTGACAAATCCATAGGCTTGAATACAAAAAGCATCATCACCTGTCAAAATGCCACATTTAAGCGACACTCCATATTTTTGGCTGAACCCACAAATGCTAAAGCAGCAGAACAAGATATGGAGCAACATTGATTTGAAGCTTGCTAACGTTATCCATCATAAGCTAGTGGTCATACCAGACCAAGTAAGGCTGCATTTGGAAAACCATGTGTCGTAATGAGTTGCACAGTATGAATTAAACTTTTCATTTGTTAAAAGAAAACTCATAACTCAGTTGTAACAAGGCATGGTTGCTTAAGCACTCATACACAGGGGATATTTACATTACAAGGTTAAAATTGTATTAAGTACAATGTATATTAATACATACATTTGTTTGAAAAATCATTAGTATTCAACAAAAATCAAAGCCTTCTTGAATGTCACAGTGAAGAGCAATTGAGGCATCAAATACCTGAAAATTAGTCATGAAAATGAAATGTCATATTGATGTATTTTTTGTCCCTGATCTCATAGCTATCATTACGTCTCTAAAGAGTTGACATTAAAGTCGGCTTTCCTCTCCAAGTGTGGGTGCTTTGTTGAGTAGGGAAAATAACGAAAGCAGAAAGTTATTTGATTTCCTCAACCTTGCCTGTCTTGTTGCCATCAAACCATTTATCTTCCTCTTTTTGTTGTTCAGTGCTCATTAGTCTTGATTTAATTTTCTTCCTCCGTGCCCACTCGCAAAAGGCATCCAGTTAGGTGCCAGCCATACTTCCTCTCTCTTCCAACTCTCTGAGCTGCAGCAGGCCGTGGGTGATAATTTGTTGTGTGAACGTGACACTAACTGTATTTTTATATGATCTTTGTGGAATAAGACGTGTTTTCTATTCACCTTTCTTTTGTGTTCTGTGTCATCAGACATTGTCCACTATGGTGTCAGTCAATCGCTGATGGTGACTGTGTCCGGTACAGTATTTACTATCTGCATATTAAATGAGTACAACATGTTGTCCACATTCTTTTTTTCTTCTTTTTTTTTTTTTCTTTTCCTTTTTTTCTCTTTCTATTTTTCCTTCTTTTCCATATTTATACCCTACCTCACTTTTTCCTTTCCTTTCTTCTCCCTCCTCCTCCCTTCCCCCCCCCCCACCCCTCCCCCTTCTTCCCCCCCCCCCCCCCCCCCCCCCCCCCCCCCCCCCCCCCCGACCCCACCCCCCCCCCCCCCCCACCCGAAGAAGAAAAAAAGTCTGTCTCGCACCGCCCTCCCCGCCGCATAGGGAGAAAAAGACAGACCTCCCCCTTTCTTTCTTGGTTAGGGGAGGTCTCCCCCCCCCACCCCCAACCGGCTGGCCCCGCCCCCCCACAAAAAAAATAAGAGGTCAAAAGAAGGAGTCTTAACGGCGTCCCCGGCCCCCGCACCACGCTCGACCCGAGACGACGGGAAATGTGAGGGGGCAGGAGCGGGAAGGGGAGGGGAGGGGGAGGGGAGGGGTGGTGGATGGGGATATTGTGTATGTTTGGATGGTAAAACTTTTGTCACAGCACTGTCTAGCACCACACCACCCTCTCCCCCCCCTCCTCCCTCACTCCTTATTACCCTATTTTCCTCTTCATCTTACTTTTTTTTCTTTTTTCTTTCCTTCCTTTTCCCCCCCTCCCCTCCCTCCCTCCCTTTTTTTTTCTCCTCTTCCTTCCCTCCCTCCCTCCCCCCTCCCCCCCCCCTCCCCCTCCCCCCCTCTCCCTCGTCCTTTCCTCTCTCTCTCTCCCCTCCCCCTCCCCTTCTCCCTCCCCTCTCTCCTCCACTCCTCCCCTTACACCCTATTCCTTGTCTTCCTCCATCCACACTACTCACACCCCTTCTCCCCCCCCCCCTCCCCCCCTCACCCCACCCCCCCCCCCCCCCCCCCCCCCTCCCCCCCCCCCTCCCCCCCCCACCCCCCCCCCCCCCCCCCCCCCCCCCCCCGAGGCCCCGAAGCCACCGCCCCCCCACTCCGAGAACATCTTCTTCACAATATCAGCGGAGCCCCATGAGGACTATATCCCGAAGATGATAGAGGCGGACTGCCCGCCCCTCTGACTCCTTTACCTAATCTCTACCTGCCCCCCCCCCCCCTAACCAACTTGCTTGGTGTTTTTCTCATTACCTTACCCTGAATTTTATTATCCCCTTCCCCAACCCCAAAATAAGGAAAAATAATAATATAATTAAAAAAGTAAAAAAGAACTTAAAGTTATTTAAAGAAAGAGAAGAAGAAGAAGGAGAAGAGGAACAAAAAGAAGAAGAAAGAAGAGGGGGAACAGCAGAACAACAAAGAAAATGGATGGGGTCTACAAATCCCCTCTCACCCCCACCACCCAAAACCAAACACCCTACCACACCTAAAGAGAATAAATTATTTGAATCTTTACTTTCACTTTTTTAATTGTTTCATTTTCTCCCCCCCCCCCCCCCCCCCCCCCCCCCCTCCCCCCCCCCCCCCCTCCCCCCCCCCCCCCCCCCCCCCCCCCCCCCCCCCCCCCCCCCCCCCCCCCCCCCCCCCCCCCCCCCCCCCCCCCCCCCCCCCCCCCCCCCCCCCCCCCCTCCCCCCCCCCCCCCCACCCCCCCACCCCCCCCCCCCCCCCCCCCCCCCCCCCCCCCCCCCCCCCCCCCCCCCCCCCCCCCCCCCCCCCCCCCCCCCCCCCCCCCCCCCCCTCCCCCTCCCTCCCCCCCCTACCCCAATTCCACTATTTTATATTTAAAAACGCTTACGGGTCCACATCCCCTTCACCCCCACCCCCCGACCCCTCACCCCCACCCACCTCATCTTCTTTGGACCCTTCATCCCTCCTTCACCCTGACCCTTAGACTTTTGCCACACCCTCAAATACCTTCCACCTCCTTCCCTGTCCCCCCCCCCCCCCCCCCCCCCCCCCCCCCCCCCCCCCCCCCCCCCCCACTCCCTCCCCCCCCCCCCCACTCCCGCCCCCCCCAGCCCCCCCCCCCCCCCCCCCCCCCCCCGCCCCCGCCCTCCCCCCCCCCCCCCCTCCCCTCTTCCCCCCTCCCCCTCACTTTGTTGCATCATCCCCCCTCCCCCCCTCCCTCCCCCTCTCCCCCCCACCCCTCCAAGCACCCCCGCGCCCACTGTACCTCTTTCTCTCTTTCCTTTCTCCCCCCCCCTCCCCCCCACCCCCCCCTCTTTCCGACCACATACTGCCTGCATCGATACACCACATCCTTCCTTCCCCTTATCTTCCTCACCCACCCCCCACCCCCACTTTTTTCACACCCCCACTTCCCATTCCCTCCCCTTTCCTTTCTCTGCCCCCCGCGCGCCCCGCCTCCCTCCCCCCCCCCCCCCCCCCCCCCCTCCCCCCTCCCCCCTTCCCCCCCCCCCCCCCCCCCCTCCACCTCCCCCCCTTTTCCCTCCCTTCTTCCCCCTCCCCCCTCCTTCATGCCGCCCGCGCCCCAGACGCCTTCCACCCCCCCTCCCCCGGCTGCCTGCTGCCCCCCCTCCCCCCCCCCACCCCCCACTCAACTACTAAACTGCTGGTGCTCTTCTGCCGCCTCCCCCCCCCCCCCCCCCCCCCCCCCACCCCCATCCAACAACCATGATTTGAGATTCTTATTATCTATCCATTCCTTTCCTCTCCCCTATTCACTCAACTTGACCACCTCCCCTCCTCCCCCCCACCCCATCCCAAAGCCCACACCACCCTCTACCCACTCAACATCCTTATTCTTTTGGAGGGCACGGGACACATTTTTTACTTTCTATCTCCCCCCCACCACCATCCTTATTTTTTTTTGTTGTTTTTTCCGCCGGCCCCATCCCCCCTGCAGGCAGCAGGAAGATGGTGAAAATAATTTTAAAAGCCCCCCCTCTCCTCCGATCCTCTCTCTCCCCTCTGTGAAAGGGGAGGGAGAGGGGGATGACGGCCACCCTCTCTTCCATGATGGAGAGGCACCCCCCCCCCCCCAGAGATCCCTTCAACCCCCTGGCCACCCCCTCCCTTACCCGCCTCCCCCCCCCATCTTTACCATAGAGCCTTTCAATCCTCCCCCCCCCCCCCCCCCCTTTTTCCCCCCTCCCCCCCCCTCCCCCCCGTCCACCCTCACCCTCATTCTCTCCCCCAACTCCCCCCCCACAAATACAATTAAAAATTTCTTTATATATTTCTTTTATTATTTTGATGACCTTTTTTTTCTTTTCTTTTTTTTTTTTTTTTTTTTTTTTTTTTTTTTTTTTTTTTTTTTTTTTTTTTTCTTCTTTTACCTTTTAATTTCCCCACTTTGGGACTAATAAAGGAATATCTTATCTTATCTTATCTTATCTTATCTACATACTTGCCAACCCTCCCGATTTTGCTCAGGGACTCCCAAAGTCAGGCTTTGCTTGATGCAATAAAAAGCCATCTTGGCGTGGTGCATCCATCCATCCATCCATCCATCGTCAACCGCTTATCCTGTTAGGGGTCGCGGGGGGGCCTGGAGCCGGGTCCCGATCCCAGCTGGCATCGGGCAAAGGCGGGGTTCACCCTGGACAGGTCGCCAGTCCATCGCAGGGCACATAGAGACAGACAACCATTCACGCTCACATCCACACCTACGGGCAATTTAGAGTCATCAATTAACCTAAACAGCATGTCTTTGGACTGTGGGAGGAAGCCGGAGAAAACCCACGCTTGCACGGGGAGAACATGCAAACTCCACACAGAAGAAGAAGACTCCCAAGCCGGATTCGAACCTGCGACCCTCTTGCTGTGAGGCGATAGCTAACCACTGCACCACCGTGTAGCCCTGGCGTGGTGCAAGCTATTGAAAATAAAATGTTTCAGAGCACAGTCGTGTCACTGTTGTGTTTTGTCTGAAAGGATCTTCAGTAACAGAAAGAAGGAATGAGAAATGGAAGTACAGCAAGGAATGCTCAAGCATGGCCAAAAACTGATGAATGAATAAGTAATAATTGATGAATATTAGTATGTCAGAGATTCACAATTCACATTAAGTTGTGTGAGAATTAAAAGGATTAAAATAGTCTCTGAAACTCAAATATTCCTGTGGGAAAAGATTCTCTGTTCTGATTTCACAATCCTCCCTATTTTTGAGGTCTCAAGGTTGGCGAGTGTGATTGTCCATATCATGTGTGCCTGCTGCAGTCTCACTGCAGAAGAAATCTGCTCTTGAAATTCTACGTCTGTGAGATACAAGTATCATAAACTGCACTTGTTGTGAGAACGTGCATGCTAAATAAAATACATCTTATCTATGGTATAGCAAGAGAACTAACTGGTCTCTTTTGACAGAATCTATTAGTGCTTCCACTGTACTGCTTAGTCAGCCACAGCTGAAATTAATTTGAAAAAAAAAAAAAAAAAATCACAGTTGAGTACAGAAAGCACTGAGTAGGGAAATATTTTTCAAATACACTGGGTCAGTTCAACCCTTGCAATCACAGTAATTTAGAAATGTTTTTAATATGTGATCTGCCACCCAAATCTGCCATGTGTAGACATACAGCAGTGACTGTTTTCAAAATTGCCTTCACGTCATAGAGCAAAATTCTGCCTTGTCAAAATCTTACCTTTGACTAGAAAATGATTAGCTTACTTACAAAGTGAAAATCACATGCTAAGTTTTCTAAGTACAGCTATGTTCTTCATAAATGGACACCACTGCTTGTCACTTAACCAGTGTCAATTAAACCAATTTGTTGTTACTTTAAAAGCATTGTCTAGTTGAACATCATAATTACCAGCCTCTTCAAATCCAGGCTAAAAACCTATTTATTAAGGATGGTTTTTACTACCCAGTAGCATGGTGATGCTTTTATCTTATTTCATCTTATTTTACTTTGCTCTGTTTTATTGCTTTTACCCATTTAACTCAGTTTGAGAGGCTTGTTTTTAATTGTCTTTAACTGTTTTATTTTGTCTTAATTCTTTTATGTGTTTTAATTTTATTTTAAATGCGTACAGCACTTTTAAAGCGCATTATAAATAAAGTTGAATTGTATTGTAGTTATATCGTACTTCAGCACTCCAAAATGCTGTTAGAAAATCTGCATGGCAGCTTCAGACAACACAATAGAGGGCCGGTGCCCTTGAATTGAATGTCTATTCATGATTGCTCTGTGTTTGACATTATTACAATATTTGCTTACTTTATATATGGTAATTCAACAGTCAAAGGTCCCAAATTGTGAAATGTGAGATTTTCATGTCTTTAGTTACTACAAAGCAGGTTTAAGTGCTATATAAATACTGTGAAAGTATCAAAAGATCAATTGACAGAGAAATACACAGCTTCTAATCAGAAAACAAGCTGAAACAAGTTGTCAGGATATATATATATATATATATATATATATATATATATATATATATATATATATAGTTCTAACTGTAAACTTTCTAAATGCGGCCCAGTTTATTTCCTGTTGCAGTGTATGTGATTTTTTTTACATTTACGCATGCAAACATGTTCCAGTAGAAACACAAAATGCAAGTATGAACCTAAAAATGAGCATGGTATAGGACCTTTTAAAAGGGTCAAATGACATTGGCTTTTTTTTTCTTCAGTATGTGTAAAATATAGTTGACAGGTGCAGTTGGAGAACTTACATTTGCTGTACTATATTCAGTATAATACAGTATATTCAGTAATAAAAGAAATACTCAAAATTTTCTCAGATATTTTTGTACCTTTTCTCATTGCTATTTATGAAGTATAGAAATGAGGAATTTGACCAGAAGTTTTTGTTTGACAGCTCATTGATTGTTTTATCTCAGTGTAACCATGGATAAATACGCCATACAAAATACAAACTTCTGATGCTCTCATAAACTATGCAATATACATTACCACATGACAGATTTGTCTTCATTTTGGCCCTGTAAAAACTGCTGTGGCACAGCAATAAAAGTACTGTAAATACTGGACCATTGTCATAGCAATAATGAGTTAATGAGGATATTCACTACCAAGTATCTACTACATAATTGTGAATTTACTTAGCCCCCAACAATGCGCAGCCATGATATGAGTTATTGTCATTCTTATTTAAAACAGTGTTGCTGTTCATGTTGAACTTGGCTGCAGGTGACCTATTACCCAAGAGTCTCTGTCCAACTCATCTACATGTGCAAGCTACACAAAAGATGCTATCTGGAGAGGAAATGAAAGTCATTCTCACCTCTTACTACCATTTTGAATAACGAGAGTGGGACATCATCATTCATAATGACACTGATCATCTATAACGGTTTCAGATATGATAAAAAACCCAAGCTCATGTAGAAATGCCCTCTTTTCCAATTCTGATTTCTATGGATCTACTGGCTTTAACCTTGAACAGTGGCTGATAATAGGTTTGTCATTGGATAGCTTCCTCCTTCCCACATAAAGAACCCTTTAAAAGAGATATATCGCTGGCGTTCTTCTGATGAAGTCTGCTGTGTTTTAGGATTATATCTCAATTTATTCTCATTTACTTTCCTGCGGGTCTCTAATTTGAATGACCCTGACAGGATCATTAAAGCAGAGGTTATCAACTCTGCCTCAAGATGAGATGCATCCTTAAACACTGAGAATTGGTCACCTCCTTCACCTTCACAGTCACCTGGTAACTCTCTTCGTCACATCGGCAGAGGGCCAAGATACCCTCGCTGGTTTGAAATGAAGACATGAATGTGTAAATGTCTGGTGCTTAATTTAATCTACAGCATCAAACTGAAAGTGAGCAATGAAGTATGTGAACAATTGTTTTAATGCCTTTACTTTACACACTTTGTCAGTTTGCCATGATGGATGGCTCTAAATACTATAGTACCCATGAGCGTCAGTTCCTAAGGAGAAGCTTGGGAGTCGTAGTTAAATCCTCCCCAAAGTTTTTATGTAGCTTTTAAGATTGACTTTTACATGTTTTATAACTGTAAATCTTTTGGGCCAGCCTGTTCTCATTACCAAGGCGTAATGGTTTGATACCATCACACAAGGCACTATTATAGCATCAGTATGAAATGAACTGGCGACCCATTAACTACATTATAAATCCATCCTCAGCAATAGTAAACGCTGCGAGAAAGTGCACCAGGAGCATGGTGATATAGTTTAAAGAGTGAAAAGACACATATCCGACAGGCAGGAGGGGAGGTGGAGGGGTCCAACAAAAACAAGGCTTTCATCCAGAAGCCTGCTGTTTGTGTCCACCGAGCGGCGTGATAAAGTGGCCGTATATGACGGGTTGGGATGAGAATGTGTCGCTTGAAGTTAAGATTTAATCATGAGAGTCTAATCCAGACCATAGAAGTACTCTGTGAGTCACATAACATGGTCACTGGGGAAACTAAGAATAGACTAGACTAAGAACACTGTGAGAAAATGAATAACACATGCATGCAGAGAATAGAGAAATATCATAGCTGTGGATTGGAAATCATTGTTTCCTGTTGTTGTAACTATTACAATCTGTAAAACAGGCATTTTACCCACTGGAAAATACTGTCCAATTGATTGTTGAATGTTAGCGAAGCCAACAAAATTCTAATCATATCAATATATTGTCAGCAGAAAAGATATTTGGCAGGATGATTTGTTTCAGCTATGATTATTATGATTAAATAAGACTGTTGCATAGCTATATTACAAAACTGGTATGATTTAGAAGTGACATGAACACAAACATGGAGATCAGGGTTATCAGTCCAATTTCCATTCATTTCTTCAATATCCACTTCACTCTTCTGATCACAGTTCAGAGGAGTGTATGTGCATACCGTGCATACATATTTACAGTATAATTCAGCAAAAGTGAAGTTTTTGGTTCTGTGAGTAAGTTGAGGGTTAGTCAGATGTAGACTGTGTTTATAAGCCTGCCAGCTGTGTATGTCACTCGCTATTCTTCTCCCCTTCCGCTATCTGCATGTTACCATTTTATACAGGCACCGCGGGGATGTATAAAGAGAACTGGATACAGCATCGGAAGCAGGCTCCCATTCATTCATTCATTCTTATGGAAGTTGCTCAGTGACGCAGGAAGCCAAAATGCCTCGGCATTAGAGTGAAAGTTATTTTCTGTATCCATTGGGCCCATAGAGCAGGCGCACTAGCATTTCCTTTAACCCCGCCTCCCCGCCCTCAGTCTCAGTCACATGACCCATGGAAGGGAAATAACTCTGGATTCAACTATTAGAACAGTTTACAACTTTCAGGACCTTATGATTTATTAAATAAGGGCTATTCAGGTGTTTGTAAGTTTGATTTACCTCAATAAAAAACATACCCACTGATTTACAGACATCTCTTTCCCAATGCAAGTCTATGGAAAAAAATCTTGGCATCATGTGATGGACATGGAAGGTGTTCACCGTTTGGCTACTACAAAAATTTACTTCAAAGCCTGGCACTCTTCCTTGGGGCTTGCCTCACCATTGGTTCACCCTGTGCTTAGCGTTGCCCATGACGATTGTGATTAGTATAAACAAGGCAGAGCGTTTTTTTTTTTTTCCCCTGTAGCAGAATGATAATGGGTGCAACCAGACCATTCTCCAGCACTTGTGGAAATAAGTCTAGTTGATACTAGTTGAGGTTTCTTTCTTACTGCTTCCCTCATGGGTCGTCATGTTGCTGTGTCTAATAGCACCATAGAATAACAGACAAAATCAAGCATGTATCACCCTCTCTTAATTTCATAACCACACACAGAGGTGCAGTATGCGTTGGTGGATGAATAATATCAGGTTAGGTTGAGGTTGTTTTGAAGTCAGCTACTTTTTATTTGTTCTTGCCATCTGAAAGTGACATCACTGACATTCAATCATGTTGTGCTTTCTGAAATGCCACTGTGTTTTCCAGTTTGTACATTTTGTTTTGCACCACACGCCTACCACAGCACCCCTGAACTTCTGCAGAGAAATTACTTTAACCAAAAGGTGCACACATCACTTGTGGGATGTTTATATGTTTATGAAAAGGCAAACTATGACTGCTTTTTCTTTTACTGTGCATGTTATGAGCAGCGGATTCACATTACAGAGCATATGAACTGCAAATTACAGGCTGTGTGGGTTGAAAAATTGGTTATGTCAAGATCTGAATTCCCGTGATAACTTACACTATTCAAGAAAAGGCAAATGCAGAGGACTACAGACAACACTGACTAAAAACTTGCCAAAGACTGACTTGTAGAATAATGAGATTTTTTCCTGGCACAAAGGCTGGATGCTCTGGTTATTGTGTTATAAGGTAATTACACACTTTGGTGTGTCTATTTTAATTTTTAACAGTGCTTGTACACTCTGTACCGCCTTGCATTTTGTTTTCTTTGCTGTTATCACTTTTCTTCATTTTCTCTTAAATGTGTTCGCACATGAAAAATACACAAAGTAACCAAATTAAGCCAACGGTAATTCTAAAGAAAGTAGTTGTTCTCTATTGCTTCAAGAGTAAAACAATATGTATACAATATACAACAATATATATCTATAGTTGTACAGTATATACTGTATATATTTTGATATTTGCATTCGTCGTATTTATGTTCGATGTTATGTCTTGTATCATCTTGCTTTCTGTCACTGCCTCTTGGTCAGATTGTCATTGTAAATGAAAATTGGTTCTGAATTGACTTATCTGATAACAAATAGGTAAAATAAATACAACTTGTTTCTAATGCAAAGTGTTTTTACCTCCGCCAAGGAAGTTATGTTTTTGCCGGCGTTTATCTGTTTGATTGTCTGTGTTCAAGATAACTCAAAAACTTATGGATGGATTTTGATGAAATTTTCAGGGTGTGTTGAAAATGTGAAAAGGAAGAACTGGTTTAGGTATTTTGGGGGTGCTCCGGAAGAAATCCTGGATTCTGGATCACTTTGAAATTTTCGTTAACATTGGGGTAAATGGGATCCAAAACATTGTTTGTCAATATCTCTGGTAATTGTTGCCCAAAGTTCATGAAATTTGACTCAGAGATTTACAATGTGTACTTCTATCAAATCCCAAAGGCTGATCTAGATCTGATCCAGATGGCGGATTTTATAGCAATTTATATAAAAAATGGGGGTACTCTTACATTTTGGCCTAATGTATTGTGAGTTTTATATTGTGTCTTGTATAAATGTTCTATGTTTGCCACTGATATAAAATTTAATTTTAAAAAATGTAAGATTTTTATTTTGGAGTGAATTACAATATGGGGGGAAACTATGGTGCTTGGCGGAGGTCTGCGCTCTCCGAGTGCTTTTCTAGTTGTTCATGGAATAAGTCTGTGTGTACCGCTCTCTTTTTGTCTGAAAGCATCAGTGATTGAATTTATATCTGCTGATATGATTAACATGCTGCATTAAACATACGGAGTGAAATGAATTAGAAGTAAACACATCTTACAAACTGGCATATAAATTAGCATTTATATGCAAACACCACTTGTGTCCGTACAGATTTAATTGTGATAGCCAAACGAACAGCAGAAAAAGCACTGAAATGTGACTGTCTTTCTTTTTTCCTCATTTGTTTCAGTGTTGTGCACCTTGTCATCATTACAGTATGTCTGTTGTGTGATCAGAACATCCATACAACATTTCAATGGCAAATGCAAATTGATTTAATTCAGCTCCAGCGGATCCTTTTCCATCTTTTCTCAATCTGCCATATTGATTGACAGCCACATATTAGTGCCTTTTCATTCGTTTCTTTGGATCAAAATTAAATGCTCTCTGTTGATTCCCATGCTTGCTCACCACATGAGTCACTTGAATAAAAACCAGAGCCTTGGCTCACAGTTTTCTCAAGGAGATCTTGATGGGGTTATTTAGGTCAATTTCAGTTAGTACAAGTCTCACAGTGTTTGGGTCCTTTGCATTAGTGTCAAACATTTGTATTTGTTCTCTCTCTTTTTGCTCCACATTTCACTTTTCCTGTATAACAGTACATTTTGAAATGTGAGTTTATAGCAGCTCAGTATCGAAAACTCTCCCATCCAACCTCATTACATTGCTCGTACATCATGCTGGCAGTGAATTCATGATTAAAGAGTAAGGATATATGGTGATTAATCTATTTTTAATTACTCAATCATCCTTGTCTGAAGAGTTGTTGAGGTCAAAATTCTCTAACCTTGACTAAAGGTGGCTGATCTTTGCAGTTTCAAATATGAAGGTGGAACAAATCACAGAATCAGGACTGAGACTTGCTGAAATGCTGCATAATTCACAATAGAATGTAATAGAATAGTTTTTATTGATCCCCCAATGGGGGAAATTTACATACAACCAATGTTTTGATTTCATTCTATTGAGGTTTTCACAATAATTTACTTCATTTGTTTATGTATAACATTTAATTTATGTCAGTTAAAGGTATCCATTTGTTTCATTTTATAAGCTGGCATGTGGATGGATTTACTATTATCTTATAGAACGATTAATCAATACTGAAGGTTGTATATTAATCTGTACTAAGGTCTGTTTCATTATCCATTTGTAAATATTCCCAAGCATAAGCTGTCTCTGTTTATTAACTTCTGCCTTTAGAGTTAAAACAAATGTAAAAGTTAACTGAAAGTTAATGCACTCAGCCTTTATTTCTGTCATTTTGAAGTTTACTTTCAAACTTCCACTTACATATTGTCACAGTTCATTAGTTTGTGTTTTTTGTTATTTTGTTTGACAAGGCTTATTCAAAAGTGGCCTTCTCATATTGATCCCAAGCTCTTGCTTTGTTGGCAAAATTGCCACATTGGCAATACAGTGTTTCACAGTATTTAATTAAAACAATTAGACAAATCTCTTTAAAAGAGAAGAGACTTGATAGATCATTATAAAGTTTAAAAGTGTATTCCTGAATCCTAAGTTCACAAGGCACTACAGATACAGATGGCTTTATTTATCCATGAAGGGTAGTTCAGTTTTGACACAGACACATTCATACTGCACTGTTGAACAATGACAGAGGGATAAATAAGTGTTACCCATTAACCCTTCAGTTTTTAAATTTGTAACTGCCTCTCTGAATTCACTCTCACCTTCATTAATGGCATTTCTGTCCTCAGCCCACACAATTTTGGATCATTTCCAGTAGTTTTGGGTCCCTTTAAAGCTTCAGTAGGCAACAATTTTTTGGCATCACTGAGCAAAAATCCCATAATAACCTTTCAGCATATTGCAATTCAAGTGCTCTGAGAGAAAATTAGACTTCTGCACCTCCTCATGGCTCTGTTTTCAGGCTTTAAAAAACACGGAAGACTTTAGCCAATCACAGGTCATTTCAGAGAGAGAGTTGCTATTGGCTGTGCTCCGGCTGGTGGGCGGAGCTTGGTATTTCCTCAACTATTCTCAACATGGTTCCCAGGTCATAGACTTTCATTTTACAGCTAAACAGTAACTACAATATGTTTCTGAAAATGTTTCAGGTGACAAATAATCAGTACAGTGACAGAATACTGATTCATATTTGATCAGCGCTGCCTAGTTTGGCTGCTTGATCAGAGTTCATGAGTGATTGACAGCTGCTCAGAGACGACAGGCTCCAGCTCAGCTCTGATTGGTTGTTTCTCTCCAGTCTGTGAAATCTTGCAGATGCCATTAGGAGCACAGGAGGACACACAGGCCCATTTTTTTTTTTTTTTTCTGATTACCTGTCTCATGCACTACTGTCAGGATATTGAGACCATTTTAAAGACTTAAGACCGTTTTAAAGACTTTTTTTAAAATCAAATTTGCTCCAATCTTCCCTTTTACAGCTTTAACACTGGTACATACAGTATCAACAACCGCCAACTGCATTCAACTTGCCAAAAGGCAAATTCTGTCAAAGTGCTTATAGTGAGTGATCTCATCAGAGCAGTGCCTCCACAGAGTAAATCACTGCAGAAAACTTTAAGTTTTATGTTTAACAAGCAAATACAAGCGAGAAGGAATGTGCTAAGTCCAGTATTCCAGATAACTAGTCATCTGTGCTAAGGTTTGGTGTGTCAAAATAAATGAGACTAGACAAACTTCTTTCAAGTTCATTTAAGTTCATTCTGACACTGATGAAGGTGCATGGCTGACAGACTTGTCTGGTCTCTTCCCCCAAGTGATTCATTACCATCTGTAAAATAATATATATCACTTGAGATGAGCCTCCAGCTCTTTGCTAGTTTGAGGCTGTCCAGCTCAACTTCATATGCTGCATAGTAGGGTCATTTTAGATCCAACTGAGCTTTAATCCAACGGTGTATGTAGACATCTGTCACACCTTTCTACAGCGAGTGACCGAACTCAAATTCGAATGGAGCACAAAAAAATTGTCCAAATTATGTTACTGTCAGTGTTAATTTTAAATGCTAAAAATAGGTTGGAGGTGGAGCAGGTGCTTGAAACTTTGCATAGACAAGCGACAAGTCACTAAGCCTGTAAGCTAACGTATGGAGCATGTTAGGACATCTTCAATGAGGAAAAGTGAAACTGTTTGCTCGTTCAAATTGCATCCAGTTAAGAGGTGTAAGAGAACATTAAACATGTTTTAGAGCTGGGAGATGAAATGCAAAAGGTGGTCTCAAATTGAAAAAACTTCCCAAGATATTTCGTGGTGCTTCAACAACATCATGCTACTTCCAGCTTTTCTTCTGAGAAAGCACAGGCAGTATTTTCAGGACCACAATAGGTTGCTTGTCAGGAAAATACATCAAGGAACATGTCATTGTAATTGTTAATGAATGACTGGTGCAACAGTTTTTTTTCTGGTGAAGACAATCTCAGCATGAAGGTTTGTAGATCATTCATCCCCTTTCTCTCACTTTTCGGTAAATGTCTCGCTTTTAGAGGAAAGGCTTTAGGATATTACCAGAGGCTGTACCTCAGGCCAATGTTATCTACCTATCTGTGTGCATACTTTTCTGTGACAGTGCGTAAGTAGATGTTACTCTGATACCATCTGACAATATGGAGAAGAAAACCTCACTCCGCTCTGCTTTATGACATTGAGTCATTACTGACATTACCTCTCTTAGCTCGGGTCTGTTCACCATCATCAATTTTTTGCTGTGTATTGTGTTCAGATGAAGGACTGAGTAACCCTGATTTAAAGTACAAGGCCTTCTTTCTGAGGATGCAAATAATAAAATGACACGACACTTGCATCCTATATTATTCATCATGACTGATAACATACATGGATGGAAATGCACAAAATTTCTTTGGCACTTACTTTATCACAGATAAGACATAAGAGTAGTTCAGCTTGACTTGGAGCTTGGTTAGTTTGTGGCCATTATGCTGTATTTCGAAAACTAATGGCTTGATTGGGGAAGTGAATATGCAAAGCAATTTCCATGCCAGTGATTAGGAAGTTAAATCAATTAATGATGCCAGATTGATTGCCTTTAATTTGTTTATAGATGCCACAAGTGATGTGAATATTGTGCAAACCAATGTGTGTCTTTGTTCGGTGTAGCCTACTGTTGCTCCCACTGAGAAAGGACAAGCTGAGCAGCTGTGGCTCAGAGGTAGAGCAGAGCATCTACCAGTCAGAAAGTCAGTGGATCGATTCCCGGCTGCTCCTATTCTCATGTTAAAGAGTCTTTGGGCAAAATATTGAACCCAAATTGCTCCTGAGTTTTGCTCCTGTGCCATCGGTGTGTGAATGAGTGTATAGATTAACTCCTGGTGGGCAGGTTGGCACCATGCATGGCAGCCTCTGCCATCAGTGTATGAATGTGTGTGAATGCTGATATATAGTGTGAAGTGCTTTGAGTAGTCAGAAGGCTAGAAAGGCAGTATATGAATGCAAGTCCATTTACCATTACTGATAACTATCCATTTGCAACTTTCAGCTCAATACTTTGGTTTGTTGACGGTTGCTGTATGGGTAGTCTGACTCATCAGATGTAGACTGTGGGTATAAGGCTGCATTCACACGTTGCAGCCAAGACGCTATCCCCCCCCCCCAATCTTTTTGAATGGCAGTAGTGTGTTTGGGCTGCAGCTGTGGTGGCCGCAGTGGGTGTCGAAAAACAATCACAGCGGCATGCAGTGAAAAAGTGGAAACGCAAGCCGACGTCACACTGCAGTGGCCAGTCACGTAGAGCTGTACAACCCAGCCATAACACAACAAAAGATGTTAATCATCACAAGTAATGGGCCATTAAAGTTAATTAAACTTACCCAGACCTTCGCACAACCCTGCTGAGAATCGTAGCAACACCTGATCTTGTGTGAATGCAGCCTAAAGTCATTCGGCGCGTTATCACACACTGAATTCTTCTCTTCGCTATCTATTTTACAAGGTATCCGTCGCTGCATCCTGTGCTTAGCACCACCCAAGATGACTGTGATTGGTTTAAAGTACAATCCAAGCACGCCAGAGCATTTTCCACCCTATGCCAGGATATAATGGATGCAGCTAAACCTTTGTTTAGTGCTGACACAGCACTGTGGAGATAGGTCTGGCTATGTGAGACTACTGTATGGTTGAATCACAATGACCCTGGGCTGTGAGTCTATTCAAAATCACATCAACCTGCTTTGAAATTTGAAACCATTTTTCATGTACTGTTTTTAAGAGCTCATCATTCATCATGTTTCCCTCCAGATATTATCTTAACTATATATAACTATATAATATCTGGAACAGTCTACCTCCAAATATTTTAACTGCTTAGACCGGAGAATCTTCTAAGTCGCTGCTGAAGACTCACCTCTTCTCGCTGGCGTTTGATTAAGTTTATCTTCTGTTGTGCTGCTGCTCTTTTACTCCTGTTATGTGCACATTATGGTTATTGTTTTTGCAATGTTATTATTGTCATTTAAATTGTATTTATTTTATTATGTACATGTTCAGCAGTTTTTAAACGTGCTAGAGTTTGACTTGACTATATTGACCATCCACTTTGCAAGTTTATATGATGACATACACCATCATTTCCTTCATGGTCTCACATAGTATACACCAATAAACTCTCTATTTCTATATCAAAAATTAAAACACATGGAATACTAGGAAAACAGATATAACCAACCTTACATAAACTCCCAGTGAGCACTGAATTCATTTGATGATTTTTCATATTTTCTTTAAACCGCAGCTCTACAGTTTCACTCAGAATGCTTTATGTTTCGGCAGTAAGCTCAAATACTGAGCATCGTACATAAGGCTTTCATAATTGAAGCCCTGGGCAACAAGTGTCCCCTGGACACAATGACCACATATTCTCCTAAGAGGTCCAAGTGTATTGAAAAGATGTAGTAGTGGTATTTCCTTAGTGAGAAAATCCTTCCAATATTGCCAGAGAAAATATGGATCTGTGTTGGACTACCTTACAGGACTGGCTTTAGAGGTTTCTATAGATGCTTTGTCTTGACTTGGTGCAGCTACAAAGATACAGGTATTCAGTGTTTGATACAAAAAAAATGTTTTTTTGGGTCAGGTATCCTTTAAATTTAGACTTCCTCTGATTACATCTTTTTTGGAGTCAAAAACATATTGTAAAAATGTGATTTCATTATAATAATCTTTATCCGGGGTTCTGTGGGGATAAGACAAAAACCAAATGAAATGCTCAATGAAGGGGAGCAGAAGTGGAGTGCATGATTTCCTGAACAAAGACAAAAGCTTATTTATATATTTAAAGTCATTGATTCAACAGTGGTGTACACCCTGTACAACAACAACTTACACCGGCAGGCCAGGCTCAATTACAAGACATTAGACTGGTAATATTTTATAATGAATATATAGCCTCTGCCCCAATCTAATGATTACGAATGTCATTAAGGCAACTAGTTTTTATATATTAAATTAATAGGGTTTAATGATTCTCCTAAGCTTTAAAGGAGTATGAGCATCACATTTTAGATTCTTTCAGATGTCTCTCCAAACTGTCTCTCAGCTCGCCTAATTAGATAGGTGTTTGTGTGCTGGAGGTATTGCCAATTACTACAGTGACAAAGCACAAACATTAATGGGAGATTGGCTGCAACCAGACAGCAGTGTCTGGAGCTGTAAGCCCAAATAAAAACTCTTGTAGACAGGTCATAAAGCCAAAGGTGAAATCCAATTAATTACTCTATATCTGTGAGGATAACGACACTGAACAAGAATTATAATACACATGTGGATCTTAATGAATGTGACTGTAATTAACCTGTAACGTCTCTCCCCAAATCTGCCCCTAATTAAAGCAAGAGATAAACTGTCTCTCAAATCAACCCTCCTCAATCAACACATGCCCAGGAAGCTGTGTCTACCTGATAAAGGCAGAGAGACTGTGGTTTAACTTCAGTAATTAAGATATCATCTTGAAAGCATTGCCCCGGGCCAC
The DNA here is from genome assembly GCA_947000775.1 of Pterois miles. Taxonomy (NCBI): domain Eukaryota; kingdom Metazoa; phylum Chordata; class Actinopteri; order Perciformes; family Scorpaenidae; genus Pterois; species Pterois miles. The sequence goes on along the minus strand of CAMQGK010000140.1, from coordinate 431,988 downwards.
ACTGTTAGATTATCATATACAAACCTCACGATGCCCCTGTGGAATAAAGTCCACACTGGGTAGGTGGATGAAGTGCTTGTTAGGGTACCATCTACCATTATTATTATTTTTTTCATATATTAGAGGGACTGTAATCAGGTAAATTAGATACCAGCACACAACACAACTGACTTACAGAGTGTGACAGATAGCTGATGAAGGAAATTTCAGCCTAGAACACACACTGGACAGAATATGGGCCAGATGTAACCCTCTGATGTGCACGCAAGTTTTCTGGCTGTCTACTCTCCTGTTTGCATTTTTTGCAACATGTTGTCATGCTTTCAACAGTATAGTCTCACAGTAAAAAAAAAAAAAAAATTAAAAATTGAAAAAATACCACTGAATTTCCAACTTTTCCATATTTGTGTCACTCACATGGCTTAGAGAAGTCCAGTTATTATTTATGTGTATCCTGAACTCAGATACAGGAAGTATGCAATATAAAAATGCTGAATACTTTGAGTCAATGTTTGCGTTTTCTTTCTTTCTCAGCTGGATTATCACAATATCACAAGATTGTGCGAGCATCACAGGATACATATGTAAAATATATAATATATAAAATATAAAAATGATCCAATTAAAAATGAAATCATCTAAATAGTCAAAATGCAGCTCAACTCAACTGGCTGACTATGTGGTACTACAGTGGACAGTTTACAGAAAAGATCTACAGTAAGCTAATAATGGCCATATAACAATGTCATATAAGGTTAGATCATGATAAATAAATTAGTATAAAATTCTACACCATACAATATCTTCAGTGGAAAAAAATGTTTTTAAAACACTGTCCAAGATATTTCATAAACTTCACCAATTAGAGGATTTTGAGGAGACAGTTTAAACACACTGATGCAACAAAACAAGAAATCATAAAGAATCCAAATTAGTGGGGGAAAAAAGACTGTGTGACAAAAAGAGAAAGAGACTCAGTGTCTCATTTTCTCCAGTCTTTGCATGTGAATGGATCCATGCGGGTCATTGGTCTTGTTTCCTCCTGGCTCGCCTGTCAAGTTGGATATATGCAAACTGGCCTGGCCTGCGGCAGCCTTTAGAAGATATCAGTTTGCTGGAGAGTGAGGGGAGGCGGGGGTGCAGGCCCAGCTGAGCGAGCAGTTGTGTGGGGAGTGAGGGGCAAGATGGGAGTGTGGCGAGGTATTAAGTCCCCCAGATTGAGCACAGTCCCTCCGGTTCAAGTGCCAACGTTATGTGTTCTTGTTGACTCATGTGAACCTTTTCCAGTTGCTATTCCCCAGATGGGGGCATGTGATGTGTATATGACTGTATGCGTACTACGTTAACATATACTACTGTGGATGTGTGTGCATGGCTCAAACTTCAGACGCAGCAGCAGCTTCAGCATCAAGAACAGTGTATAGCTACTTTATAGTTTTCTCTGTTATAAGACAGGTGAAAAGTGGGATATTCAGATGACAAAAAGCTGTGTGGGTATAATTACACAGCAGAACTCAAGGATTTCACAAGGGAAATTGTCACAGATTTTAGACTGGAATCATAATGTTGAATTTTGTCCTTTTTGAATGTGAGATTTATTTTAATCTGCACTGTTCAACACTACACATGATGATAATATTTTTCTGTTCATATTCTCTCTACAGCTTCACCAGAACTGCAAACATCAAAAGTCACCTGGAGGTTATATGTTGTAATGTGACCTTTGCACTCTCTGTAATAGTGTGATGTATAGTTAAGTCTGTGTGTGTGTGTGTAATATGCTGTATCTGAACCTTTAAACCCTTCCAGCTTAAGTGTTGCACTCTCTCAGCCTGCTTGCTCTACTCTTCTAATTAGAGTTGCCAACCCTGACAGAAATCCTGCCACAATCCGCCTGCTCATAAATGGCACTCGCCGGTTTGTCACCCCAATTTCAGCAAAGTGTGAAGAACTGGAGAAGTGACACATTCTCACCATCTCAGTTCATGTCGCCCCCTTCCTCTCTCTTCAGTCACAGTAGCTGTGTGTGTGATTGGCTGTGAAGAAGAGTAGATATTAAGGTGTGCATGATTGGTTTTGCAGTTAGACTGGTGGCAATATGAAACAAAACCTCTGCCCTGACACGAAGGCTGGCTTTAATTACATAGTTTGCAAAAGCACAATACATTTTGCCAAGTTTGTTGTTATGGAGGTACTGTGATTTAGACAATCACCTGCCTTTGTACTTTCTGCCAAGCTGACAGATTGTGATAACTTTTCAAGTTGCTTATACAAACAATGATGTATTTCAACACCCCTGCAGTTGTAAAAAATAGGCAATTTCTCTATTCTTTCATCCTTTATTATATGAAGAGGTTGCCTGAGGAAACAAGTGGTTCTGAATAAAGAACTAAGGCCATGCAGAGAGAGTGAACAAAGGGGAATCGTTCTTTGGCTTTTTCCATCCGGCACGACGGAGTATACCATCAGCAATGTTGAGAACTACCTCAGCAGCGGTGTCATGGCAACTACACAAACCTCACTAGACAGTAAGTCAGAGGAACAAAAGCAAAAGTCGACAAATTGAAAGAAACATGCATACCCATACAATACGGGAGCTTACAGATGCTCTGAAGGAAACACATTGACTTGAATCACACACTCTCGAAATAGATGTTAATATATCTGAATATCTCAGCTCATTTCCAAGCAGAGGTGAATAGGAATGAATATTTTTATTTAACTTGTGTATTGTGGGTGTCCCTACTTTTTGCTCAATATTTTCTGCCTTTTCACGCCATCTCAGAACTATTTTCAAAAACAGTTGCTGGAGGAAGTCACATAGAAGGTATGCTGACCTCTTTATTGACAGACAGACTTCGGTTCTACTGTATAATGTTGAGAAAGCATTACATTTACAGTATGTCAGTTGGTGAATATAAAGCCCTGAGAGGCAAGTGAGAAGAAAAAAAAGCCTTGGTATGTGCAGGGGTTTTTTTTTTTGTGTGTGTGTGTGTGTGTGTGTGTGTGTGTGTGTGTGTGTGTGTGTGTGAATCATTTTGTCGGAGCTGCACCGTGCAGTGGTTTGCACTTTCTCTCAGTTCTCCGGCTTCCTCCCACTGCCCAAAGACATACAGGTTAATTGATGACTCTAAATTGCCCGTAGGTATGAATGCGAGCGTGCATGGTGTCCTGTCTCTGTGTCAGCCCTGCGATGGACTGGCGAGGGTGTACCCCACCTTCGCCCAATGTCAGCTGGGATTGGCTCCAGCCGATGGATGGATGGATGGATGGATGGAGGATCATTTTGTCAGAGTTTGTTGTAGTAATACTGATTTCGGAGGTTGAACTGCAGCACTACCATGGTCTAAATAGGACTGAAAAGCATTCATGTTTTCTATCAGTTCTCACATTGCGTGTTGGCAAGTTATGTCACATTACTGTCATGTCTTTCTTTTGGCTACAGATAAATTGTAATCTGCTCTAATCTACCATTAGTGAAAACATGAATTAACAAAATTGCTTATTTATTTCACCTGGCAAAATACTTCTTTATACACCTGTTGCACAGATTAAAAAAAAAAAAAAAAAAGGTACGTTGAAAGCAAAACATTTTTTTCACCTGTTCTAAATCATAAATGCAGGACAGAAAATGATTAAGGTTTAGATCAGACTTAGAAAATGGATCACTACAGTATTTTTTTCTCACTTTCTCTCGGGGCATATGTTTTCATATTCATTCACAAACACTCCCTGTACATTAACTATAACCCTCTGATGTACTGTAATTTATGTTTAAATGTTTTTTTATATGAAAAATAAACATTTCCAAATTCCTAATACACTTGACCGTATTGTTGAATGGCACATTAGATTATGGGCCACACAGGCCAGTGCTATTAGGAAGTTTTGTAAAACCTACATATACAGAAACATATACAGTTTTTCTAACTAATGCACTCTGTTATTTGCAGCTTTTCCATATTTATTTCAGACTTCAGGCATCCCAGATAACTAAGCCCCCTTCCCTTAATGGCGATACTAGTTACACTGGGCTTCCTACACTCATGACCCCAGCTGACCTCAGAAATTTCTCATGGCAAGCCAGCTGGCAATTGGGACTACGAGAAATGATATGCGGGTACACATAAAACACTGTGTGGTGAATAGCTCCAGTGAAAAGCCATAAAATATGCCCACATATCCTTGATGATAGAATGTGAAAACTGAAGAATGTGGAGTTGTCTGCTGTTTTTATTCCTTGTGTGCAACTAGCTGACAATCTACATTACACAGAAACTCCCTCCCGCTCTGTATCTCTGTATCTGTGTCTCTCTCCAGAACCTCTCTGTTATAGAGATATGGCTGAGATGACCTTTACCCGCTTTCCCTCCAGAACACAAGTAAACAGCTTTGCACATGTGTAGGAGAGGCTTTCAATTCACTAAGGAATTGCAGGTCTCTTGTTGAAGAACAGGCTTTTGCCAAGGGAGAACAATATCCTGCAGTTATCCAGATTCTCAGAAACTCGCTTTTCTATACTCTACACAGTCCAAAATGTTTTTTATTTTTCATGTGGGAAAACTGCCAAGGCCTCTGCCTCAGCTGTTAATGCCCCTTGTTCACACTGCAGAGTCCCATTAGAGCAGATACATAGATGTCCATCCTCACAGGTCACATTGTTACCATTTTACAGTTTAGCTATTTTGGTTGAATTCCTCATGCGTGTTATGAACTCTATTCACTGAAAATCTCCCCATTGCCATAAAATAGGGTGTAGGTTGATTTAATCATGTTTTATAATGTTGGTGCATTTTCCATCATAGGAAAAACAAATAAGAAACTTATTTGCTTTTCTTCTTTTTCTTCTTTCTTTCTTTAATTTTAATCACAAGTCTGTCCAGATTCTTTACACCTGGTGTATGGTCCCTCTCTTATTTTCAGGTACAGATACAACAGTTGAGGTAATGCATGGTGGATTATATTTTTCACATTCTGAAATGATGCTGTCAAACAGTAACTAAGCATCATGTAGAGAGTATGGAGTTGTCTCCTACTTACTGAGATAACATAAAGCAATCACAGACACTGTAATTAGATCAGCACAACAAAGTAAACCCTAATTTATGATGCTAACAAATGTGCAAGTCAGGACACATGTTTGCAAACTTATGCTAAACAGTTTAGTGATCTGTACAGTATGTCTAGTAATAAGTACTGGAGCATACTAAGGTGGCTGTACGCTGAGAGCACGTGCTTCAGACTGACATTTCATGTTGTATAAGAAAAGTATTTTCTGCCCTGGAATTCAGCAAGGTGGTTTGGCTCTTTGTATTAAAGAGTTTTGACTATTAAAACCATCGTGAATCATGAATCAAAACAATCCTGGGCCCCAATAAAAGCTCTTGCTCAGTGTCTCAATGAATGGAGACTTCTCAAACGAGTGATTACAGCCCGCTGGGATCATATTAAGAAACAAGCCAGGTGGACGCTGGGTGGGCATTTGGGTGTGAATGCATACAGAGAGCTGCAGGAATAGGGTTTAGCAGCAGCAAAGAGAGACTGCCAGCTTTAATAGACCACCCAGTTAGTGATGGCAACTGACAAAGTCAGCTGACAAATTAGCTGCTGCAGAGCACAGCAACACTGTCAGTTATCTGGCTATGGTAGCTCGTCAAAATGTACCAGTATTCATTGTGTTTTATTGTTCTGTTGATGACAAATATAATGGAGAGAAATACATTTTTAACATTTAGTCATTCGACCTGTGTTTTTCAAAATGACAAGATACAATTTTGTGAAATAAGCCTAAATTTACAGAAATGTTTAATATCATATGATGACTAAACAGTTCTAAGATTAAACAAAAAAAAAAATAGCACAATTAAGAGAAAATTTTTTAATTAAAATCAAATTACTTTTTGAGTTGTCGTTGACTACAACTAGACTAAAATGACTGTCACTAAAACTAAACTAAGCATGATCCTTTTAAGACTTAAACTAAAATTGCTGCCAAAGTCACTGAATGGCTCCAGCCCCCCTGAATAGGACAAGCGGATATAGATAATGGATGGATGGATATTTGCCACAACAGATTCACAGTGGTAAGCAGTGCATGCTTGGTGCTCACATTTTCCTGACTATGCAAAATAAATACAACCCTCTTGGTTATCTGTCTTGGTTATTTCTGTTTTGTTTTTATTTTTGGTTGTCTTGCTGTCTATAATTTTCTACATACATCTTATATGCAAAAGGTACACAAGTCCAGAGAGTTAACTCTATCATGAGGTTGGTGTTGACATTTGTACTGCAAGTCTTTGCCAACTTTCCTCACAGGGGAGTTTGGCTGGCAAAGCAGAGCTCTGACATGGGAAAGGGCTACTCTGAATTAACACATGCCAGCGTTTGTAACTGAGGTGCTCTTTGAGTATTGAAGATGGTGCCAATGTTGGGACCCCTGGGGGAGTTGGCTTCAGTGTGATACAAGCAGAGTGAGAGGATAATGGATACTACAGTATATTGTCAGTTAAATAGCTTGTCACAGTGACAACTACTGTCTTCCTGTTTCCTCTCATACCCTTAGTCCCAATTAACGTTATGAGGAATTCAGTCGTTCTTTACTTGCCTGTCATATGTCACTATTGAGTTTCCTGCCTCAGTGCATCACAGGATCCAGTACACCTACCTGTACCCCATTTCTCAAGTAGCCTATTTGTGTACGGCAAACTGCTTTCTCATAACTTATAGTATGTACTAGACATTATTATTCCTGTTGTTCAGTACTACGTTTGTGTGTATTACACAACTGTATTTCTTGAGTTGGCTGCATGAAGGTGGTTGCACATATACGTTACTATAAAAAAAAAAAAAAAAAAAAAAATCAGGGTACCATTAACTGTAATACAAGATGTGCATTGATCAAATTCAGTTGAGTTGTCTCACCCCCATCCTTTGATTGTTTTTCAGATGTGAGCTGTGATTTCTTTAATATCCATTGTACACTAGTGGGGCCATAGAGTTCATTAACACACTATAAAACGGCTGAAGTTTTTGACAATTCCTATGTCTTAGACAGGAAATATTTGCCACTTTTGTCTGAGCAGGGAGTTCCTCAAGGCTCAATGCATGGACCTCTTTTATGTAACATAGCAGTTTTATATTATGCCAAATTATGCAAAACAATAAAATCACTTTTAAAATTATGCAGACAACACAAAAATGTACAAAGCTCAAAATCTCATACATTTTCTTTGCAAATGCATTGAACAAATCAATAATTTAAAGGGTCCAAAATTCCCTTTTTTAATTATCTTACCCCAATCTGAAATGACCAATTCCCTATTTTGTTGTTGTCACCATCTCGGGCTGCACGGTGGTGTAGTGGTTAGCGCTGTCGCCTCACAGCAAGAGGGTCGCAGGTTCGATTCCAGCTTGCGGCTCTTCTGTGCTCTTCTGTGTTCTGTGCTCTTCTGGCTCTTCTGTTTGCATGTTCTCCCCGGAGTACCCGGTTCTCTCCGGGTACTCCAGCTTCCTCCCACCGTCCAAAGACATGCTGTTTAGGTTAATTGATGACTCTAAATTGCCCGTAGGTGTGGATGTGAGTGTGAATGGTTGTCTGTCTCTATGTGCCCTGCAATGGACTGGCGACCTGTCCAGGGTGAACCCTGCCTTCGCCCAACCAGCTGGGATCGCCCGCCCGCCCCCGCGACCCCTAACGGGATAAGCGGTTGACAATGAATGTCACCATCTCCCACAGTTGGCCTGGGTCGAAGTCAGTCGTGTGTCTCCTCTAAAACACATGCAGTCAGCAGCTGCTTCTTTCCACCTGCCAGCAAGGAGCATGCACACATTCACATTATCTGCCCCAGATCCCACCAGCCTCTGCACACAGAGAAAATTAAACTTTATGAATCATTAGTGCAGCACCAAGGATGATTTTAATCAAACAACATGCCTATTTGGAAAGTCTATTGATGAATGTTCGGCACCAAGTGTAATACATTATAGTCCAATAATGTTTGAGTATGCGAGAGTTTCTTTTTGTATGTGGAGCATCAAATCCATTGAATATGTTCTTGAGTAATACATTAATACATAATACATTAATCATTTTGTCTATTAAATATAGACAATATAGTCTAAAACTCAAAGATATTTGGTAACTAGAAACTGAATAAGAAAACCAGCATTGACAAAGCTGAAACATGATAATTTGGACATTTTTTGGATAAATAAACTATCATAAGATTTGCAGATTAATTTGTTGATGATGAACAATATTAGTTGATTAATCAACTAATTGTTGCAGCTATTGTATTAAATACAACACCAGTCATATATAAAACCAAATTATTCAGACCTACAATCAGAATCTCTTTATTGTCATTGCACCCATGCAACAAAATTGAAATAGCAGCTCTCACAAATCCAGTGTAAAAAAAAGTGTAAGTTAAAACAAAATAATAAAAAACAACAACTGTAACTATAAATGTTAAATATAAGAAAATCCAAAATATATAATAACACTGTACCAAAAATGTAAACATATGCTGCACATAATATTGCACAGGCCTCTGAATATTGCACTGAGAGGGTGTATATTGTGAAGTTCAAGTGTTGTGGAAGTGCGTGGCGTTTAGTGTGATGACAGCTCTGGGATAGAAGCTGTTCTTCAGTCTGTTTGTTTTTGCCTTGATGGTCCTGAAACGCCTCTCTGAGGGCAACAGTTCAAAGAGGTGGTGACCAGGGTGGGATGGCTCTCTGAGGATGCTGTGGGCTCTCCTGAGGCAACGTGTGTTGTAGATGTCCACAAGAGATGGAAGAGGGCAGCCGATGGTCCTCTGCACAGTGTTGATGACCCTCTGCAGAGCCTTCCTTTCTGCTGCCGTGCAGCTGGAGAACCACAGTGTGATGCCGGAGCTCAGCACTGACTCCACAGTGCAGCGGTAGAAGGACATCAACAGTGTCTCTGTTAAGTTGTTCTTCCTGAGTATTATCAGGAAATACAGTCTCTGTTGTGCCTTTTCCAGCAGTGCTGTGGTATTTTCTGCCCTGGAATTCAGCAAGGTGGTTTGGCTCTTTGTATTAAAGAGTTTTGACTATTAAAACCATCGTGAATCATGAATCAAAACAATCCTGGGCCCCAATAAAAGCTCTTGCTCAGTGTCTCAATGAATGGAGACTTCTCAAACGAGTGATTACAGCCTGCTGGGATCATACTAAGAAACAAGCCAGGTGGACGCTGGGTGGGCATTTGGGTGTGAATGCATACAGAGAGCTGCAGGAATAGGGTTTAGCAGCAGCAAAGAGAGACTGCCAGCTTTAATAGACCACCCAGTTAGTGATGGCAACTGACAAAGTCAGCTGACAAATTAGCTGCTGCAGAGCACAGCAACACTGTCAGTTATCTGGCTATGGTAGCTCGTCAAAATGTACCAGTATTCATTGTGTTTTATTGTTCTGTTGATGACAAATATAATGGAGAGAAATACATTTTTAACATTTAGTCATTCGACCTGTGTTTTTCAAAATGACAAGATACAATTTTGTGAAATAAGCCTAAATTTACAGAAATGTTTAATATCATATGATGACTAAACAGTTCTAAGATTAAACAAAAAAAAAATAGCACAATTAAGAGAATTTTTTTCAATTAAAATCAAATTACTTTTTGAGTTGTATGTGGAGCATCAAATGGAGCTGCAATCAACAATTATTTCCATAATCAATTAATCCATTGAATATGTTCTTGAGTAATACATTAATCATTTTGTCTATTAAATATAGACAATATAGTCTAAAACTCAAAGATATTTGGTGACTAGAAACTGAATAAGAAAACCAGCATTGACAAAGCTGAAACACGACAATTTGGACATTTTTGGATAAATAAACTATCATAAGATTTGCAGATTAATTTGTTGATGATGAACAATATTAGTTGATTAATCAACTAATTGTTGCAGCTATTGTATTAAATACAACACCAGTCATATATAAAACCAAATTATTCAGACCTACAATCAGAATCTCTTTATTGTCATTGCACCCATGCAACGAAATTGAAATAGCAGCTCTCACAAATCCAGTGTAAAAAAAAAAGTGTAAGTTAAAACAAAATAATAAAAAACAACAACTGTAACTATAAATGTTAAATATAATAAAATCCAAAATATATAATAACACTGTACCAAAAATGTAAACATATGCTACACATAATATTGCACAGGCCTCTGAATATTGCACTGAGAGGGTGTATATTGTGAAGTTCAAGTGTTGTGGAAGTGCGTGGCGTTTAGTGTGATGACAGCTCTGGGATAGAAGCTGTTCTTCAGTCTGTTTGTTTTTGCCTTGATGGTCCTGAAACGCCTCTCTGAGGGCAACAGTTCAAAGAAGTGGTGACCAGGGTGGGATGGCTCTCTGAGGATGCTGTGGGCTCTCCTGAGGCAACGTGTGTTGTAGATGTCCTCAAGAGATGGAAGAGGGCAGCCGATGGTCCTCTGCACAGTGTTGATGACCCTCTGCAGAGCCTTCCTTTCTGCTGCCGTGCAGCTGGAGAACCACAGCGTGATGCCGGAGCTCAGCACTGACTCCACAGTGCAGCGGTAGAAGGACATCAACAGTGTCTCTGTTAAGTTGTTCTTCCTGAGTATTATCAGGAAATACAGTCTCTGTTGTGCCTTTTCCAGCAGTGCTGTGGTGTTTGTTGTCCAGGACAGATCCTCTTGTATGTTAGAGCCCAGGAATCTGAAGTCTTGGACCATCTCCACTATGTCCCCATTTATGACAATAGGCTGAATGTCTGGTTTCCTTTTCCTGAAATCAGCTCTTTTGTCTTGGAGGTGTTGAGGATGAGTTGTTCTTGGAGCACCATGCTGTCAGCCTTTCCACCTCCTCCCTCTATGCTGTCTCATCTCCTCCTGAGATAAGTCCTGCTACCGTTGAATCGTCCGCAAACTTAATGCTGGTGTTGCTTGGATAGTTGGGGGTGCAGTCATGGGTATACAGGGTGTAAAGAAGGGGGCTCAGCACGCAGCCCTGTGGGGTGCCTGTACTGATGCCGAGAGCTGAGGAGAGATGGCGTCCTACCCTCACCCTCTGGGAGCGGTCTGTCAGGAAGTTGTGAATCCAGTTGCTTGTGTGTTCTGAGAAACCCAAGTCCAGTAGTTTGGTGACCAGTCTGCTTGGTACGATGGTATTAAAGGCAGAGCTAAAGTCTATGAAGAGCAGTCTGGCGTAGCGCCCTTTCTGTTCCACGTGTGAGAGTGTGGTGTGTAGAGCTATGGCAACGGCGTCTTCTGTAGACCTGTTTGCCCTATATGCAAACTGGTGTGGATCAAATGTGGGTGGCAGACAAGAGTCCATTCTGGGTAATGCATGCATTGTTTTAGTTTATCTATCCTCTCACCCTTTATCTTTGCATTTGTTGCTGACATAAGGAGCTTACGGGAAGCAATAAAGACAAAGAAAACAAACATATGCCTGAGCTTAGTCTCTTTATAAGCACAACTTTTGGGTTCAGTTCAAATTCTAAGCTATGCAAGTCAAGAGGTTGAGACATTTCAGGGTTATCAATGAATGCAAAGTTGACTGTGTCTGAGTCAGCATAAATATCTAGATTATGCTGTTATAGACCTCCAACCACTCTCGAGGAAGAAAAAGTCAAATAAAAATCTTTTTTTTCCCTCCATTATGCTACTAATGAAATAGATATTATTAAAGAGATGGCTCACACACAAAAGACTATTGACCAGTGCCTGTAGGATCTATTTTCTAAAGAGTACAGTAATGGTTATCTTTTGTTTGCATTCTCGCCAATTTAAGTGTTTTCCTTATTTCTGAAGACTAAATTCTGACACGTTCATGTCCCCTCAGCTGAACCAGAGTTCTGCAAAACTGCAAGATTTGAGGATTTAATTGTGCTTTGCTGAGAACTGTCATATATAATTGTATAATCCCAATCCAAATATATGAATAAGGCAGCACCATAACCAAAATAAAAAAAAAAAAGTTTGGATCATGCTATCAGCTGATCATTTATTGACAGGTATTTTACAGTAAGGCTGTAGAGAACTAGAAAAAAAGTAAAGAAAACAACAAAACCAAAATCCATGTTTTGAAAGTCTGTTTCATCTTCATCCTTTGCTCATGAGAGGCCAAAAGTATGAACTTGCTGGACTCATTTGAGATGCGGGTTTACAAGTCTGTGTGTGAGAGAGTGAGCGAGTGTTTCATGAGAGGCTTTAGAAAGCACTGACACTGTCCTGGCATGATATGGAATTCCATTTCAACTTTTTCCATGAGCCACTGCTTCAGGGGTTGTGGAGGAGAGAAAGTGTTGCTGTGGCAATTGTCCTCTACCCCTGCCATTTTGACACAGTCTGTCTCTGCCTCAATAGAAAAGAGTTCCAGCTCCTTTTTTTGTGTAACAATGTGGTGTGCTTCAGGTTGGGCAGTATAATTAAGGAAGAGACAATATAACAAGCTGAATTTCCCACATTGGGTATTTGACACACTGTAGGGGCTAGAAACCTATGAAAAATAAAAATCGCTCCACTGCAGCATCATCTGACAAATACCCACACTTCACCTACTGTTTAGTTTCCCATCGGGCCTTACAATACATGTCAAAGCTTTTTGAAAGAACTCGACAAAAGCAGTTTGAATATTGGCAGTGTGTGGCTTCTAGACATTTCTATTCTGTTCCTCAACATGTGTCATCACATGGTTTTCCAGCACACACAAGTCTCAGCATGCCATGATCAGAAACAAGACATATGATGAAATTTTGTATGGAGAAGGGAAAAAGAGAAGACAAGTATGGTTTAAATCTGGAGAGCAAAGAAAACCCTGTTTCTACTGCTGAGTGACGACAATTAAAAGATTACTTGCATTTATATGTGTACTGTGCAAAAGATCATTAAAATGTTGAACTGTAAAATCAAACACTTTGGTTATATTTTAGAATATTATAGACAATCAAAAAATTCCCCCAGATTGAACATGTACACGTATTTAAACGTAATGGCAGAAAATTGCACAGTCAAAGTGTTACCGCAATTAGATGTACAGACGAGGTCACATGAAATATCATGGAGCGGAGATAAAGACATGCCATGTTAAAGAAAAGCAACATTCACTGATAATCTCTGAGGAAATGCAGAACCCATTATACATGTCTGAACAGTGTAAATAAAAGCTCAACAAATTGCAAATAAGATTGTTGGAGAATCTTGCTGCTAAGGGCACTTCATTATTTTTGTCTTGCTTGACAACTGTTCATTGTTGCTCCCAGCCTAGTGAAGGTTACCTGCGATATTGCCTAGAAAACTTGTACTGCCGTGACGACACAAATTTAGAGGCAATCAATCAACCTTTGTCTTACTACACAAAGCCTGTCTTCAGGGTTATGGAAATCTAATAATGATGCTGTCCTTGCAGAGAGTGCTTTCTTTCCTCAGCAGATACATAAATAAATTGTTTTTCTTCCCACAGAACACCAGCTCTATTTCATGTAAATGTCATATCAGCCAGGAGCTTCTGATTACTGATTCACTCTGCAAGTGCAGTCTTGACAAGTACACAACTGACACAACTTTCTTGCTAGAGTTCCCTTGCTGTCTCCTACAATTTCACATCCAACAATTTTCAGTTAGCAGTTCAGCATTAAAAAACAATTGTTCTAATATTCAAAACAATTCAGTGGTGAATTAGTAGCGATAAAAGGGCTCAGTCTGCTACTTTTTATATAGACCTAATAATCAAGACAATAAATCATGGAGTCACGGCCACATTTTAAATTGATATTTTCAGCCATAAATAATGAATATTAACATTTTACAAATTGTTATTGCTCAGGTTCTTATAAATAACCAATAATCACAAGTTGTAACTCACACAGGCTCCACCCTCTATTGAGTAACACTCTCTCCACAAGCACGCCCATCATGGGCTGCAGCTTCTAACAATTTGGGTGTGTTGGCTGTGTTGCGTCCAGCTTCCAAGCCTCACACCCCAAACCCACAGTCTCAGACTGACATTTTAGATTGTAACATCAGCCAAATGAATGATCTGATTCAGGGAGTTGTACTGGCTGTGGGCCATGTAATGTCTATAGCCACTGTAGGCTCTCTTCATGTGGCTTGGACTGACCATGCTCCCGAGGAAGGATCGGGATAATCCCCTGGGAGCTCCAAACACTGTGGAAGGGCTTGATTTCTTCTGTATCAAGAGAAATCACAACTCAGCCACCACTTACCACTCACTCACCCTCAGAGGAAAGCTGAGACGAAACCAACGGTGAGGAGGAGGGAGCGGCGGTGGGATAGGGCACCCATGCCTCTGGGTGCCTCCACCTCTCAGATTGCCTTGTCAGAGGGACCCCAGCACCGCCCTCCTTGCGGCCAAAGTGAACGGGGGCAACTGAGAGAGCTTTGCACCAACAGAAGGCTCCTGATTAGAGCAGACTGACAGAAATTACCATCTTTGGGAGGGAGTGTCCCAACATGAGCGCCATCTCCCCTTTTAGAGAGTGAGGGAGGAACAGTTGTTGATCATTATGGTAGCCCCAGGTCATTGCTCGGTGCCGTGGTATGCATAAATGACTCAGATAAAAGCAGCCGGCAGGAGCAAGATCCACCATTTCCTGTTACAAGAACCCTCTACTGGAGGCCATGTTGGTCCTAAGCCACTCGTTAAAGAGTATAGGATCACAGACAGTGGTGTGTGCTGCCTTATATACTGTGTGGTCTGCATGTATTCTGGAAGGCACATCCTGGCCAGCTATGCTTACACAACTTTTTAGTTGGTGAATGCCAAGGCCTATCAAAAGAGGCTGGGACATGGTTTTGACTGAGGTATGGCACATGTGCAGTGTAACTGGACCTGCGGCAGTGCATCGCTATTGACTCAATTTTAGCAAGTGCAAGTGTTTTCGGTTTTTACTGCGCATGATCTGTGCCCCAAAGATATGACGCACTGATGACCCATGACATCTCCTGTTTTCACTCTTCTTGGTGGATGTGTGCTTGTGATTAGAGGAGCAACTACAACATGTTAAAGAAAAAGCTGCACTCTTTGGGTTCATCACTATGGGCAGCAACACATTTCACATTATCATTTGATCCATTGTTATATAAAAGTGTTGATAACTGCAGCTTTAATATTACATGTTATAGTTTCAAGCAACGTAATAAACATAACCACTAAAAGTATCTTTAGCATCAATTTAATTTAGCGTAAAATAAGCCTGAAAAGCTTAACATGGTTTTAGCCTACAAAACTATTCAAACTTATCACCTGGAAAGCCATTTACAGTGAAGAACTCTCTACATTAATGATAATTGGGGAAATTGTTAGCAAAATAACCATACTCAGAAATTATCATATATTCTACCCTCCAGGAAATGAAATGGTGAAATTAAACTTCAGCACAGGCTAGGGACCGCCTGGGCGTCCTTGAAAGACCATCGAGAAAGCTAGAGTTCTTCTGGGATGTAGGATACTGTTCATGCATGTATTTATTTTTATTTATTTTGTTCCCAGTGGTATTTTTTGTACAGTATGAGCAGTATGGAATTGGAGACACAACAAGAAACAATGCCAAATGCTATCTTCATACAGAGACCAAATGAATGCTTATCCAAACATGATTACTGGACCCACACATCAGTTTGGAACAACATGCTGTATTTGGCTGGCTCACATGAAATTATAATTGTTTAGGAACCAGACAAATTTGTACGGTTGTCCATGAAACAGTGGTATTTTGTCACTTGTCATTTGGCTAACCTATCAAGCCACAGTGGTAGTGTCATGGCGTGACAGAAGCTTGGCATGATCCACAGCTTGGCATGTGTGTCTAAGTGTGTAACCTAGTGAGTAATAATACATGTGTGGTAGCTAAGAATTGCCACATCTTTACCAGTGTTGGGGTAACACGACATGAAACTCCTCTTAAACATTGTTTTTTATCATCATCACCCAAGACAAAACCTATTGAACCAAGTGGCTATTAGAAATGGATTTCATTATGAAGAGCCCAAATGCAGGATGATTTTTTTTTCTTTGTTTTTTTGCATTTGAATCAAAATGGAAATGAGGAGTGGTGACCTTCAGTAGCCTGTCTGAATCAACTGAAACAAGTTAAATTTGAGGTATTGTAGCCATGGAAGAAATCTCATCTCAACAGGAGTTTGTGTGGTTCAGTGTATAATTCAAATTGGGATGAAAGTGTGCTGTTTACATTTTTCACATGTAAATGATGCACCCTTGCCTTTGTGTCTCAGTAACACCGTTTCTCACTGGGAAATGGGAAGTCTGTGGGACGCATTCAGAAGTTCATTCCAATTAATAATGCTGGATATGTTTTATGTTAGGAGGAAAGTAAAAGATGTCTAGACTCGTCAGTCTTGGGTCCTTGACACCTTGCATCACAAGACACACGGTAAGCTGGTCAAACTCATTTCAAGTTTACTTGACAATTTTCTCAGTCACAAAGGCAACATGACCACTTGAAAAATGGATTAAATTAATAACCATGATACTTATGACAAGTTCAGCCTTCTTTTTCCAATGGTTTTAAATGTTTGTATAAACATACAACTCCTAGGTTATGGTGAGAGGAGTGGCTTTTGGTTTTCTACATCTTTCTATCAAGAAATTGATAACTAAGTTATACTGTACAGTTAATATGTGAAGTAGTATTTATTTCTAAATTTTAAATTTATTTCTAAAGCTTTATTTGGCCAATTGTCTTTGGAATGTCAAAGATCCCACATTTTACCAAACATCACTTCACAAAAACTAATCAAATAAAACAACCTCTCTCCAAGAGCTGTCCCAATATTAACCAACCTGGTGAGCTGGCAAAAAAGAACAAAAGAAAGGAAGCCATCTCAGCCCAGCCCTTACAGGGCCGTCGGAGCCGGATGCTCCCCTCTACCCCTACACAACATATTCCCCAACTAAACCCTGACAAACAGAAACAAACCGCGAAAACTAGACCACCAGACCCACCAGAAAAGATAAAGAACCGTAACACAACACACTACAACTGGTCACATTATCACTGATGCTTCTGCTGCTGCTGCCAAGCTAGAGTAGAAAGAGACTGAGCACACATCCCTTCCCCCTCTTTATTGCTTCTTAATGACCTGAGCAGCCACACCTGGAGAGAAAAACACAGAACAGGAATGAGGCATCGGGATCAGCATGATCAGCAGGGGGAGGAGCATGTAACAATAAGCCTCTTATTTCAATCAAAGTATAGTGTGTGGAAAAAGAGATAAAAATTCAGTGTATTTTATGTCAGAAAAAGTGATAAAACGCCATGGCATAGTATGTTGTAAAAAGTGCTTGAAAAATCATACTGTGTCAAAAAAGGGATAAAAAAGGTTAAAAAAGTGATAAAAGCCCTAGTATAGTATGTCATGAGAGGTAATAAAAAAGTCAAGGTATAGAATGTTGAAAAATATGTTGAAAAAAGTAATTAAAACGTCATATTGTAGAATAGTATGTCTATATGATAATATGACTTTTTAAAAAACACTTTTTCAACATACTATAGTATAACTTTTTTAAATCACTTTTTCAACATACTATACTATGACTTTGTCACGACTGGGTACAAATCAGGCTTGGACTCAATTCCAGACTCGGACACAGGGATGATCAAAATAGTCAGCGTCTTTAATCAAAACTCAGGTCGGTACACGGTAGAGTAGTTAACATGCAAACAAGTTCAAAACAGCAGGCAAAGGGCAACGTCAAAAAACAAGCAGAGACTCTAAAACACAAATAAGCAAAACATGAGGAAGATCACTGGTACGCTTTTCACAAGGACAGAGACGAACTGGAAAGAAGGAAGGGGAAGCACACATTAAATACTAGTGAGGGGAGTGACTGACAAGGCACAGCTGGACACAATCGGGGCGGGGAGAAGACAATCAGACTCAGGTGATTGGTGCTGGAAACTGGGTCAGGAGGAGGTGCTCAAACGTGCAGGCAGGAAGTGAAGTGATCTGAAACGAGAGGGAATGTTAGAATACAAAATAAAACAGGAAGTGCAAACAGAGAACATGCAACAAGGAAACACAAAACCTAAGACCTAACAGTCCTTACAGACCTTCTATACTATGACTTTTAAATCACTTTTAAAACATACTTTACTCAGACATTTTTATCACTTTTTTAAACATACTCTACTCATACGTTTTAAAAAAAATGAAAGTATAATATGTTGAAAAAAGCCATAAAACAGTCTTAGAAAGGAAGAAAGATATTCCTTTATTAGTCCCACAGTGGGGAAATTCAGTTTTACACTCTGTTGTTCACACAGTACATATACATGCGTCAGAGTGAGGGGGCTGCTCCTGACAAGCGCCCAGAGCAGTTGGGGGTTTGGTGCCTTGCTCAGGTGCACCTCGGCAGTGCCCAAGAGGCATCATAAAGTTTCACCTCTCCAGCAACCAGTTGGTCTTGGTCCATGGGGGACTTGAACCGGTGACCTCCGCGTCCTAACCCAAGTCCTTACGGACTGAGCTACTGCCGCTATGTATGTACAGTATGTTAAAAAAAAGTCATCATAAGGTATGACAAAAAGTCATAAAAAGTCATATTGTAGTACATTGAAAAAGTCATAATATAATATGAAGAAATAAGTAAAAAAAAAAGTCATAGTATAGTAAAAAAGTCATAGAAAAGTCATTGTATAGTAGGTCAAATAGTCAAAAAAAGTCATACTATAGCATGTCAACAAAAGACATAGTACAGTATGTCATTGTAAAATTTGTCAAAAGTTATAACGTAGTATGTTTTAAAAAGTGAAAAAAAGTCAGTTTATTATTTTGAAAATGTCTGTCTGTAACTGTAGTAAATCTAAAACTCATCATAAAGTTTCACCATAATATTTCAGAAAAGTCATATTACAGTGTGTCGAAAAAAGTCAGAAAAAGTCATATTACAGTATGTCGAAAAATTTCATTAAAATTCACACTATAAAAAAGGTCATATGTCATTAAAAACGTTGAAAAAGTCATAGTGTAGAATATCAAATAAAGTGATAAAAAGTCATAGTATAGTAAGACCTGCCTGAAATATCACAACAATGAGATGGATGTGAAGTCACAGTGACCTTGACCTTTGACCATCCTTGAGTTCAAGTGGACATTTGTTCCATATTTGAAGAAATTTGCTGCAGGCATTAGTGAGATGTTGCGTTCATGAGAATGGGACAGATGTATGGTCACAGTGAAATTGACCTTTGACCACAAAGTATAATCATCCGTGAGTTCCAGTGGATGTTTGTGCCACATTTGAAGAAATTCCCTCCATTCCCTCCAGGTTTTCCTGAGATATTATGTTCACGGGAATGGACCGGATGGACGGAAAGATGGACATACTGTTAGACAACCCAAAAACATAATGCCTCCAGCTATGGCAGTCGTAGGCATAAAAATGGTCTAACAATATGAAATGGCTACTATGGCGACTAACTTCATCACATATTAATACAATTGGACTCGTTGAATCCACAAGAGTCTCAGCTTTCCAGTCTTATCCAATTAGGCAATTCCAAGACTGTTTAGCTGTACGCAGCATGCGGAAATTCAAATATAAAAGCACAATTTTTAAATAGGCAAAAATAACACGTTAGCATAAAGTTGGCATGTCTATAAAGGGGACACTTGTGGAGCCCCAAGGGACCCCTCTGAAAATGACCATGCAAGTTTTTCTTCACCAAAATTTTCCATAACCAATGATCGGTACCAAATGATTCCTTAGATTTTATGGTTCATATGATACCAGTATCTTCAGAACCTGCTACAACCTCTGGAAGACGAAACAGTGACCGGGCCTGCCGGCGAGACATCAGATAAGAAGTACGTTTTTTAAAAACAAAAATGTCTCATTTTTCATAATAAGAATTTAACTCAGCGAGGGTTTTGTTTTCATCCAAGAGTTGAAAATACCCTGACAGTCACCTGATGTTAAAGTCTATAAATACATTTTCAGCTGAACTCTGAATAAATAAAAAAAACACCAGGTCCTTTCATTTTATGTTGTAACACTCCTTTTGTGATCCTTTTGTGTTGATTTCATACTGTATGTCTTTATTTTTGGAACTTCTTTTGTAGGATTTTGTATGAATGATTTTTGTAGAGAAAATAAGGACAATAGTACTTTTTAAAATCTGTTTTTATTCCAAAGCTTTGAGGATCTAAGTCCTTCTTTACATTATTTACATTATATTTAATCAAAAGAAACTTCCAATAAGCGCATTTACCCATGTAGATACAAAAATTGCAAGACTCGTACAAGTACATCATGCTGAACTACTTCAAGTGCTACATTTAGCAACAATAAGAGACAAACTTTTTTTGTAATACCGTGTATAATTTTATTTTTGAGGTGCATTAAGAACAGATGATTTCAGTCTGCAGTGGAAGATGTACTGACTTTCTGCTCTCCTCATGTCAGTGGAAAGCTGAGGTTGAAGCAATAATAATTATAATGAAATTTATTTATATAAACTTTTTTAACAAGGTTACCAAGTACTTTGCAGAAAAAAACAACAATAAAATAAAATGCAAACAACAGTCTGATCTCACTAAGATCCACAGAGTCTGGGAGCTCTAACAACAGCATGATAGGCTGATCTCTAAAAGCCTGATGTGAAAGGATCAAATCCTGGTGCACCTGTCTAGCTAAAATCTTGAGATGCTCTGAGTTTTCTCCTAAGTAGTGTGGGCAACAAATCTTAGAACAAATAAGTGAATTGTGAACTTCAGGAATAGCTCACCAAGATAAGGTGCTAATACAACCGATTCTTGACAACCTGAGGTGAAAGGATCAAAACCCAGCTCTGTTTCAGGAAGACCCAGTCTGTTTCCACAACAGATTTGAAAGCATAAAAACAAAAAGGAAATATAAAGATTTTTTTATGAAATACTATACTTAACATTTTATATGGCATTTTTATGACACTAGATTATTATTTCTTATGACATACTATACTGTCACATTTTTAATTACATACAGTGTATTTTATGGCATACTATAACATTTTTGTAACATTTTAAATGACATACTACACTATGGCATTACATATACTATACATTACATATTTTTGTTATTTATGACATTTGTATGACATATCATACTTTTATATGACACACTATATGTGTATTACATACTATATTATTTTATGATATATTACAACTTCTTTTATGACATTTTTTATGAATAGCATATTATTTTTAATGGCATACCATACTATGAGATTTTTATGAGACACCATATTAATTTTAATAGCATACTATACTATGACATTTTATGACATTTTTAAGACATACTATATTATGATTTTTACAAATATATTTTATTATTATTTATACATATGATACACTGACTTTTTATGACAGTTATATGGCATACTATACTATGACATTTAATGACATACTAATCTATTTTTTATGACTTTTCTTTCAGGACAAATTATACTAATGACATTTTTTCCTGACACACTGTATGACTATTTTTATGGCATACTGTAATATGACATTTTCCAGTGTGTTTTATGAAACACATTTCTGATTACATACTATGGCATTATTTTACGGCATACTATTAAAATGACCTTTTTTATGACATTTTTATAGCATTTTTTATGACATACTTTAATTTGAATTTTTTATGACTACTCCAGCTACAACAACTACTACTGTTAATGTTATCACAACAACTACTACTGCTACAACAATTACTATTAATACTACTTCAACTATTACTACAGTTACTATAACAATTACTACTAGTTGATATAATAGTTACCAAATGTGTGTTTCTTGCGCTCCACCTCTTGTCTACTCCAGGCCCTTCAAGGCCTTGTTCATTCTGCAGTCTGGACAGAAAACAGAGACATTTACACCAACATTTATTTATATAACGGCTCTACTGACCTAACAACAGACTCTGGTTCATCACTTATTAAACCGATTCATTACATCAGTTTTCATGGAGACGTTCACTGTTTTGTCAGTCTATTAATGTCGTAACTAAGGTAACAAATGATAAAATAAAATACAAATCAAAAATAAATAAAATGCATGTCCAGGTAGTCAAGTGGTTTCACAGTAGTTTTTTACATGTATTATTTACATTTATATTATGTATTTCCCCAGGTTCAGTTCTACACCATCTACTTTCAACAAAAAATGCTAAAAAGCCAGATAAATATCTTTAAAATACAAATTCAAAAAAATGTTAAACAATAATTCATGTGTTTTTTTCTTAACTGGTGTTTCGTTACTCTGTGAGTTCATCCAGCATCGATTCTTGTCTCGGAGGAAGCTGAGCTGCTTCTGATGAGCCTCCCTGTGCTTCTACTACTGCTCCACCAGCGTTTTCTGGAGGATGAAGACACACAAAAAAAATTACAGACACAATTTAAATATAAAACTCATATCATTTGACTGTTGCAATTTTGACAAGCTGTGTTGTGTACAAGCAGTAGCGTTTTGCAGGTCCACTTCTTTTCACCTTTATATCTTCGTCTCCATTCAGTCTGCTGCTCTTCCCCAACACCTTGCGTCTTTTCTCTGAGAACCAACAAAGAAGACATATAAGCTCCTTAAAAGGGCTGTAATTTCACCTTTAGGCAGCCTTTTCTAAAGTTCAGGACATCAGGGACAATGATACTCTCAGTATAAATCACACTGAATGATGTCTGAATGCCCATGTCTAATACAGACCATGTCATGTAAATCTCATCAATTTTCAAAAAGTTCAGGCCACTGAATTCAAAATATGTTGTACATGTTCAGTATTCAACAACATTAAAAACAACACAGCTGAAAATGAGAAAAAAAAATATCCTTTCTCAGAGCTTCAACACAAATACGATATTGTCTCAGCTGGTCGGTTTAAGATAAGATAAGATAAGATAAGATAGAACTTTATTCATCCCGAAGGAAATTCTTGTGCCAGAGATGTTCAAAATATACAAAACGTACAAAACACAACACAAAATAACACAAGTGTATAGAGAAAAAAGTTAAAAATTAAGAACTAAAAACTGAGAAGTACTACTAGTAAGAAAAAAGTACTATTCTCATCAACAGTGCCTAGATGAGTACTGCTACTACTATGTTCCTCTTTTTCCCAAATGTCATCCATTGAGGCGGCATAGCTATCTCAAATGTGACAAATAAAACCACCTGTCTTAGCATGCAAAACAAATGACAGTTAAAGTAAAAATCATAGAAACTGCAATTATGGGTTGTATTGACCTTTAAAGGTAATTCAGGTAAAAAGTACTAGATGGGCTATAATCTGTCACATATAACCCCCACAATTGAAATCAAATCACTTTGAGACATAAATAACCTTTCAGTGACATGGCAGGAGCTGTAATCACAATTTGGCGAGTGGAAAACTGCATTTTACAAATTGCATGCCTATTACCACAACTGTAAAATGTACAGGGTTGGTTATAATCTAGGGCACAGAGCAGGTAAAATAATGTGAGTCACGCAAAAGAAATCATTTTTATAACCCATCTGTAAGTCATTCTAATTGAGCTTTAACAGGCCGCACGCGCTCCCGCCAACGCAATCAGTTTTTGGCGGAAGATCAGTTTTTGATACAACAGGGGCAGCTGTTGCTACTAGTTACAGACACAATAAATGATTAGAATGAAGAGGCACAGTGGTGGACCAACCAGTTCTCTTTCCCAGGGCGTTAAATATCAAGGTTTTGTCAGGGCCGTCAGCTTCCGATACTACCACTACTTCCATTAACTATAATGTAAACCCATCTGTGGCAACACAAAACACTTACAGAAAGTGCACCGAGAGTGTGGTGACGTAGTTTAAAGAGCAAATAGATACAAGCGGGGCGGGCGGGTGTGAAGATGGATGGGTCCAACAAACACAAGGCTTTCATCCAGTAGACCGTCGTCCCGTGACCACCATATTCAGTGTCACTTTCACAGTGTAGTTTTAAGCCCAACCATGCACTTCTGTCCTAAACCTAACTATGGTGGTTTTGCTGCCTAATCCTTAAGTGATGCTAAGATAGTGGATAAGTGACGTCAAGGGGAGTGACAAAGTGTCAGTATGCAATGGGTTGATGGGAATGTGTTGGGTGGACTGACTGTGTTCATTTGAAATACAGTTAAACTGCTTTCTATGGCTAGCTAACCTGAAGACGTTTACAAAGTGATATTGATTATGCCCTTGCATTATACTATAGAAAGAGGTGGTATGCAAAGTTTGTGACTTACTGTACATGATATCACATTATATCTTAAGTACTGCACAGCCCATATGTGCGGGAATTCATATTTCAAGCAACACCTTTTGCCACAGCACCTGATTCAGGGCAGTGGGTATTACCCAGTATCCTAAAATTGTTGCTTCATTTCTCAATTTAGGAGGATGGTTACCTGTGGAACCAACATTAAAAGAGTTTCCAATACCACTTATGGAGAAGGGTCAAGGGTTGAGGACTTTGTCCAGGTATATTTAGCAGGCTGCAGATTCTCTACATGGAGCTTTTTGGTCATTGTTTGAACAATTCTGCGTGTGGCAATCTTCACCATTTATATGAAACACGAGTAATATCAGCAGTTTCTACCTGCAGATGTAGACATACCAGTGTCACCACCTAAGGTAAACAGAGGAAATTGCTGCTGCAAATTTAGCATTTTTGCCACCTACAAGGAACGGGTGTTACAGCACCCTTTCTTGTTGTTCTTTTTTATTGCTACTGCTTTTGCGTGTGTGGATTACCTTATGTTGTGGGGACATGAATCTGTTTACACAGCCACATTGTGGGGACTTGCCTTCCTTTTGGGGGCAAAATGCATGCCCCCATAACGTAAGACATAATATTTTAGGGTGAGGAATTTGTTTAGGATTAGGTTGAGGGTTAGGATTAGGAAAGTTACTCTTAGGTTTAGGGTAAATCTTCAGGAAATTCATATAAGTCAATGTAATGTCCTCAAAGGTCATGGAAACATGACCTGTGTGTGTGTGCTCTTGTACAGCTATCTTTGTGAGGACCAATCTGAGTTTAAGACCATTAGAGAGAGGACATTTTTGGAAAGTGAGGACATTTCCACTGGTCCTCACCTTCGGACAGACGTTCAAAGACCTTTCTGGTTTTAAGGTCCAGATTAGAATTAGGTTTAGGTGAGGGTAAGGGTTAGGGCATTTAGTTGTGATGGTTAAGGTTTGGGTAAGGGGCTACGGAATACATTATGTCAATGAGTGTCCTCACAAAGATAGAAATACATGGCTGTGTGTGTGTGTGTGTGTGTGTGTGTGTGTGTGTGTGTGTGTGTGTGTGTGTGTGTGTGTGTGTGTGTGTGAGAGAGAGAGAGAGAGAGAGAGAGAGAGAGAGAGAGAGAGAGAGAGAGACTACTGAAATACCCAAACAGAATACAACTGCTTGCAGCCGTTAGCATAAGGGTTTTTAGATAGTTGATCATCAGTAAGGTCGTAAAACATAGCCGGCTGATCAGCCAGCAGTGTCAGAACACTACAAAGGCTCTACACTTGTGTTTATTAATTTGATGCTAAACTGCATTTTGTGTTGTAGTTAATGCCACAGAATAATATATAAATATCTGGCTAAACAACTTAACTACTGGGTACACGCTCTCAGGGATCTCTTTATGGTATTATCAGTTAATTAATCTTGTAAGTTAAGAATGCTGCTGTGTAAGATTTAATTGTGTAAAATCATAGTCTTTGCCACCCTCTCCCTATATATGGTTGTATAAATGAGAACAGCCCATTCCCAGTCTGTCTGACTCCCTGCCAGTGCTGTATGCCCTTTACACTGCATCAATTAGTGAGTACATTTTATGGGCCATTTAAACTTGGCTCAAGCAGTTAAGATTATCAGTGGTGGAGCTAACAGTATTTGCCCTAAAGAGAAGGCCTTCCCATTGGGATAAGCCCGCCTGCCCTTCGCCATAGAAGCGGATTGAAATTCAATTGTGGAGTGACATTCCCTTTATGACAGAGTGATCTTGGTATTCACAACTAGGCTGAGATGCCCTCCTGTTTAAATAAGGGCATTTTGTTAATTGTGAAGCAGGAAAAAAAAAGTAGATTGGCATTTGTCTGGTGAGAAGGAGGGCATAATCAGGCGGATCGGAGGCTGAGGAGTGGAGACAAGGGCCATTATGCTCTTCCAGTGCAGACATTTCAGAGGAAATGATAACCGGAGCTTAGAGTGACAGAGTAATATCACACACTCCCCTGCATGAGGAGACGCATTCCTTCGCTGACGAGGACATGAAGTGGAAAAAAAAAAAAATCTTTGAATTTAAAGCTTCCATTTGAAGGCAAATTGATGGCCGCTCTGAGAGCTGCCGGCTACTCCACATCACCCCCTCCAACGATATTAACAGATGGTAATTAATCAAAGTTTTACTTTTTCTAATTGAACCCAACTTTGGATTTGCCGGAAATGAGAACCCCTGACATTGGGTTGTGATGATTTCACATTATGCCAAAGACAATTATGTGCATGTCAAGAGTGTTGTATTACCACTCCTAATAACACTATGTCCTCTTTCAGAGCCACTGCGGTCATCTTCCATTACAAAAATACTCTCTAGACAGAAGAAGTGTGGGCGGCGGAGATAGCAGGTTGGTCAGTGCTTTGGCTGCCTTCGCCAGTCCCACAGCATTCAAAAAGGAGCATTGAGTATCTGGTCAAAAGAAGTCTGGAGGATGATATATTGGCTCCTTTTGCAAAATCATTAGCAATAAAAGTTGGTCTTAAGTCCAGTGTGCTTTACTGAAATTTGATATTAGCTTTTAAAAAACTTTTATATGTTGACAATATTCTACAGTAAATAAATACACCAGACTCAATTGTGTTAAGCATTATGCAAGTAAAACAAGAGGGAAACAAAACAGTGGAAAGAAACTACTTTTGTAACACTAAAAAAAAAAAAAAAAAAAAATCAATGACAACATAAGCTTCTAGCTTGGAATATAAGAGAAAGATGGCCATCGCAGTGCTTTCAGGATCAAGTTTTCTCTCTTCCACAAATTGCATCCGATTTTACAAACAAATGAAAGCATTATGTATAATCTGAATAGGGTGTTTGCTTTTATGTAGCTGTGAGGGCATTTTGGAGACTGTACATGGACTTAAACCTGGATGTCTTTTCTGACACACTCTTGACAGCAAAAGGTGTTTTGAAGTCAATAAAATATGTGAAGCTGTGTCACTCAGCCTATGAGTAAGCTGTGGACACCTGATAGGACAGCAGCAGTCTAGTTGTACAACCAGTAGTCCACTGTTCATTAACATTATGTTGGACCAGGCATAGCTGAATACTTCTAGAACGATCAATGTGACATAAAATATGAAATGTCTTGTAATATGTTGCTTAAAGAAACTCATTCAGAGTTGTGGACTATGAAAACAGAATAAGAACCCTCACTGAGACATTGAAATGCCAGACACCTGACGTAACCTGATGTTTTTTTCTATTTTCTCTTTTTTGTTAGAAACTAGGTCAGTGCCCGTGCAAAACATGCTTGAAGCTTTCTCAAGAACCACTCATACGAACGACGACTCACGTCACACTGTCCTTCTTTGGCTTCTCGGCAATACACTCGCTATGACGTACAGTAGCTGCGTGAAATACAGTCCGGTTCACGGGAAAAAAACACACGCAAGTCCATCAGAAAAAAACAGTGATATACACTTAGCAAATGTATTAATTGCCAAATAGGCTTATTATCTGACTTAACCACAATGGTTATAAATTAGAGCATGGATTTAATTACCTCCGCCAAGGAGGTTATGTTTTTGCCGGCGTTTATCTGTCTGTTTGTCTGTGTTCAAGATAACTAAAAAATTTATGGACGGATTTTGATGATGTCGAAAATGTGAAAAGGAAGAAAGGATTTAATTTTGGGGGTGATCCGGAAGAAATCCTGGATTCTGGATCACTTTGAAATTTTCGTTAACATTGGGGTAAATGGGACCCAAAAATTGTTTCTCAATATCTCTGGTAATTGTTGCCCAAAGCTCATGAAATTTGACTTGTGTACTATCAAATCCCAAAGGCTGATCCAGATCTGATAGCAATTTATATAAAAAACTATGGTGCTTGGCGGAGGTCTGCGCTGTGCTTTTCTAGTTAGTAAAGGTTTTTTTTTGCCAGCAGTAACTTTATAAATTAGAACTGCAAACTTACACAATTTGTGTTGTTACTGACCTTGATTCTATCAAATACTGACATAGATTTTCTCTCTCAGTATCTGATACACTTTACCCAGCATTCATGTTTCTGTGTAGGTGCACAGCTATGTAGTAATATAAACAAACTTCCAAGAGGATTCAACACAGAAGGTGACCTTTGAAATTTATAATGCAATCAAAAGTGAAAACCTGAAAATAGTATTGGATAAAATAAAGCCTGTTCGGTGATGTTGGATACAAAACAGAAAAAGGCGTGTTACAATAAACAAGATATAGACCAAAGGTATTGTGATACGAGAAGTTACATTGTCCGTCTATCATAGAATATTTAAGATTACCAGTAAAAGAACAACATTATTTCTCCCACATATAATATAACAATTTTCCATAATGTCGTATCAGCAGTACACCAACCTCTGACATCTATGGCTAGCTGACTCAGCACTAAACAGCAACAGTGAATAAAAGAAACACCTACAGATTATGGTCTGACAAGAACAGAAGAAAAGTAGATAAAAGATGCCTATTTGGTCACAGATCAATGTTCAACTGAAACTAGTGGCAGAATATAATTAACATAGTAAAGGTGAATATGGAGTCCACAAGAGAAAATACATAATCATCTCTATCATTATTAGCCCAACAATAAGTTATTGTACTGGGATTCTGCACTAGCAACGCATTTGCCTCAGGCAGCCAGCACAACGATGTGTCACATAAAAAGTCATTAATATGTAAAATTACATAATAGCAGCTATGATAAACAACAGCGGATAAAATATCCCTGTTGACATTTACTTGGTCACAGATCTGACAAAAGGCTCCAGACAATATCAGTTATACTGCAGCTACTAAGGAGCTGTGCAGGGAAGGCTTCTCGCAACTCAACCCGGCTGTAGATTGAAGATTAATATTTGCTCAATATTACACTGAGTAAATCCCCAAATCAAGTTAACACAAGCTAACTTTTCAGCTAAGCTACATTAAAATGCATAATTAAGCAAATGTGAAACAATTACAATTTGGCAGTAAAACAATCCATGAAAGCCATCACCTCCAAGCAAATTTATTTTTGGATATGATCTTTTTTCCACTTTTTTTGACTGTTTTTTTTTTTTTTTTTTTATTTGTTGTCATACTTCTTTCCAAAGTGACTAATAAAGGATATTTGTCTAGTCAGAGTGCTGCAGTGTTGCCTTGCAGTCAGTAATGTACGAAAATAGTACTCCAACCAGCAAGGATCAAACACTCGCTCAAAATGTGTATAGAAACCCCTTTTCATACTACACCTGCAGCACAATACCCTTCACCATTCCCCATTCCTCAGTGTTCCAAACAGTGAAATGTTTGATGTTCGCCTGTTTCAAATCGTGTTCAGTAACTGAAAAAAATGTCTGCAAGTGAAAAGAAAAATAGGTTCAAAAAGTTCTGCTCTAAAGATAGGGATGACATTGTATAGGCTAAATATCCATGTGTTTTTTGTCTATAGCCCCCAAAAAAGAAAGAGCATATTATTCAGTTCTGCTTACTGAACTTCTTGTGTGTAACTGGTTCAGGTGTCATAATGAGTGGAGGTCTGGACCCACGATGCAGACAACAGACTGAATGGCAGGTAGTAAAACAAAACACAAGGAGCTGAAGCGGGGCAGGGTTAGCTGTGTCTCCAAGGAGTCCAGAGGATATCCAGGTGAGACTGAAGATGAGCGAGGCCGGGTCAGGTGGAGAGGCTTTTCCTTTTTGAGGTCCAGTTTGATGTCCAGTGGACCAGTAAAACCACTGCATAGTAACTTAGAAATAACAACTCCAAATGTCCCCTTCCTGTTGGTGTAAAGAAGTACAAGGACATTCTGAAAATGATCACAATTACTGAAAAATCCAGCCTAAAATACAAATAGAAGTGCATTTAACCGCAAAGTTGGAATTATTTTTTCATTCGGACTTAAAATGTCATACATTCAACTTAATATCTCATAACTTTGACTTACTATGTAAAAATTTGGACATTATTTACTTCAAATCTGACCTAAATTCCCATAAAAAGTCAGAAATGGGACAAAATATCTCAAAATCAAGTCTTGACAAATGAAAATCTCAGTTTTCACATTAAATATACATAGAGTCATATCTTTTAAGTTTGACTCCTCAAGTTTAAGTCAAACGTTTAACTTGATTCTTTTCATTATGACTTTCTATGATAACTAATAATAAATCTGAATTAATATCTCACCATTTTGGTTTCCTATGTCTAAATTATGACTTTATTCTAACTTAACTTTGGACATAATTCCCATTGAATGTCATTAATGTGACAAAGTATTTCAAAATTGAGTCTTTTTATTATTATTATTATTATTATTATTATTATTATTATTATTTTAGTAGCAGTTTTTACACTTTGCAGAGTCATTCAGTGGGCCGGATTGGGCCCTTTGGTGGGCCACTTCTGGCCCTCGGACCGTATGTTTGACACCCTTGCTATAGTGTGTGTCATGTCCTGTCTTGGTCCCTTAGGAAAACAGAGCTTGCTCTTTATGCAAGTAAGGAGCTCAGCATATTAGGCACCTCAGAAAGAAGACTCATGTTGACAGGAGACACCTCCAACAACATCATGCAGTGTGTGCAACATAATAATATAATTACAATATA
The DNA here is from genome assembly GCA_947000775.1 of Pterois miles. NCBI lineage: Eukaryota > Metazoa > Chordata > Actinopteri > Perciformes > Scorpaenidae > Pterois > Pterois miles. Next base: position 401,127 of record CAMQGK010000140.1, on the reverse strand, counting down.
TCTTCCAGGTTACTATAATATGTTTGTGGTGTATCAAAAGAAATCCATTATGTTGTGAAAATTTCTTAAGATAACCTTGACAGGAACTGTAAAAAGTTTCAGGATTTTTTCTTGTATTTGTTGCACTGCCCATACACGCAGAATGATTTTTTGCCAGTTTCTTAAGGCCACTGTGAACTAGACAGATTATTGATTGACTGTTATTGATCCAAGGTCTGAGGCAGAGTCATTGTGTCCAATGTTGCCATGTCTGCCAGGCGTAGAACCCCATATTTAGTGTCTGTGTGTGTGTTTGATAAAGCTGTATCTTTTGAAGTTAGGGATGCTAAGATTTTTTTTTTTTTTTTTTAACCGATAACACGCTGCAGTCTATGAGCACAACAGACAACTGAGTCCCCAACTCAGCCATCCGGGAGAGTTACTGTAGCAGCCACAGTGCTGCATGTAGTGTCACGGACATGCAGCCCCTTTCCCGTTAACTCTCCACTGCACATTTAGTTGAGTTTATTACACAGCTGTGCTGAATACTCCATTCTGATTGGTCAGTCATGGCGTTCTGCAGTCTGCTATTTCTTTATAGCAGACCGTTGCTATGGGCGCACTACTGATGTTGGACTCTGGTGGACCATTTTCTGTGTCAAATTATTGATTACTTAAGTAACTAGCCATGTAATAAGCAAAATAATGTACAGCTTGCAGGTCCTTGTTATGAAAGAAACCCCTTCATCACTCTGTCAGGGCTTCTCTCACAACAATAACCGGCTTGCTGTACATTAGACCTTATTTAGTAGGTTGTAAGATGTGTGTCTGCCCGGCGTAACAATAGCAAGTGTCTGACAAACTGTGTGTGTTTGTCCTACGTTAGTAGCTCTAGTCACAGACATACAGTCTGTCAGCGCGGCGTTAAGCAAGTTTCTGAGAGACTGTGTGTGTGGCGGCAGTATGTGTGGGGTTGTTGGTGGTGTTATAGCTGTGAACGTAGATGTAGCACAGTTTATGTGTACAGTTTGTCAGTGACTAAACGCTATGACGCTCCAACTCCTCAAGTTCAAGAGGCTGGAGCCAACTTCCTGTATCTGCAACTCTCTTAAGGTGGGCTCCTTAAAGTGACGAGCCGCTCTTCTGAACTTTGCTCAGCTTTTTAATCAACTATCAATATTTTTTTTACCGTTTAACTGTGTCAATCGGTTAAAATGCTCAATGTCGGTTAACGGTTAAATGGCTAATTATTAACATCCCTATTTGAAGTACAAAAAAAGGAGTTTGGAGTGGATTGGTCTCGGAGGGGATCAGTACTCCCTGAGATCTGGTTTATTATGAAACCAATAAATGAAAAATAATAACAGAATATACATATTTTTCACTTTTTTTGTATTTGTTGTTTTTCTGTAATAATGGTGTTCAGGGTTTCCTAGTTTTATTAATAATATTCTTAGTAAGGCAGTGACTGAAATGTATGGAATAAGCATATCATTTATTCAAATTAATGGATGGCTCACCAATAACAGCAGTAAACACAATAACAAAACACATTAAAACAAGCTGCTGTCTTGTTAAATTTGCGTTGGAATTGCAAGTGGTGGTGCTGCAACATGCAGTGATTACAAATACTGATATTCAGCTTATAGTCCTTCATGTGATTTTAGAGGACTGAATGAATGATTGTGTTAGGCAGCAATGCTGCAAGCAAAGAGATGTGGGTGTTCATGTAAGCCTATGTTATACTATACACTTCATCCAAACACAGTATTGTATTGGAAACATATGAAAACAATAGCATGAGGAAGCTTCTAGGGTTCTACCACAAGAAATTGGACTGTTATTGCTATGTGACCTACGCCGCCCAGTCAAGATGCACTCATCCACTACACATTGAATGTTTTCAGCTCAACAGTCCCCTAGCATAGACAGGAATGATCAATAAGCCCCTCTTTTACTGCTTCACTTCACAACTGTCTAGTCCTGCAGCTCTGGAATAGTTTGACATGCACAGATATTGAGGTAAACAAACTTAGAATGGCAAAGGTGACTTTAAAGGGCCCAACAGGATGCTTATATATTATTATTATTATATATTTATTTTACTTTGAGTCTTCTGCTCCTCCTCTTCCTCCTTTTTTTTTTTAACTTTCTCTATGGGATGCACACATTTTTCAGCATGTTTTTTTCAGCTTTACCACCAGACTTCTTAGGTCTCTCCTCTCTCCATGTCAACACTTATATCTCCTCTTCATAAAAAAGACAGCGGGGTGGATAATTCCTCCGCACCCTGCTTCACCTCATTCCTTTGGACAACTCCCCCATGAGCAGATGGAAACGATCATGTTGTCTGAGGTTTGTAAAAGGGGATCATTTCAGTTTTTACCTTACAGGGCTCACAACCTGAGGCTTTGGTTGTTTTAACAGACAAATATGATTCCAGGTTAGAACTGGGATTGGGGGGAAAAATCAAATCACATCTCAATTTTTACCCTCCAGGGTTCTGACTTAATTCACAAATGACAAAAATCATGTAAAATTTATGTTGATGGAACAAAATAAGCGGGACTCAACAACACAGTGCAGCATCCGGACGATGTTATAAGCACAATCTCAAAAAGTGTCATCTTGGATTTAATAACTTAATAATTAGCTTTGCATATTCTTCACAAACGCCTCACAAAAATGTGTAAACTTTGTACCCCATCACCCAAGTGAAGTTCCAAACTCCAGCACTAACAAATGAGACCAACTCACACTGCGGCACTTAACTCCCACTCAGCTGTGGTTGTGTGAAGAAAATAACAAATTTATTGTCAAAAGACCTGCACCTGTACAGTGTTTTGGATAACAATGCTTTCCCCAGTACTTACATTACTATTGGCGTCTGGTTATCACTCTGCCGATTCGGATTACTGTGATTGTGATTATTGTATACATTCATTCATGGCCAAATTGATAAATCACACATTTTTGTGCCTATTTTTGCACATGCAGTTTGTGGCTCCTGCTTGTGATGTGCCCTTGGACTGTTGGCATCTGTGATTAGCATATAGTTTTTTGTGGATGTAAAAGGTCTGCAAAGTTACTAAGTCCATGCCCAAAGGAGTTACTTTTTACCACAGACATAATGCCCCTGAACTGTCTGAAATGCCTCGCTTGAAGCCCTGCCTTTTCTTCTGTAGCCTGGTGATGTCACCAAGTAACAGATTTGCATAATACCTGCCTAAGGACAAGTTTGAAACACCCTCAAACAAAGCTAGTTACAGCGGAGCTGGAGCAGAGTACGAAGGGTTCAGCTGACTAATCACAACAGAGCTGACGAGCTGACCAATCAGCATAATAGGTCCTCTTTAATGGCAACTTGCCGCCATCACGTCCTTATAAAATTGCTCCTATAGTCATTATTGACTAGTTCAAATGATTAGCAAAGGCTTGAAGTCCCACATGCAAACACTAAATTTGGGGAAACTGCTTTTGCTGTTAGTGCTGCACAAACTTGGAACATTTTACAACACACTTGAAAACTTGAATACAATCGTACCTATAGATCAATTTAAAACAAGTTCAAACTACACTGCTCTTGAATGTAAGTAACTGTAAACTGTGTTCTGTTGATGACTGATTGTTTTCTCTTAAATTACCTTCTTGAGTGTGTTTATCTGGTTTTAGTTGCACTACACATACTAAACTCTCCATGTCATTGAAGATGAGGGCATGCCCTTTGAGATTTAAATGAACTGAATTGAATGAAATCAATTACAACACAGTGTGTGTCTATTTTCAAAACATATTAAGGCCAATGTCACTTATACTTAATGAAAAGTCGTGTAACATACGTACCATATATCTTAAACCCATTGAGTTAATGTTTTTATACACAGAGTGGAAATGCAAGATCTACAGTCTCTAAATGGCTACTGCACAAGAAATTCTGCCAGAAAGTTATGATCATCCATTTAAAAGCACATCACAAGTGCAAGCAGACCAACAATTTGAAAATGGGTCTCAATGTCAGCTCTTTCTCTGAACATGCTGCTCTTGCCAACCAAGATCCCTCTGCTTTAGGCTTGGGCAGAGTGAAGTCTTTAGGCTCAAGTCCAAATGAAGTCACAGTGAGTCACTGGTGTAAAAGTCAAAGTTGGTTTGTAAGTGCTTTTGTTGTTGTTGTTGTTGTTGTTGTTGTTGTTGTTTTTGGCTTGCTCAGTCCTAAGTCATCCAATTCATAAGTCTCATCTCTGTGTAAATCTACCACAAAATGGATGGAGGTACAGAACAAATTAGCATCTCAAGAAGCCTGAGGTTGAGTTGAAACAACATGAACATTATTTTTAGCAATGACAAGCCACTGTGTGTTAACCCATTTCTGCCTGCCTCGCAACATTTTTAATTTCCTTTGGTGGAAGTGTTCTCTGGGTTTGCCTCAGCAGAAATTAGAAGACATTTTTAAACTTGGTCAAACCGTTTGGCTGAAAAGTGAGTGTTTCTTATAATACTACATCTAGTCTTTGGGCACAGGGGACTACTGCTTTTGCAATAGACTACATTATATCTTCTGAAAAAACTGTAGTCCCAAATTTCCAAAGACAAGTTACCTCCGCCAAGGAGTTTATGTTTTTGCCGGCGTTTATCTGTCTGTTTTTTTGTCTGTTTGTTTGTTTGTCTGTGTTCAAGATAACTCAAAAACTTATGGACGGATTTTGATGAAATTTTCAGGGTGTGTCGAAAATGTGAAAAGGAAGAACCGATTTAATTTTGGGGGGTGATCCGGAAGAAATCTGGATTCTGGATCACTTTGAAATTTTTGTTAACATTGGGGTAAATGGGACCCAAAAATTGTTTCTCAATATCTCTGGTAATTGTTGCCCAAAGCTCATGAAATCTGACTCGGGGATTTACAATGTGTACTTCTATCAAATCCCAAAGGCTGATCCAGATCTGATCCAGATGGTGGATTTTACAGCAATTTATATAAAAAAACGATGGTGCTTGGCGGAGGTATGCACTCTCCGAGTGCTTTTCTAGTTATAATATGAAAAGAAAATGGCTGCAGAAACTTCAATGAGCACAATCAAGTATTTGGAATCTCTGAACTCATGACAAGTTGAATATAGAGGATATGCAGTGTAAAAAACTACTTTATATGGAAAACAAAAAACAATGTTACAATTTTTCCTAATTTTTCAAAAATCCTGACTGTGACTATTAATAAGATTGTGATTGTTCATGTGATCTAAAAGTTTTAAAGTTGTACTTGTATGTTTGTATCAAATTTCAAGTCTTTTGATCAATCAGAACAAATGTACCATTTTTCCTTATCATACTAAATATGGTCTTTAGGCACAGACAGTGAATCACACTCTGCAGTGACCAAAATATTCAGATGTCAGGGTAAAGAGTTTATGCCTATTCAAACTGGTTTGAACAACATAATCCACATCACTTATCATAGTTTAGGGCTTGCACTTAAGAGCTCTATGGAACAAGATTTAAATCCTGGAAAAAAAATCGCCCGCAGCCATAATTTCCTCTGTGTTTCTAATTGACAAAATTATCAGTTATTTAATCATGCTTGGACGCTCTAATTGATGTCAGAGACAGAGTGCTGCCTTTCTTTTCTCTAGAGTCTGCTCAGTTGGTCCTTTATTCATCACTTCTCATTTATATTTTCTGAATGGCGTCTACGGCACACCCTTTCAACAACAAGCTGAAGAGCATGGTCTGAGTTGTGATTATTATATACATTCATTCATGGACAAACTGATGAATCACACACTTGTGTGCCTATTTTTGTGCATGCAGTTTGTGGATGCTGCTTGTGATGTGCCCTTGGACTGTTATATATGTAGCATATAGTTTTTTGTGCATGTAAAAGATTTGCAAAGTTACAAAGTCTGTGACTGTGTGAAGAAAATAACTAATTTAATGTCAAAAGACTTGCGTCTGTACAGTGTTTTGGATAACAATGCTCTCCCCAGTACTTACATTACTCTTCGCGTCTGGTTATCACTCTGCCAATTCGGGATTATTGTGATTGTGATTATTGTATACATTCATTCAAAGAGGAAGAGGAGGAGCAATTGATAAATCACACATTTCTGTGCCTATTTTTGCACATGCAGTTTGTGGCTCCTGCTTGTGATGTGCCCTTGGACTGTTGGCATCTGTGATTAGCATATAGTTTTTTGTAGATGTAAAAGGTCTGCAAAGTTACAAAGTCCATGCCCAAAGGAGTTACTCTCCCCCACGGAAATAATGCTCCTGAACTGCCTGAAACGCCTCACTTAAAGACCTGCCTTTTCTTTTGTCATGTGATGATCTCACCAAGTAACAGATTTGCATAATACCTGCCTAAGGACTAGTTTGACACACCCTCCAACAAAGCTTGTTAGAGCAGAGCTGGAGCAGAGTCTAAAGGGATCAGCTGACCAATCAGAGCAGACGGGAGGTTGGGGGAAAGGTGTCCAATAGATCGTTTCAGAGAGAGGGTGAAACCTGAGTCCATGTGTTGTTACTCTAAACATCCATGGTGTCATTGTCTTGCTGTTACACTATCATCAACAGTCTTTTCGACATATTCTAAAGCTGGGGAAACAACGGCCAACTACCACGTACGTTCTGCACCTGCGTACCTCCCCACCAGCAGGCCATGGTAGTCTGTATTTGTCATTCAAAAAGGGAAACTGGAAGACAGAGGACGGTGGACATACAAGCTGTTGTTATATATACATGAAATAAAGGGGCGTTAACCATTTTCACACCATTCTCACTCACCACTGAGCTTCATTCCAGATGGCCATGTTGTTGTGAAAATATCTGTGTATCGGAGTGATGACATGAAGATGAAAAATGAGAAGAACCTTCTCTGCGTGCTGTCTTGATTTTACTCACTTCCGTTTCTCTTCTCATGCACTGATTTGTTGAAGCTGAACCCCCAATCAGAGTGATTTCTCTCACCGACAGGCGTGACCTCCGATTCAGCACCCTGGATCGGCTGAAAAAACTCTTCCTCGGGCAGACTAGAGCTGATGGTGTGGGACACACTAAAAAAACTAGGCTGACGGACGATCACCGATGGCCCCAAGCTGTCTGGAGGCCGACCGTCAGCTTGGTGTGTCAGAGCCTTATGGGTGACAGTAGTAGCTAATTTGGTTGTGAACACAGTACAGTTGAGGCTTGTCTAGAGTGGAAGGCCCCAAAATCGGTGCACAGCTGTAGTTAGTTTGCTGCTCCAGCTGTATGCATTCTATACAAATGGGAAAAGCTGATTATGTGGATGTATGCAAAGAATAAAGATGAAGGACCTTTCTTACAAAGAGCCACATCTGCCATTTGTTTCAGTGAATTTATATATTGGATTTTGTTTTTCATTCATCTTTTGCTTCCAGCTCAGGTTGACCTTTTGTAAATGGTTCTATATTTATTGCATATTCTGCTCACTGTCAGAATAATTAGTGCTAGTGATCAATAAATAATAGGTAATTTATCCAAATCTACAGTATATATTGCTAGCAGCTATGACTAAAAAACACTTTATCATAACTGCATATTACTGTATATGTTTCATTTTCTAATTACATAGCTCCTGCTGTCAGCTACTGCACTGCACCGCTGGTGCTGCGCAATCCCTCATCCATGGATTCACACAGAACAAATTTAACATGATTTCCATATTGTCTGATTTCTATCTCAGAATTTGAAGAGTGGAACGAAAGGCACATTCACACGAGCCAGTTCATCTGATTGAACAATCCACAGACCCCCTCTTGAATACTATCCCTCAGTGCATGCTAAACAGGTTTCTAGATTATCACTTTAATCCAATATTGTGCACGTTTCCCATGTTAAGTTGTGGGACACACCGAATAGCAATATCAGATCATGAAGTGTCGGTGTATAATAGGAGCACTAGTCTGTAGGAGAGCGTAGCCATTTGTTTAGGAACAGCGCAGGTAGCCCCGGGGTACGGAACAAATATGTGTTTGAAGCTTTTGTGCGACACGACTGAACTGTGGTGTTGTGGGTTATGATGGGAACACACAAGAGCGGAAACCGTGAAGGTTAGAGCAATAGGCTTCCTCTCAAAAGTAACTGCAGAGGTGTTTTCATGTTCAAACCTTGATGCTGCCTCTTCTGCTTTGTCCTTGTGGTAAAAACACCAAGAAACTACTTGTGAGCTTTTTTTTTTCCCCTGCTTGTAAGTCTCACAACGGGTCCTCATAATTCCCACACAAAAAACAAACCTTGTACTGACTTTATCACATTTTCGATCCAGTATAGCTATTTCCTGACAGAAGGCCACCAAAAATGCCTTCTTTGCCACTGACAGATGTTGCTGGTATAATTCAGAGGAAAGTGTTATTTCCATCTGTATAGATACAGGGAGGCTTTCTGGAAGGCTGAGTGCGCATATTTGTCAGTGTGGAAATTAAGGGTTAGATGGGAGGGGATTTCGGTCTGTTGTGCCTGCCGGTTTGTGTGTGTGCGTTGTGTACTTCCACGCAATAGAGTGCTATACACCATATTTGATCATGCATTTCATAATCATTAGGTGAGGCCCTGGCAGTGGCATCTCATAGGAGCGCCACAGTTGTTTATCTGCATGTGCTACTGCAGACATCTGTAAATTAATGAAGAAGGAGTAACTCCTGAGGGAGTATGGGGACACGTACACTGGGATTTGCTGACTAGTTCTGTCATGGTAGACTTAGATCTGCATTTTTTTCCCTTTTTCTTTTGTCCTTTCCTTCAGTCCATGTTTCATTTATGCATTCATCATGCCAAAACTTGAATTTCTGTCGTGGTAATAGAGTTTTCCCTGATTAATCTTTCACCCATTTTAGCCAGTACTGCAGCAGCACTCTACTTATTTAATTTGAGAAACAATCTGAAAGAAAAACTCAGGATAATAAATGTTTCCTCCTCTGGGACACCGGTTGGTACAGGCGACATCCATCTTTGTGAAACTGCAACCCCCTCTAAGTGCTGTTTACACATACCATGTATGCACACACACATGTCATATTAAGTTGGAGACAATGCTTATGCTACACATTTGAATAATTTATTGTTTTGGTGCACATCCATGCTACATGTAATGGCTGTAAAGTAAAAAAAAGGTGACCAAAAGAGGTCACATAATCAAAAATGAACATGATACACTATATAAAGGGCTACATTGACCATATTCTGCTGTATGGATAGAGACATCCGAGCTACATCTGCATCTGCACACAGACATTCTTCCTCACAATTAGCCGCGAGGTGGTGGAGCTGATGAGGATGTCTCTGGTACAGAAAGACATATTCAGTTTTAGCTCCCACATTACAGTTAAGCTTTGCATACTCTAATCCTTATTGTCTACAATTAATGAGTTTCTCTCTTATTGAGAAACATGCAAATGGAGATTTCTGGTTTGGAGACTGCAATTATGGAAGAAGCTAAGGGATATGAGACCCTAATTATGAGCTATCATTATTGCCATGGCTACTGCTACAGTTGACTTATTATGCAAGGGTGGAAAGAGGGGTATAACATATTATGCAATCCAGAGGCTGCATGTGATGCAATGTCTAAAATATTAAAGGGGGGGAAAAAAACAAAGCGTCTGAGGAACACTTTTTTTTTGTTTTCCATTCATACAATAATGTACATTATTAAACAGCTCACCAGTGCACTTACATGCTATGTGATTTAAAGCTGCAGTGGATAGAATTGGAGCAAATATGATTAAAAAAGTTATTCTTATAAACGGTCAGTGTATTCTGACAGCAGTGCATGAGACAGGTAATTGAATATTAATCAATATTCTGTTACTCTAACACCTATTTCTCGCCTGAAATGTTTTCAGAATCATCTTGTAGTGTAGTGCTATAAAATGAGAAATTTTGTGACCCAGCAGCCATGATGAGATTTGTTGAGTAAATATCAAGCACCGTCCACCAGCCATAGCACAGCCAATAGGAACGCTCAATAAGAACGCTCTCTCTGAAATGACCTGTCATTGGCCGAAGTCTCCCGTCAAGGCAGAAGTCTAGTTTTCTCTCAGAAAACTTGAATTGCAGTATGCTGAAAAGTTATTATGGGATTTTTGCCCAATGATGCTAAAAACTTTCTGCCTACTGCAGATGTGCTATGAAATATATAAGTGCTTTGAGTGGCATGTTATGATTGTTTTTTAGCAAGTTGTCGTCAGAGAAGAGGAAAGGACACAAGGTCAAAGTCAGTCAGCAAAAATGGTTGAATCAAGTAAAACACGTGCAATGACGATTTGGTGTCATACCGCCTTGCATATTGCAACTCTGCACAAAACACAATGTTCCATTGTCATGTAAATGTGGCACTATTGCATTCACCTCACAAAGTGCAAGCAAAATCCATGTGCACAAGCGTGCCATTGTAGAAGCTGCCATACGCCCGAGCTTGCATGCGTTCATTGCATTCCACATTAACAAACTCACTTTTGTCAGCTTGAGCATTGAATTTAATCTGCTTTGATTTTGCAGCAGACAAAACACGCAAGCCGCATTGTGTGTGAGTGTCATCATCTCAAAAGAGCTTAGTGGGCAGAACTGCTTTTTGACGGGGGATGAAACAGACAGAATCGATGCAATACTTCTAAACTAGCATGGAGTGTGTTTGCATTCCTTGTATTTCTTGTCACCCTCGCTGGATTCAAATAAAAAGCTGATGTCTATCACAGAGCAGCAGCCCCACCACAGCATCTTCTGCTGTGCCAGCTTTGAGTACGGGCCCTTACTCCCAGTCAGATTCTACGACTGCTCAGATGTATGATTTGCGGAGCGATGTAGCCAACTCACTGTGCACTTTTAACTTCAATGTCATCCACCAGTAGATTTCCCCCAGGGCTTAACTGACTTGCAAATGGCGCAGTTCGCCCCTTTTGTGCTGCTTACAATGTGCCTTTGAAAAATAGAGGAAAAAAGAATAACTTCTATTCCCTTTTATCCCGCATTGTGCCACTCAGTGCACCTGGGGAAGTGTAGCACTTGCATGATAAGAGGAATATTGAAAGAGAAGCCGCCTGAATTCAATATTTCAATATTTTCCTCTCCCTTCCCTTCAGTGATGCAGACTTTGGCACACTCTTAAGTGTTTTGCCTGACATTTTCACACATATACTTTGCTATACTTTAATACTCATGCTAAAGATGCTATTTTGCATTATGACTTACAGTTGACTGTCAGAAGTAAAGCAACATTATAATCCTGAATGAATAAACATTCATCTATCAATTATTCATCCACTTTTATATTGATCTTGTGATGTGATTAATTCAACTAAGGCCTGAACCCCATCTGAAGAATATCATAGCATATTAATCACAGGTATAAACCACAGCACTCCCATGGCGTTGTCTTGGCGACACAGGCTGTGAGGGTGACAGGGGGTAGGGGCTTAGAGGTATACCCTGTCATACTAGTGAAAAGTGATTAGATCCATTGCTTGCATATTATAAGAGGGTCATAATGTCCATATCAAACTGTAAGACTTTACCTCTGACCCCCTTCCTGTGTTAAAGGGCCCTGGGTAATCGGCCCATCCTTTCAAATGTGCCACTGCTCCACAAGGTTCTCTGCCTACAATCCAGCTCACACACCCTCAGCTACTGCTGCCAGGCACAGCCTACAACTGCAGGGGCAGCGCTTTCCCAAAGAGGCCTGTGGTGAGCTAAGCCAAGTCACACAGCCAGAGCCAAAGGATTCTGGGTAGTTGATAGCAGCTTTTTCCGTCACAGCTACCTTCAAAGACCAGGAAGCCATCCAGAACACAGGGACATACGATCAAAGGACCGAAGAGCTCTTGCTAATTAGTAGGTGGGAATCCTTTTTAAATGCACCACAAACAATTGTCTGCCACTGTCACATTAGCAATAGTAAAGGTTGAGCAAAAGAGGAAATGAGAGGATGCGGCAGACAGAAGGAGGGAAAAAGAAGGAGGGAGAGGATGAGATGAGGGAAGGGATGCACAGTCCCATTGTGTAAAAGTGAATGTTCTGTGTGTGCGTCGCTTTGTCCCAGAGTGAATGGCATGCGTAGGTGTACGCCAATGTAAGCCGAGAATGCAAAGTCACAGCACCTGCTTCTCCTTAGTTACAATCTCCCATAAGGCGGTGCCGCCCTCCCTCTCAGTGTCTCTCATTGGCCGGCACTTCTACTCTCGTCACGTGGCCCTGATAGAACACCATCAAATCATTATACCTTACAGAAAAAAAAAAAATAATTTCTTCACCCTGGGTTTTATTTTTGCTGATTTGGTTAATATTCCCTTTAAATTTTAAGTGAGACTCTGGGCAGACAGGCATGAATGCTGTTTAAAGGAACAGTGTGTTTGGGGAATCTATTTGCAGAAAAGAAATATAATATCCACAACTATGTTTTCATTAGTGTATAATCACTTAAAACTAAGAATGGTTGCGTTTTCATTTGCTTCCGCCATGTTTCTGCAGTAGCCCAGAACAAACAAACCAAACACTGGCTCTAGAGAGAGCCTTTCACGTTGTTCTTCAACACGTTTGTGAAACTGGTCCTGCCAGCTGACGTCTGACTTCCATTACTCCTAAAGTAGTGTTATTGTTGTAAGGATGGCCTCTGAGCGAGATGAACAGCATTGCCACAGTTTTGCACATTACCAAAGTCTTGGAAAAGGAGGAGTAAGCAGAGGGGTACTTAGCTGGTGTCAATCTGCAACCATATCACTCGATGTCGCCAAATCCTACACACTGCGTTGTTTATCACATGGCTGTGCTGAATACCCAGTTCTTATTGGTCAATCAGAGCGTTCTGCAGGCTATTATTTCTTTACAGCAGACCGTTATGTATAGTAGACCATTGCTATGGGCGTTCTCTGGCGAACTGTTTTTGTGTCAAATTATTGATTTCTTAAGTAATTATCTGTGTAATAATTGAGATAATTTACAGCTAGCAGGTCATTGTTGTAAGAGAAACCCCATCAGGACAATGAGAGTCGGCAGCATCGCCATGCCAAAATTTCTTTCACAACAACGACCATCTCACTGTAGATTATCCCTTACATGTAACACTCGTCTTGTTAACCTGCTGCAATTACTAATTGCTCAATGGATAATTACAAAAGATAACATTTAACATTGATTTTGGTGTTCACTTCTACAGGTTAATAGAGGTAACCTGGATAAAATTACAGTTGTGTGTAGTCCCCCCTAGCTTTTGGTTTACTCCGAGGAGGCTCCTGCTTAGTACCTGGGCAAAGATCAATCCTCTGCCCAATCAGGGAGTAGCATGCGCCACAAATTAGTGCAAAGCCCTCCTTTCACTTGTCAGCCTCAAATCACTGAACCGAGAACAGGGGACGAGTCAGGCATGCAGCTGGAGGACTACGCACACACTCATAGAGCTGGAGTTTTATCCAGGTAACTTTGATCCCTGTTTTGTATGTGCTGCACCCTCTAACAGGCTTAAGGGATGAGGTGTTCTCCTAGCTGGGCCTATGTATGCAATGACATAGTCAAACCCAGTCCCTGATTGGGTGGATATGGTGATCAGACCCACTCGTGGCCTGCTGTCCTACTACACACCCCTGTGCCGAAGAGCAAAAAGGCAGCACTGAGCCAGATGGTGCTCTCACTAAAGTGGCACTGCACCGAGTGAGCCACAGCTAAGGTGCAGGAGGAGGACCACAGACAGATGCTTCTACTGTGACACTGAAAGCTATGTATAAAGCTGGTGAAGCAGCGCCCCTTGTGGCGTGTACTCCCAAGGACAGTGATTCACAGCCTCATACACCTTCTGATTTGTGCTGCGCAGACAAAAAAGCAGGCCTTTTTTAGAGCTGCGACGATTAGTCGACTAACAGCAAGATAATTACTTACTATTCTGATAATCGATCCATCACTTCATCAGTAGTTATTCATGAACAAAATGCTGCTTTCAAATAAAATTTCCTGCTTTTTGCTGTTTGAAATCATATTAAACTGAATATCACCTTGGGCTTTAAGAAACTGAGCTGAACATTTTTTCACTATGTTCTGACATTTTATACCTAACAGTTAATCAATCAAGAAAATAATCTGCAGATTTATCTAAAATTAAAATAAATGAGTCGCTCCCATAGCCCGTGGGTCTCCACATACCATGGCACATGAAAAACAGAAGGTCAGGACAAAAAGCCTCACCACACGAGCAAGAAGTCACCTTCTCATACTCCTACTCCGTTTCAGAGTGACTCTGTCAGTTTGCTCTAATTTCCCCCACAGACTGGTGGTTTCCCCTCCCTCCCACCTCAGACGCCTGGGTTACGACCAGACTGGCAGTGCGGTGGTGAGCGTTTGTCAGCACAGACTTTTTTTGCCCCACGAGGTGTCGATATGCTGCACCTGACAGGCCGCTGGCTCTGCGCAGTTTGCCTGCCTTGTTAAGTCTGACACTGACAAGAAGCGAGTGGGTGAGAACTTGACACAGAGGAAAAAATCCACGGCTATGGCAAATATTTGATGATGTGATTTTCCCTCGATTGGAGAAGGAAGCTGATGTTGACATTTGCGTAACATCTGCACAGCCTGGTCGTCGGAGTCTGTCTCTCTCCCTAGTTCTCTCTCTATCTCTATTTCCACAGTAGTAACGCTAACAGGCAAAATCTCTATTTCTGCACTAGTGTGTAGCTTAGACCCTCTTGTTTAAAAGAAATTTTACTCCAATTTGAGGGTGAAAATGCAACACTGTTTTTGTGATGGGAAAAATCTTGTAGAAAACTCTAACTAGCTGACAGTAGGTGATGAGTGTATTTCTATGATTTGTTTCTGAGGTTTTCAGGTTTATACAGAGAGATACTTAATAGAATATTAAATATTGTCCAATTACATACATACACAGTATTTTTGCTCTGATGCCCATCCTGCATATGCACATACACATACAGTAAACAAACATACATATACCGTACATACACACATATACGTAACACACACATGACTACATACATACATACCAGGGTTGTACCCGACCAAAGGAAGTCTCAGTGGAGTCGACCAACATATGCACCATCTTGTCGCCTAATTGATCAGTTAATTTGACATGTCTGTAAAATTGAGTTCCCACAGAGGCACAACTTCAAGTCTTGTGTTTACGATAGTTTAGCTCACAAGAGACAGGTCACCCAGCAAGAAGGAAACACAAGAACAAGTAATCAATCCAAGAAATCCGAGTAAACCAAGACCAAAATGACCAATTGGGCATCCAGATGACTAAAAGGGGGCAGCCCCAATACATACTACATACATACATGCATGTAGAGGGGGACTGACATTTGGGTGAAGGCGGGGTACAACCTGACAGGTCGACAGACTATCACAGGGCTGACACAAAGAGACAACCATTCACACTCACATTCACACCTACGAGCAATTTCGAATCAAGTAAGATAAGATAAGATGAACCTTTATTAATCCCCGAAGGGAAATTCGGGGAGTCTTTGGACTGTAGGAGGAAGCCAGAGAACCTGGAGAAAACCCACACTAACACGGGAAGAACATGCAAACACACTGGAAAAAAATACATTTTTTTTTCATATTACAAAGCGCATAACTCAAAGGTCAAGGTATACAATGAGGTCAAGTAGGAGGCAAAGGAGGAACTGAAGCAGGTATCAGAGGTCCCAGTATGGTCAAGAGGAAAGAAGTGGGACAGGGAGGTCCAGGCCTGCTGTCCTTCAGTCGAGGAGTGCAATGGAGGAGTGACTTGGATAGAAAGAAAGAAAGAAAGATATTCCTTTATTAGTCCCACAGTGGGGAAATTCGTTTTACACTCTGTGTTCACACAGTACAAACATGCATCAATGGAGAGAGTCAGAGTGAGGGGGCTTGCCCCACACACCCCCCCAAAAAATTGGGGGGTTTGTGCCCCTTCCCGGGGGCCCCCCCCAGTGCCCAAAAGGGAAACTGGCACCCCCCCCCAACCACCTGGTCTTCTTCCTCCAGGGAATTTAAACCCGGTCCCCCCCCTCCCAACCCCAATCCCTACGACTGAACCACCCCCCCCCCCTAGTGTCTGTGTTCTACAGAGGGCTTGAGGTGATGAGTGTTGAAGTGCCAGGTAAATGCCAGGTGCATGTCATCTGCCACCTTCATAGGCTTGCTACTGCTGATTGTCAATATACAAGCTTTACATGCCACTGCATGCTGTCGTAAAGCATACATAATGTCTCTTCACATAAAGTCAATTTCCCATGGAGCATTTGTGCACAAACAACTATGTGTTCAAGTATAAACATGTAAATGCCAACAGGGAACATATGACAGAATGTATTATTCATCCTATCTTTTGGAAAACCTCTAACAGACTTTGAACCAACAACTTCTGTGCCAAAGTGCCACAGAGGGGGACAAAATAAAACCAGGCAGATGTTTAAAAAAAAGGAATTGAATGCTAAATCAGTCCCTGTAATAATATGCACGAACACACCACAATCTGTGTTCGACAGAATGAAGGGAGGGCCGAAAAGAAAGAAAGACAGGAAAAACATTAAAACAGAGCACTGTAGGTTTTTCCTCAGAGTCTAGGGTGGTGCCAGTGGGGCCACGAGAACACAGTAATGGCTTTAATGAAGAGGACTTGTTCTTAATTGAGATTAGATTTCTGTTTTATCTAGCTGCCACATCAAGGATCCTTTAGTTCCAGTCTGAATGGCGTCTCATTGTGCTCCATTACGTGGTTGATCGACCATGTTAATTTAAACTGCATGCCATCAGTTAGCTGGTATAATTCTCGCAGACTACAGTGCAGCGTCCCTTTTGGTATTAAGTGTCAGGAGGCAGAGAAAATGCATATTTTTTTTTTTCTTTTGACATTTAGAAGTCAGCGAGAGTCACTCTGTTTGTGTTTGCAAGGTATAGATATATGTTTACATTTCCTTTCCTGTTGTATGGTGCATTGTGATAGTCAGAAACGCCATTGCATCTTTGGGTCAGGCTCACGTTTCACATGGTCAGACATGTCGCATGTTTGACCATGTGACCATGTCGGGCAGACTGTATGTCTGACAGCTTGAGCGTACTCCGCCCCCACCTCCTGCATGGCAGGGTAGCAGAAAGTGCCTTTTAGTGCAATTACATGGGTTTCTACACATCAATTAGCAATCCAATTAAGTCTTGATGTGATGAATAGCGGTGAATAAGAGTGGAGGAGCTACTGATCTCGCTAATAATGATCTCGCCGATTACGCTGATCAGTCAGTGGCTAAGAAGACAGACACACCAAGGTCATCAATTAACACACAGAGAGAGCGGTGGGAGGACAGAGATAGAGGCTGGTGCACAATGTTATCACATGCAAAATAATAGCGGTGTAAAACGTATAAGTGGTTTGTATTTTCGGTTTCATGGTGAAAAGCAAGCTGTGTTTTAACTGAATAGGTTTGATGAAGGAACAACTTATCCATGACAGATGAATAATGTGTTTTTTGAGTTGATTAAATGAAAATTAATGTACTTCAGCTCTATTTCAGCTTCTTAGTCCAAATATGTTCCACAGTTCCAGACATTTGTTATTTATTTGCAGCTGGCGCTCTTTGTGTGTTTCTGTGTGTAGATTATATTTGTGTTTTTGCTCATTTTGCACAGAAGTATGTATTGATAGACTTGAAAAAAATGTCTTCACTGAGAAAAAAAACAATGCAAAAAAGATGTCTGCAAAAATCCATGGGGCAATTATACCTACATTTTATTATTATTTTTTTTTTTTAAACAGACAAGGTTTTTTATTATAGGCCTCTACCATGGTTTAGAGCAGTGATTCTTAACCATAGGGCCGCGGCCCAAACTTGGGCCCCGAGCGCCGCAAAAAAAATCTGTTTTGTACGTGTGGGCCGCGAGGGCCGCGGGACGCAATAACAACTCCCAACCATGTAGTGGCGCTAATGCATCAGTCAGTTGTTACTTTAACCAGCTCCATAAATAAGGAGAAGAAGACACTCAGCTAGCTGTAAACAAACAAGATGGAGAAATATTTAAAACGAAAAAATGAAGACGACCCCCGGTTTATTGAATTGAATTGAATACAAATCAAACCAAGAGTGAGATAATTATAAACCTATACAGTGTATATATATTAAATAATACATATTAAATAATATATATATAATATAATATAATTAATAATAATAAACAATATATATTAAAATTATATTTAATGGGCCCTGGGCCACTCTGTACTGAAAAAAATGGGCCTCAGGTTCAGAAAGGTTAAGAACCCCTGGTTTAGAGGACGCCTCATGGTAAAAGAAAGATGCAAAATATGCAAGTTATTATGCAGTAATAAGTTAATGCTTAACATTATTTAATTATTATTATTACACCAACACACATCAATATGTTGCCATGGAATTAGTAGTATTGCTAATGCTAGTATTATTTAAAATCTATAAAGGTTCATCTTATTTAAATACATTTACTCTAGATGTATACCATATATTCAGCAGGCTGTTTTGAAAATATCTCAGAAATGGTAAAAAAAAAAAAACAACAAAAAAAAATCATCAGTAAATCAACAGTAAATGTTAATAATTTTTTTTGTAAAAAATTTAATTAAAATTAAATTATTTCTGACTATACACAGTATATATTAACACCAATGAATAATCAAAAGTGGATTCATTTAGTAAAAACCAGTACATTTTACGTCATTATCTTTACTACCTTTACCATAAAAGGACAACTGAACCATCTGGTAAAGCCAATCGGGTCCAATAAGACCTCTGAGACTATGAAATGTTTAAAGAATACGCCTGCCTTTGAAAATTAGACCAGAGTCCTCATCTCTGGAGTAATTTTTTATCGTTAACTTCCTGTATGGAGGCAGACTGAAAAGACATGCTATTTAAAGACACAGTGATATCTAGAGGATTTTTTTTAGCATAACATACCTGAACCGAGTGGTAGAGATGGCTCGATCAGTTTAAGTTCAACACATTTTTCAATAAGATGCAGTGACTCAAAATGTAATCTACCAAACAGTCGAGCAGAATATTAAAATTAAAATTATTCTCATGGCCAATTGGCTCTACATGGTTCAATATTAACATGTTACCACATCTTACAATAATGGCCTTGACAATCCATCATTATTCGTATCATATCTGCGTTACTCTTAAGCCTGTTACTGTTTTCAGCGTTCTACAAGTTGCAAAGTCATAAAATAAAATGACAAAAACATTCAGATTCATGTCCTATAATACTGTTGAGCTGTTTCAACCTTTTCCCCTTCTGCCACCTTTAGAGTACTAAGCACCTCGCTAATATTTGAAGGTTCACGCATACTTGGTTACTCTGGGCCACTGGTTAATTTTATTTGGGTCAGTGACTTTAATGAATTAGATTTCATTCCCTTTTTGCACGCTCTCCCCCTCCCACTTTGTCAAGCTCTGATTAGATATTTTAAGACTTGAGCAATGCACTCCCTACAAAGTGAGGTTGTGGGAATCAAATTATTTTAAAGGAAGAGCAACAGAGATACAGTATGTGGTGTTTGCTCACGAAGTAAAACATTAGTCATCAGCATGTAAACTGTGTCAAAAGGAGCTTCCTTTTGATTTCAAAGGAGCTGTTAAAGATAGGCTGAAAATGCAGAAGAAAACACTTGACTTGATTTTTCTGTGCACTCAAAGAGCTCTAAAGCAACACTTTGCATGTCTGTTAATGTGTAGGCGGACCAGAAAGAAGACACTAAAAAGTATTCTGTGATGTTGTGGCAAGTTGTAATGTTACACATCTTTAAACTATTGCTCATATTAAATTTGACATCTCATGGTTAAATTATAAAACAATATTAATTAAATGAAACACACAGGGTCAGGTTGGCTGAAACCTATACCAGCACACAATTACCTGCCTAATATTCATGCATTATACATTATAAGATCTCAGTGCCTCAGTATATGAGGGGTGGAAGTAACAAATACTAATTTATAAAACGAAGATGACCAAATTGCATGCGATTTAAAAATGGAGCCATAAAAATGGATGTGAAATGAAAAATGGAGTGTTAAATTATCAACTGATTTAATTAATTTGAATCTGATTTGACAAAAAATAGTCATGATATGATGAAAACAGAGCCACATTTCATCAATTTTACCATTTTATATTCATCATTCACAACACAAAATTGGCATTTATCATTTCAGGAAAGTGGCCTCAAGAGTGGAAATGACAAAAAATAGCTAGTGATGAAAGGTAGTGATGAAAATGCTTACAAATTAATAATGGGTGATGAAAATGTATGTGAAATGAAAAAAATGCAAATCAATTTATTTGATGAACTTGATGGACATTTTATTTGAAACGGTGCTGCTCTGGTAGTCAACTGTCAGCAATTCATCATGCACAATGGCCAACTGACATTTCTCATTATTAGCAATATTTGTTCTTAATATTGATGAAAATGATGAAACATGGTCTCAGTTTTCATCATATCATAACTGTTTTAGTCAAATTGGCTTTAAATTAATTAAATCAGTTAATAGTTATCTCTCCATTTTTCAATTCACATGCATTTTCATCACCTCCACTTTTATCAGTCAGCTCTAATATTAATTTCACCCCTCCTATCAGTACTTTTATTTGCGTGACTAAATGTTCAGCCCTCCTAGCACCTGTGCGACTTCATTAACAAAAAGCTTGCAACCTTGGTGAATGAAAATGATCTCTTTGCCCTCCACTATTTTATTAATGCCTTCAAAGTAGCACTTTACAAATCAAACCTTTCAATTTCAGTGACTGTTTCTACTCAGCAAAACAACATCCATTTCTACTGAAGGAATCAAAACTAATAACCATAAACAGACACCACAGATGTGGCAGGTCTGTTTATACCAGAGACAGTTCAGAGAACAGATGATGCACTGACAGTTTCCTGTATTTGTGTCACATGGGTTCACCACTGCCCCCGCCCCTTTACGAGACTCGCAGCATGTCCTGAGTCTATTAATTCCAACGGCGAACGTGAACGCAGACATTTTTCAGACAGACGAATCAGGAGAAAATTAACTTTATTTGAGACCTTTCTCTGGTGACACTCATGAGCAACTAACGTTCGCCAACACCCTACCTAACAAATTTTTGTAATGCCAAATTTGGTTCTTAGCCGTGTGAATATCTAATGTTAGTAAAATAAATTATAAATACCTTATGCAAATAACCATCCATCCACACTTCTCAACACTTCCAGACAAAAGGGCGTTGAGGGAGAGGCACACAAGCCATCACCACACCCACTTAGCGGCCAGGTAGTGTATACAATGTCAAACCGCTGGCAAAGCGTAATGGATCATCTTTGTTAGAGAGCACCTTCATTTATACTGTCCGCTAGGTGGACGAGTGCAGAGCAGATCGCTACACCACCACTTGTAGCATAGTGGCAACGACGACAAACAGGGACAGGTCCATGTGTACACAACAAATTGGCAGTACGCGGATATCCGCACAGAGCTTATGTATACCATCTCTGATGAAAAAATATACGTCACACAGACGCTCTTGGACTCATGGACGCAGAAAGAATAACTTTGGCTTTACTGTCAAGCCTCTTCCACAATGCCTGTCTGGCCTGGTTGTCTTCTGGTCCCGCACTAAAGATGGAATAACAACTACAACGTAACCCGTAATGAGTAATACAATATATTACACATAAAACTATACCTGCATAAACAACCATAAAACAATCAATGTAAAAAAAGGTAAAAACAAAACACTGATAAATGCCTTTTCTTGCCAGCTGGTTAACAGATCTAAAACTCCATCTATATAATTATACAGTGAAATAAAAAAATGTGGTTCACATTTTTTCATTATGGTTATAGAGTCCACTATGGTCACTTCAAATATGAGAAAAATCTGTAACTCATTAGAAAGCATCACATTTCTTTTCTTCTTCATTAACTTATAAAGTAGAGCAGCTTCAGCCTAATTAATGTTCAGTAAGGTAACTACATTTCACTGTTGGACAAAAACGTGGGATTTCAGCAGGAAATTGTTCCTCACACACATCACCTAGCAACATCGGTCTCTGTAAGACTGCTGCGTTTTCCACCATTTGGAAGCAGAACTTAGATGAACTCAGCTTAAGAGGATCAGCATCCAAATGAACTCAATATGTTATTTTCATGAAGCAGGAAAGTTCAGTTCAATACTTGTGAACATGAGCTCCTCTCTCTCAAAGCCAGGAAGTCCATGCATAAAGTATAAAGTCTGGAGCAGCTCCATAGACAATGAATGGGAGGCTGATTTTGTGTTTTCTTTTTTATTCCCAAATGAGCTTTATTCTACTGTAGTGTTAGTGTTACTGTAGATCATTCTCCTGGGTGCTCTCAGTGTTATCTAAAACATCTCTCCCATTCATTGGCTATGGAGCAGTTCCTCACTTTATAACCTTCAACATCACAAGCTTGAGTTTTAACAGTCGAATTTTGGAAGAGAGTTGTTCATGTTTACTACTATTTTTGGATTGTCGTATACGGATGTCAAAAGAACTGATACTTTGGTACAAAGTCGCTGCCAAAATTATGAAAACGTAATGGTACTCATTATTCTACAGTAGCACAGGTACTATAGCTTCTGCATGGGACTTGAGACTAACAGCATCTAAAATCCAAAAGGACGCAGTAAAATCACTATCGACTCATTATCGCAGCCTAATTTTTTCCTGATAATCAGGGTCTGAAATTAGCATCTGCCATCTTACCACAGTATCAAATTAATTATCGTGAATCATGGCATTTCACTGGTATTCGTATCAACTGCTAAATTTCTGGTATTGTGAGGGGGGGGGGGTTACGCCTCTAAGACGTTTCTCTTGATTTCTTTTGACCTCTATTTTCTCAATCTTTGTAATTGTAAGTAAGAAGCCTACTTAAGTATTATTGTTTTGTATTATTAAAAGTATTAATTATGGGGCAGAATGGCACCTGCCTGTGTTATTTTATCAAATATTATTATTTTTAGATTATAATTATTACTGATGCATTAATGCTAAAGCAGCTTATGTTGATAAGTTAGGATTGTGTCACACAGTTTTACAATTTTATCTTGAACATAAAGGGAAATGTACACTGTGCCTCAATAATGATGTAGCCACAGCACTTATTAGAGTAACTGCTGTACATCAGATGACCATCTCTGAACCCCAAGTCTATTTCTAATGGTCCCATTTTCAGCGACTCATAGCACAGCTATGTAATGTTTGAATCTTGAGTATTTTAAATCCCACTCCTTCATTATGGTAGAACTTGTATAATAAACGCTGATGTTTGTCTCCTTGAAAGTCAAGTGATGCACAAAATCAAAATGATCAAAACAAGATAAATAGAATAGCACTGCAATTCATAAAATGGGAACGAGAGGGAGTGAAAGACTGAGGGCTTTAATAAGCACTTCCCAGTGGAGACAAGATAAGACTAATGCTGTGGGGAATGGTATACCTCTATCACCGCTGTTGCCCTTGACCACAGACAGCTCATCACTATGAATAAACTGCTACGTCTTTTCAGACATTTCAACAACATCCTTGGCACAGGTGCACACACACCACCTCAGTGAAATGTAAGAGCAATATATCTTTGGAGTAGATCAACATTTTAGATTCAGCGTTTATTTTCCTCAAGATCATTCATTACAACAAACTCTGCAGATGTGCAAAATTGACACATCCGCCCTCAGTAACCCTTAGCCGTAGACCTTCACTTGCCTTCTTGCAGCTTGTTGTTGCCTCCTGCAGAATCTCCTTGGCAGAAATATTGTGGAACCTTCAAGATTGGCTGTCTGTACTCAGGAAGCTAGTGCAGAGAGCTGGGGAACGACATATACATCCCCAACCGGACTCAAACTGGAGACATTGCAGTTCATGGTTGGCGCCTTAAGGTCCTGACACACCAAGCCGACTGTCAGCCGTCGGACAGTTTGGGGCTGTCAGTGGGCGTCTGTCAGCTTAGTTTTCTTTTGGTGTGTCCCGCGTCATTGGCTCTAAGCTGCCCATGTTGGAAGTTTTTTGGACGATTCAACATGCTGAGAGAAATCTCTCTGATTGGTGGTTCAGCTTAAACAAATCACAGCAAGAGAACAGAAGAGGAGGAGAGGAAAGCAAGGAAAAGAGTGAAGTCCAAGAAAAAACACAGAAGGCTCTTCTTATTTTTCATCATCTCATCTGATCATTCTACTACACAACATGGCCATCTGGAATGAATGAATGAAGCTAAGCACTGAGTGAGAGTGGTGTGAAAATGATCCGTAAACTCTGCTTTGTTTCACGTATCATAACAAAATCTTGTATGTTCACAGTCCTCTGTGTTCTGGTTTCACTTTTTGAATGACAAATACAGACTACCACGACCTGCTGTAGTGTTTGCAGTGGGCTGAAGTGCAACTTGTCGGCCAAGACGGAGGCAGCGTCAGTCAGGTAACGCGGCTGGTGGCCTTTGTCGCCAGTAGTTCATAGAGGTCAGTTTAGTGTATCTCCAGCTTTTAACAAAAACCAATCTTACTAAAGTACATCAGATTTCAACCCCATTCATAAGTAGTTTAGTCCACAGATTTGTTATCAATAAAAATATGCCTCTCTTTAGAAATTTTATTGCTGTATTTTTCGCATTATAAGGTACACTTAAAATCCTTTAATGTTCTCAAAAATCGACAGTGCGCCTTGTAATCCGGCGCGCCTTTTATATCAATTCTGGTTGTGCTTACTGGCCTTGAACCAATTTTATGTGGTACAGGGCTCTCAAAAATCTGTCAAAATGTTTTACTACGACTTTGGTAAGCTACGAAGCCGCACCGCTGGATGGATTGTCGGACAATGACGAGAGGGATTCGGGGGCGTACCTGATGCCGAAATCGCCAAGCAGTTTAACTCAGACACTGATGATGAAGGATTTGATGGATTTGTGGAAGAGGAATGAACTGAAAAGTGAGTGTATTGTTTTGTATTTCATGTGTTACAACTGAAAAATGTTGAGAGTTATTGAAGTTATTGAGTTATTAAATGAATTGAATAAAGTTTGGCTTATCTGACCGTTTTGTTTCGCTTAATGCGCCTTATGTATGAAAATAGACCCGTTCATCGATAGTGCACCTTATAATCCGGTGTGCCTTATAGTGCGAAAAATATGGTACTTCTATTGCCTTTGCAGCTGTAAATATAGTATCAAACTATAGAGTTTGTATTAGAGTTGAGAGTGTGTTTTGTGCCAAAGAAGCTCAGTGGAACATAGCTGAGATGCAGCTGGGTTGGTGGTACAGTATTACATGGGGGTGCACATTGTGCGGTGGGGTAGGCCATCCATCAGGGAGACTGCAGGTCCCGAAGGTGGTCTATTCGAGTGCGCTGCCTTGCCCCACTGCTGCACACACTCTTAGCTTGCTCTCATTATAAACAGACACACATGCACATTCACAGAGACCAAAGCGCATAAATACAGACACGGACAAAATAATAGAATCACCACATAGAAACTGACATCAAAACTAAACTAAACCACAATGAGATGACTTGCCTCTGGCTGCCGTCTTATCATCATTTCAGCCAGTTTTGAAAGAAAGAGGCACCTCTGTTAGTTCTCAGAACAACTTGTTTTGGGGACTAAATGATGCACCTGTCATTTAGGCGCTGCCTATTTAGCATTTTCGGATCAACAGAAAATAGCACAGACTCATTCATAGAAATGAATAAAGATTGGAGGGCTGCACTATTATGTCCAAAATGATAGTCATGATTAATTGGATCAATATTGACATCACAATCATTCATAGATTGTAGGGACATTTTTTATTGCAATTTCACATTTAAAATAAACACTGCTTTCACTTCCATGTTGTGCTTCATTCTAACCATCAAACATTTTAAATTATGTCCTTTTAATTTATTACTGTCATCTATAGAGGTTGTTTGCATTAAAACATACAATTCAAATGATTAGGATATAACTTATTGTATTTTTATTTAAAGTTTGCTTTGATTAAAAGAAAATTGGCTTAGCACTGTGTTAGGAAGCTAAACAGGTCATAATTCATTCTCCGTTATCTGTTCTATATTGCTGTGAAAACAGCTCCTTCAAACAACTGGATTTATTTAAGATTCTCACCAAAAACATATTTTACAGGATTTGAATGTATAATAGGTTTATAATTTACCATCACCTAATACTCATTTTTACTGAGTAGAGTTTCAAATCATCATAATGTGCTCTGCGCTGTGGGCAGATGAGCTTTCTCTGTGATCCGAGCAGCATGCAAGGGAGCGAATCATAATACAATAAGTGTCTGATTAATTTTGTTGTTCCAGGTGGTTTTAAGGTTGTTCCTCCACAGCTTATTTTGGACTTGCAGTTGCGGCAAATTGCAGTGTGGTGGCTGCACATATGTGTTTGACCAGCAAAAAACTTGGATATACAGTATGAATAAGAGACTCCTAAAAACCTTTGATCGGCTGCTGACTGACGGTGCATCTCTAGCTGCTGATTTATGCAGCAAAGTATTCTATCAGCATTTTAAACGTCAATATGGCAGTCGATCTTGTTCATTTAATTATGGGAAGACAAAATCGTGATCGCGATTAATATTTGATTAATTGTGCAGCCCTAAACATTGTGAGTTTTACAGAAGTTGTATTTCTGTACTTCTTGCACCATGGCCAAAATAGACATACCATTAAGAGCACATACATACCAGTAACAAATAGGTAAAACATGACTGCCATGAATTATTATCCCGTCGTCCAGAAAGCCGGGACATAACCTATCTTCATCCCACAATATATACATTGCCAGCTATTAAACACCAGTGTTCGCTCTGCTCTCTCATTATTTTCTTGCGATTCGAGATGAAAACACCCCCATCCATACACGTGTTGTCAGGAGTGCCAGCATTACCGAAGCCTTTCATGGCCTTCCAAATCACCAGTGTGAGGTAGATTTCCACCTCCTCCACTGCTTTTAACCTGGAGGCCTTCCATCCTGACAAATAGTCCAATACCACCTCACTACAAATACTTTGGGATTTGTATGGCAGCCTTTCACACTCGGACTAAAGCCGTCATAACTGTTGCTGAAGGCAAATAGTATGATATGTATATTGTTTGGGTGTTTGGGTTATTTCATCCACCTCTTGCAAAGGCACATGTACGAACATGCACATGCACATAAAGAAACACACCACCCATCTCTGCAGGTCCCTTTGGGGCCACTTACACATGGCAAGGCTGGAGTGTGAGCATGTGTGAATCTGAGTTGATCTGTGAATAAAGCTGACCTGCTTCTATGTACAGTATGTGCATGATATGTGATTTATGATTTGATTTCCTCTTTCAGCAATTCTTTGCCTACTTCTTTTTTTGAAAGAAACATCCCTCATACATATTTATTTGAATCATGTACACCCGTTGTCAACCATTCATAGGTCAAATATATTTGGTTTTCTTCATAATGAAATAAATATAGACATGGACCTTATGCTTTGAAGGCTAATTTACACTGTAAAGGGACACAAATCTGTATTTATTTTACTTTCCTCATATCATTTCGTTTCTTAGAAGTAAAGCCTATCATCATGCCGTCGCATGCTCCCCCGAAACAGCATCTAAATATGGTTGATTTTCTGATGCTTACATGTGCAGTGAATCAACCTGAACCAGCCAGCCATGAAACATTTCAATAATCTCAAAAAGTGAATCCTCCTACATGTAGCAGATTTGCATATCATGAGAGAGGGTCTATAATATTGTCAAACTAGATTTAAGAGAAGGAGAGCGGCTTACAGTGGGTACATGGTGTCTCTGTGCATTAGTTCAGATACAAGATAGGAGGAAAGCAGGTATTATCCAGTCATAAAGCAGTCAAAGAAGCTCCATTTCAATGATCATCTTTGATATCTGTACACAGTCCTGTGATATAAGAAAACAACCTCGCTGTCATGTGGCACACAGAAAAGGCTGAGGCGAAGGATCTCATGAATATCTACTTTATTAAGTGATTATGCATATTCCATTATTCATCAGATGAATTATTAAAATGTGGTGATCTATGTTCTTCACGGCATAGCGCCAACACCTTCGCCAAAAAGGTGTGCTCTCTGTGTCAGTTTTAATTGCTGAAGGACGCCGGTGATAGAAGACACAAGTACACAAAGAATTACATCTATTGTAGATATTGATGTGACAGCTTCTACGTGAAAATACAGTGTGTATGAGACACTTCGCTTTTGCATTTGGTGTCATTTCTATGGTATGAGGTGACACCAATACGCTTTTCTTTATATATCTAAAGCTACAGGAGACTAAAAATTAAACTGATTAAAAGAATATTTTCATCAGGTACAGGCCTTAGAGCTGCATGTCTTTTTATTTTCAGGCACTGTTCTCTCACCAAGACAGACTCATCATTACTTTATCTGCTTGCTACAGCTAATTATTTTACTATGTTGAGTGATTTCAGCCTGGTGTGAGATTGTGTGTCCTATTTCTTTGGCTCCAACTTTGGTGTTTTCTGCTCCACTGCAT
Source organism: Pterois miles (assembly GCA_947000775.1). Lineage (NCBI taxonomy): Eukaryota > Metazoa > Chordata > Actinopteri > Perciformes > Scorpaenidae > Pterois > Pterois miles. Next base: position 372,614 of record CAMQGK010000140.1, on the reverse strand, counting down.
GCCGTGGCTTAGGTGTGTGCATCTCACACATTGTATTAATATTGGCCACAGTTTAAACAATATAATGCAGATCATTGGATCACCTACCAACTTATAGTCACAACTGTCATCATTGTCCGGTTGCTTACAGTACTATTGTTCCCTTACAATGATAGCGGGAGATTGATTGACCACTCAAAATTCTCTTGTCTCTTTTAATCTTTGATTTCAGGGAGAGAAATTTCTAGCCAGAGACTGTTGATTTTGTTGGCTGAAATAACAGCCAATTAGACTGTTGCCTGGCTATTAAATAGGTGTTATTGATCGTTATACGCGCCATAGATGTGTATCAATAGGGGCCTACTACACCTAATATTAGGTTTTATCATCTATTCACATGGTAGATCACTGAACAGTATAAAAGAACATGACAGCAACATCTAGCGACCGTAGCGATTATGATCAGAGTCACGCGCTGTAGTATGGACAGTGTGAAACACTGTATGTGGAGTGGACATCAGGGACAGTGAATGGGACACAAAACACTGGCCTTTCACCCAAGACACTGAGCTTTCCATCCTGTGTGAAACCAACAAAGTGTAGTTGCCTTTGTGTTCACAAGCGTTATCTTTCACTTTTGAAACATAGTTATTTTTCTAAACCTAAAGAAGTTGTAGTTTTGCTGTTTAACCCAAAGAAGATTTTTTGTTTGTGTTCAAAACGTAACACTTCATTCAGTCTTACGTGTTAGAACGTGTTGCTTTTATGTTTTATTTTCACTTTTAAAACGTAGTAGGCCCCTAATGACCCACATCTATGGTGCTTATAGTGACCAATAACGCCTATTTATTTGGCTTGATAACAGTTGAATCAGGTGGAAATGACAACTGTTGTTGGGAGGGTTTATAAGCTATAGTTAGACAGCTAATTAAGCTAACATTAGCTCAGTGAGTTGGTTAAAAACGCTTTGCTAGATTTATCACTGTTGCTCACACTGTTTGACACATGGAGAAATCCAAAGCTTGACAGGCCTGCTGCTCTTACGGTTGCTAAGTTGTGATTGACAGTTGCTGTTTGAGGGACAGGTTTAGCAAAAGTTAAATTATGTTGCAGCTACTGTTGTGAACAATGGATGTTATTGCATTATTGAGACCTTCTTAGACCAGAAAAAGACTATTATGAAGTTTGAATGCAATAAGCAAAAGTTGAGTCACTCATTGGCAAGACAATCAATGGTAAATATTCTGTATATAATTGATATGTAATTATTGATGCAGTGTTTTCCCATTAATTGTAAGGCAAATGAAGCAGATGGAGAAACAGACAGTAATATTATAGGTTATTTGACTTCAGCTGAGAGTTGAACCTGGCAATTTAATTGTTATGACTCTTCATATTGAAACAATTTCTCAAAGGAAAGAGAGGAGGATGCTGATGATAACAATAATGATGTCCACCTACATCCTGACAGGTGGCATTCGGCAGCACCATCAACAGCATATTTGTTCTGTAATACTTTGTTTGCATTGTTTCCTTTCTGTATTATTTTAAAATTATATAACCTTGGTACTGACAGCTCTACTTTTCAGAGCCACACTAATATTTATGACTTTATTCATTATTTACTTTAAATTAATGTAATATATGTTTGTTACTTCAAAAGAGTTGCACAATGTTACATGACATGTTACATATAAAATCGTCTGAATTTAGATTGTTTCCTTTAACTTTACAGATAATTTGATATTTTTTTCTGAAATTCTTCTGTTGGTATCAAGTGTTTCCCATGTTATTCGTCTTTATCGGTTTTCCCATTCCAGTATCTGTCTTTTTCTTCTTGTCTTCTTCCCATTCGCTTCATTTCTTCTATTTCTCCTCACCTTATGCTCTCAAATCCTTCCGAATTCAAGTCATTTTGTAAGAATATCTTTTCTCCCTTTATCTGTTTGATATTTGATATCGTCCATTAAAATAATAACGATAATGATTTTAATCAACTAGGACTGTCAAAGTTAATGCAATAATAACACAAATTCATTTTAACACCAGTAATTTCTTTAATGCATTAATGCATCTTGCAATTTTTAGGTTATAACGGGCTCAGTTTTAAAGGCAATGAAGAAACTGGAATCATATGAAACTAGAAAGCCTAAGTAATTCATAGGTACTATGTAATACTAGCTTGTCACTAAGGAGGTTAAATAACTCCAGCTCCAAACATACACTGAATTTTGTCGAGGAAAAACTGGCAGGGCCATTTTCAAAGGGGTCCATTGATGTCTGACCTCAAGATATGTGAATGAAAATGGGTTGTATGGGTACCCACAAGTCTCCCCTTTACAGACATGCCCACTTTATGATAATAACATGCAGTGGTGCGCCAGCTGCAGTATCTGAGCACAACAGACAACTGAGTTAACAGTTCACCATCAGTGAGTTAATGTAGCAGCCACGGTGTTGTGTTCACTGTCTCCAGTTTACTGTCTGGGAACGTTAGCAGCCACGGTGCTGCGTGCGGTGTCATGGACATGCAGCCAGTAAAAGTCCTCCGCCACCACCACACATGTAGTTTAGTTTAGCATGTTTCAGTGTGTCTGCCCAGCGTATTGCTCTGTCTGTCTACCCAGATCAACACTATTGATTGTCTGACAAACACTGTTTGTGTTTGCGCTACATTAGCAGCTGCTAGTGTCGCTGGTGGCTTCGCGCTCGCTGTTGCATAACTTCAGCAAATTTCCATCAGGCTGTGTGTGTGTGTGTGTGTGTGTGTGGTGGCAATGAGAGTGGGTTTGTTGGTAGCATTATAGCTGTGAACATAGGTGTAGCAGACAGTGTGTGTTCAGTTTGTTTGTTTAGTTGTTGTTTATTTGTTTATTCTTTTCTCCTTAAAGTGATAAGCAGCTCCTCTGAGTTTTTCTCAGCTTTTTAATTAATTATCAATATTTCTTTTAACCATTTAACCGATAGTGTTAATCGGTTAAAATGCTTAATGTCGGTTATCAGTTAGACAATTAATTATTAACATCCCTAGTCAGCACATTACAGCTGTTGTTGCCTGTTGGGTTGCAGTTTGCCATTGCATGATTTGAATATATTTTTCATGCTAAATGCAGTACCTGTGAGGGTTTCTGGACTATATTTGTCATTGTTTTGTGTTGTTAATTGATTTCAAACAATAATTAAATATATACATTTGCATAAAACAGCATATTTGCCCACTCCCATATTGATAACAGTATTAAATACTCGACAAAGAAATATTTTCCGTTTGAGGTACATTTCAAACAGATAAAAAAATGTATAATCAATAATCGTGATTAAATATTTTATTCAACTGATAGCCCTATAATAAACACAGTTGCCATTTCTTATACCTTACATGAATCTAATCAACAATATATTGCCAGACTGCAGATTCACATTTGCATGTTTTCACCGGCTTAATACAAGACAGACATTAATGAGCCTTATTAGCAGCATGTTGACTCTGCGTGTTTATAAATGTCAATGAACTCAATTCACCTTATAAATTATGCTCCAAGTAGAAATATAATGGTGTCCTAAACTGCCTGTTTTCACACACACACACACACACAGCTCTCTCAGTATCTTCTTACAGCATTTATGCAGCTGGCCTCCCTTTCTCTTTCTTTCATTCTCTCACAATCTTAAAAATATTTCAAAGTCCCTTGAAAAAACCCGCAGGTTGTATCACATTGTCATTATCATTTTTATTTTTCAGTCATTTTTCTTGGATGGAGAGTCTCCTCTTTCTTCACATGGCACCTTTTCAGTGGATCAAAACATGCTGTTGTGTGTGTGTGTGTTGCAAGTGTCAGACATATCTTTAATATAATAATCACAAAGCCATTCTTCTTGCCAGATTTCTTCTCTTCTCTCTCACAGCATAATTCAAGAGAGTACTGAGGTGTAATTACCACAGGATCCCCAATAAGTATCATAGGACAGATGTCAAAGCACATCAAGAGCTTAAATTGGCCATTAAATGAAACACGCTCAATATTTTTATATTTATAGAAGCACATCACAGCTTCCCTGCATGCACTACGGTGTCTGATGTTGCTTTTCTGCCAAATAAATGAGTTACTGAGAGGATTCAATGTTGTACACTATGTGTGTTGACATGATGTGATATCAGGCTGTCTGCGCTCATTCTCAGAAACCTCTTCTCATTAAATTCTGGATGGTCTTTCTCTCAGTCTTCCTTCTTTTCTGCCACTATCTCTCCCTGATTCTCTCACAGTCTCCTTGATATTTTACCAAATGGCCTGGAGGGTCTTCTCTTTGCATCTCAGGCATTAAGTATCTCTGAGTCATTTGTCCATCTCTGAGATGGAGCCTCGTCTTCCTGATAGTGCTTTCAGCCTTTAATTTCTTGCTTAAAAATATGAAGTAGACTTGTAAGTGCTGCTAAGCAATTCCATCATTACTGAATGTTTACAGAATCATTTAAGTTTCAAGGTTAAGACGCCGTGTGTGTTGAATTTCTTACGTGATTAGCATATTTTAATCTGATAGCTCAAATTCCTGTTTGTACAAAAATCATCCATATTGCACAGTCTGTGTGTTGCTTGCTATCAGCCGTGCACAGGTCAAATGCCTTGGCTTGTCTTTATAATACACACATTAGACTAAATGGTTTGAAGAGTAATCTCTAGACTGCCAGGGCATGCACTTTGCATTATTTGTTCTCTCTGTGTCTCAGGTTGATGGTAACTACTTATCTATGGTTCGGGAAAGATCATGGTTACAGTTTAAAAAAAAAAAAAAAAAAAAGCAAATGTTAATTGCACATCTGTGGTGGCTGGGCGTGCTCCACACCCTTATTTCCACCTGGCTACATAAAGGGCAAACTACTTTCTGTAATGGCACTGGATGTTGGCATTGGACGTAAATTGTAAAGTGCACTACTATCCATTATCAACGCAATGCAGAGGGATACTGGGCTGTTGCAGCTGTGTCAAGTTTGGATTTGTCACAAAAGCTTTACTGAACAGGAAGAAAATTGCCATTGGGTTAACATAAAAGGGAAATTATTGAGCAGTAAATGTTAGATTTATATGATTTGATTTTTTTTTTTTTTTTTTTTTAATGACAGCAGGTATAAATTTACATACAAGGAGTAGTGGTGGATAAATAGGTCTTGTAAGTCTGGACTTTTCCAGACTTTTCCACTTAGCTGACTTATTACTTTCTGTTTTAAAAATCATTATTTTAGTTGCATTTTGGTAAAATTTCAGCACCAAAAGACTTAGTTAGGTGTAGGCACCAAAACTACAAAATTAGGTTTAGGAAAAATGTGCATACAGTACACATACAGTATCTAATACATGCCTGGGTTGGGTGCAAATACAGCAATAGTGTTACTGACAACTGGGTGCAAATAGCATCTGCCATAAATGTATGTGTGCATTAAAAATTATATCTGTACATTCCCGGGCTTCAGGTCATCTTCACTTCAATATCACTTTTGTTTAAAAACTTACAAACCTGTTAAAATTTTACAACTTTGCAAAGCATCTCAGTTGTCCCCTGTCTAAGTGGCAACATCAGCGGGTGTCTCTGGTGAGAACTGAGCAACTGTGCCAAAATAACACACCATGAAAGGCATCACGGACTCAAGAAACCGTCACAATGGGCTGGTGCAGAGGACTCACGCTCGCTTTATCATGCATTTCCCCTGTCAAATTACTCTTGTAAGGAGGCCCAATGATGGAGCTCATCACATCACAAATGGAGAGAGACCAGATAGCAGAATTCCCAATCCTCAGTTTAGCAGAGATTTGAAATAACAATACCCATCAGGGCCAGGCTGATGTCGGTTAACATCCCCATTGACTGAACAATGGCACAGAGCCGACCCTCCCTAAGTATTGTACAGCATCAAGGGACACAGCTCAATGGAATCAGCCAGGGGGATCTCTCACTTCTTAAGCTTTTCAGTAATGTGATCCCCCTGCTATCTGCATTACCACATGGGATCCGGCAGCCAGGTAGGATCCGAGGCAACGGGGTTTCAGATAGATAATTGATTCTCGTTTTTTAGCAAACGGATTGGGGATGCTGAAGAGCAGCGAAAGGGCCTTTTCAAAGCTGTGGTTTTAGGCTGTAAGTCTACATTATACCTGACTCAAGGAGAATCTGATCTGTTATTCTTGTACAGCTCTCTGAGGTGTTAGAGTGCATGAATAAGCTATGGGCTACAAGAGTTCTCTGGTTGCCATCAGACAGTTAGACAGACATTCGGAGAAAGGAGTTGGGGGGGGGGCAAAATGGATGTGTGCAATTTTATCTTTCTCACTTAGAGGATTTGTTTCCAGGGGCCTGGACTATCTCTCTCGCTGGACATATCAATTAGAGGGCACAGCGTTGTCTGTTAAAAATGGGAAAGAAAATAAGAAACCATTTAGGAACACTGTATCCGACATAAATGTCAAAATCGAAAAAAGGAGCAGTCACAAACAAAGAATGGTTTCGTGCCTTATCACAGAGACAATATATATTCGCCAGGCGTTTGGACTTCCGGAGACCAGGTCTCCAGCCAAATGGAGATCATTCCTCCAACCCCCTGCAAGTGAATGAAAGAGAAATGCCACCCAGGATAAATGAATGACAGATGAGTCATTTCCATTTATGAGGTTGAGAATGCTCACACTGATTTACTGTCATGCCTCTATACGTGACTGAAATGTGTTTGTGTGTAGGAGTTCGCGTGAGGGGAAACAAACAAGTGAAAACAAAGAAAAGGGTGAGGATGATTTTGTTTTTTGCCTTCCTCTGGCTGTATTATTCTTCAAGCCATCAAATTTTCCATTGTAGGGTCCCCATTTTCACAGCCAGTGTCACCATTATTTTACCCTGCTTACAAATGTCGGGTGTTTCTCCAGAAAAGAGCATGGTGCTGTAATCTATCCCCTTCCAGATGTACGACTGCTTCACTCCTTTCACAAATGTAAAGAAGGGAGAGGAAGTGCACCCATGTAACATCAAGTTGGATTAAAAGTGGGGATGCTAACCGCTCCTAGTAAATTGATTGTTAACCGTTAACCGACAAGATTAGTGTGTCTCGTGCGTGTAGCGGTGCGCCAGCACCAGAGACAACTGAGTCCTCACTTCAGCCGTCTGGGTGTTAGAGTTAACAGCCACGGTGCTGTGTGTAGTGTCGCAGACATGCAGTGACTTTCCCAGTAAAAGTCCACACCACCACTGTATCATTTAGTTTAGCAGGTTGCCAACTCTGTGTCCGCCTGAATGATATGCCGTCGCCCAGCGTAACTTTAGCGATTGACCGACAGTGTGTGTGTTTGTGCTACGTTAGCAGCTGTAGCTTCGCTGGAGGCTTCGTGCCACATGTAGTCACACACACATACACTCTGTCAGCGCAGAGTAACTTTAGTGAGTTTACGACAGACCGTGTGTGTGTGGTGGCAGTGAGTGTGGGATCGTCAGTGGCGTTATAGCTGTGAACATAGCTGTAGCAGTGTGTGTGTACTGTTTGTCAGTGAGTAAATGCCACGAGGCTACATCTACAAAGCTAACCAGCTATGTTTGATACCACAGAATTACTAGAAAATGTGTGACTTGAGATTTGACTTGGATTTGACTGCTGAGAGACAACTTACATGAGATTTGACTCAGGACATCCCTTGTGTCATGATACGCATTTTAAGCTTTTCACGTGACACTTCACACCACAGAGTTAACATTGTGAAGTAGCTTTTCATGTGTCATTTAACACCACACGAAACAGTTCTGGTTATATTTAGGTAACAAAATTAAGGTAATGGTTAGGTTTATGCAACAACAAAAAAATTAGGTTTAGGAGAAACATTATGATTGGGCTTAAAATAACAACGTAAACTAAGTAAATTATGTACTAACAATGTAACATAATTACGGAAAACACATAAACGTAACTTCAAAATAAGCATATTAACACGGATGGGTTTACATTGCAGTCGGTACAGACTAAATGGCATGAAATGACATGGCAAAAGCAAGAGCGGCGTTCTAATAGCACACAAAATGACATAAGAAATTGGCATTTCATTCATACCACATTTGGCGAGACCAGGCTAAATGCGTTCTACCACAGTAAACACTTGTAGGTCACTGATGAATTGGCAGCGCTTCAAGTCCAACCATTGTAGCTGTGTTCCTAACATGGAAAAGAAAATAGACTCAAAGCATAAAAGCATGCATTGGGTTGCATTTACATACATAGAGTGTGAGTGAACGCGAGCCGCTATGCATGCCTGTGTAGACACGTTACTCTGAAAGCCCTGAGACTTGACTCTTCCCCGACAGACTTTAAAATGACTCAGGTAATTCCTGATTAAATGTTACCATAGCAAAACTTGATGAGCCAGTTTAACTAAGCAGTACCATTTTCTTCATTCCCAGTTCTCACAAACTGTTACCACAGCACTAATGGCAAAGGCAGCTAATTCATTACCTGTTTTATTTTTCACACAGTTTGAGTAAAGTCAATGCTCTCACTCTGGTGAGCTTCCTCTTTAAGTACCCGGCAGACGCCTCTCTCCTCACTAATGTTGTCACCGTACTCACAGTACACTGCGGTACTTACAGCAGGTTAATTACACACTAGCCTCACAGTCTCTCAGAGCTGAAAATGCTGCAATTACATGCAGTGGCCATTGTTGAACTCCCCCATTATACATTCTGTATTTATAATGCACTCCTGTGGGAACCTACACACTTAATTGGCAGACTGTTGCACAGACCAGTTGCATGTCTCTCGGTCACCTGTTATCAAAATGCCAACATCTGCAGAGAGAAAGCAGCATGCGAATACTTCAAAGCAGGATCACGATGATAGCTGCAGAGCATTTTGCAAGCACTTCAGTTTCCCCATCAGCCATGGCAGTTGCCGGTAGCCTGCCATCATTCTTGCAGCTCTACCTGCTAAATGCATTTCAATCTGCCATTTCTCAGAAGAGCCAGAGAGACGTGTAACAAGTCATGTGTCTCTCCCAAATGGAGCGAGCAACAACTGCGGGAAGGGAGAGAGGGAATTGCTGAGAGGAAAATGTCTGAGTGGTTTGTTAATTGGAGAGAACATTTAGCAGACTCCCTCGCAAACATATGACAACCCCACCTGTTCGGTTGCCAGTCTCCCTGGCTGACAGTGCTCTCTGAGAGTTTGGCTGCTGTCTTGACAGGAGAGAAGCTTGAAACACTTGCCTTGTCAAAAATCCACATCACAACCCCTCAAAATGTAAAACCTACGAATCAAGCATGCAGTACACAGTGTGTGTTTTCATTGAAAGGGTTTTTCCCCCCATTCTTTCTTTTTATAATTTTCCGCTAAGCCAACCTCTTAAAGGGATAGTTTGGGCGTTTTGAGGTGGGGTTGTATGAGGTACGTCCATAGTTAGTGTATTACTTACAGTAGATGACAGTGTGCATACAGAAGCACTGAAAATAAGCAGTGAAAAATATTGTAAATGAACTAAAACCAAATAAAAAAAAATATCCTAGGCGCAGTGTGTAGAATCTGGTAGCAACTAGCGGTTAGGTTGCGGATTGCAACCAATTGTAACCTCTCCCATGTACCAAACCTGTGGGAGAGTGACGGTGGCTGGCACGAAAACAGGAATGGCCGTATCCAGAGCCAGCTGAGTAGAGGTAGGTCATTTGGAGCAGAGAGTAGAGTGTTAAGGCTTTTCCATTTGCACTCCTTGCTGTGCCGAGTCAACCATACCTCACTGATTTGTGTTTCCATTACCAGTTTTAGCGCACCAAGTTCTGCCGAGCTGTACTGGGCTGCACTCAAAATGACCTTCTCTGCAGTCGGAGTAAGTAAGCGCCCGACCCATCCATCCATCGTCAACCGCTTATCCCGTTGGGGGTCGCGGGGGGGCTGGAGCCGATCCCAGCTGGCATTGGGCGAAGGCAGGGTCGCCAGTCCATCGCAGGGCACATACAGACAGACAACATATAGACAGACAACCATTCACACGCATTCACACCTACGGACAATTTAGAGTCATCAATTAAGCTAAACAGCATGTCTTTGGACTGTGGGAGGAAGCCGGCGTACCCAGAGAAAACCCACGCTTACACAGGGAGAACATGCAAACTCCACACAGAAGAGTCCCAAGCCGGATTTGAACCTGAGACCCTCTTGCTGTGAGGCGAGAGTGCTAACCACTGCACCACCGTGCAGCCCTAAGTGCCGACCCGCATCCAAAATACATTGGGGCAAAGTAATACAGTGCTGAGGACGTGGACAGCAGAAGAACGTATGTTAGTCATGTAAATGAAAAGCTTACCTAAAATATTATATCCATTTAAGCATATGCTATATTTGGAATATTGTGCAATGGTAAACTGTCTGACAGCAAGATCAAGCACTGAAAATATTCTAAATATAGCGTACACGTAAATGGATACCGATTTTTTTAGGAGGGCCTTTCTTTTCAGTGGCTAAAATATGTTTTCCTGCCGTCCACAACCACAGCACTGTATTGCTTTGCTCTGGCGCTGGTGCTCCTGTCTGTTTCACAATGCTGGGGGCATACTCACTACCACCTACTGCATAGTAATACACCTACTATGGATAAATACTCATACAATCCCACTTCAGAACACACAAAATATCCATTTAAGTCCAAATGAGCAATTGATTTCACTTCATGGCCCTCGAGAATAGGAGTGTTTAGTTTTATTGTGATTACTCTCAGCTTGCCTTTGTGGTACGTGTAATATGGATTTACTCTTACCACTTTTTGTTATTTCACATGTGCTTTCCTTTGGGTGAAAAATACTCAAGAGACGCATACAGGCACATATTGTATCCGGGACACACACTGGCAAGGGGCTGACTCCACCAGTTTCTTCACAAGCACAAAGTAAAACAAGTTAATATCCATGCCCTCCAAAACATTAGCTCTTTCCCCAAAAATGTACACTTCACAAATAGATTTGTGATCAACGCAAAAGAGCATGTGTGAGTCACAGACAACATCACACTATCACACAAGCAGTAGCCTCAGCTGTGTCGTACAGATTGCGACATATGGTGCACACCATCTGAAAATCATGTACTACTACTAAACTACAGTACTCTGCATCGCCAAATATAGGCTGCAGGATGTAGGCTAGTAATATGTATAGTCAACCCCAAGAGGCTCTTGAATACCCACAACCTCCTCGTAGTGAAAGTAAAGCATAATAAGCTTGCCAAGGCATACACATGACTTTTTTTTTTTTCTTCTCAACATTTGGAGCTGAAAGATTGGACGGCATACAACAGTCTTCAGAGAACTTAACGATCGTGCCATCTGGAGGCAGGGAAGTGTTGTAGCCACTGATATCGATCATCTTTTTTACACTTTACTCTCACAGATGGTAAAAAAAAAACACCATCTGGGTGCAGGTGTTGGTGCTTTGATGAAATGAAAAGCAGCCACAACAAAATGGCCGTAAAAATATTTGTCCTGACACTTCTAAAAGTTTCCTTTAATTAGGAGCTTTTAATGTGGGAGTCTTTTAAGAGTTAAAGTAACTGCTGCTGTGTGTGTGTGCGGCCATTTATATACACACACACACACACACACACACACACACACACACACACACACACACACCCCCCCCGTATGTAACCCCCAGGGCTTAAAAGTTTCAGACAAAATTCATAACTCAAATTTCAGTTTCTGAATTACATTTTGCCTTCAGATATAAACTGTATCGCCTTGCACAGTAAATACCAATACATATGAGATAGTGATGTGAGTCTTGTTTGTGCATTTTATTTCATGGTTGTCATCTCACATGAATAACTTTAGTACTGCAACATGGGATTTTTTTTTTTTTTTTTTTTTGCAGAGAAGGACAAAGTCATAGAAAGGCATCTTTTGAACTTGGACACCATAACAATGCTGCCACCGAGTGGTCAACCATCATTATTACATCAACCTCTTCATCTTATAGATTCAGTAATCATCATCATCATTATAATCATCATCATCATCCTCCTCCTCGTTATAGTAATACCACCATTAGGCCACCTCTTCTCCTTTTGTTACTCCCAGAACCAGCTGTTGAATTAATCACAATGTTCATCTGCCATAACTTGCTTGTGCAAAATGGGTCAGAGAGATACGTGTGTCCCAGAAATACCTGGTCCATTTGCCTTACAGCTGCAGCTGTATGTGTCCTTCTAGTGGAGCAGGAAATAGGTAAATTATCATGACATTTAATATTAGAGGGTCAGAATTTGACTTGAACTATAGGTCAGACTGGCCACTAGATGTCGCTGCCTACCATTAACTCAACCCACGGCAGAAGTAGAAGGTACACCTGCATCTTCGGTAGTGAACAGACACAACTGACAAATTATATGGAGACAGACTCAAATTCACAAACTGAGGATCAGCTTTGTTGTTGACCTCCACACTGAAATCACCAGATCAACCAAAGTCTGTGAGAGAACATTCAGGTGTTTACTGCATTTACACTAACCAGGTGACTGGAGACCTGTTCATTTCATTACGTAATCCTGAGAAAGTTTGTTTGCTCACTTAATTTATATAAAGTGATGGTTGGAACTGTGTAAAAAACAAAAAAATTAAAAATTAAATTTTAATTTTTCATTCCTTCACTGCCACAACCACCAATTGAGGCTTATTGAGGCTTCTGTGCAGGCTATGGTGAATATGAAACTTTTATTTATATTATGTGATTTTATTTATTTATGTAGTCACTAAAAATATTAATTTGTCCTTGACAAAAATGCATGAGTTTTTTGTTTGTTTGATTTTTTTTAATGGTATGGACTGGATGTTGTGATTTATAATGACCTGTTTGATTATCCATTTATACATACTGATCAGTGAGATTTTTTCATAATATCCATTAGTGGGCTCGTAAAGTTTTTAGCAACATGCTCTCGATTTTCATTTTCCAATATTCTTACTTGATTCATGTTTGCAAACATACAATGTTTATTTTACAATAGGAAGAGCTCATTGACCTATAGGATACTGCTGGCATCTTCTGATTGGTGGATGTTTCATAAGAACTTTGTTGATATTGATCGTCTAGTGAAAATTGGGAAAATGCAGGAGCAAAGAATTGGTTATATGATTAAAAAAAGAGTAATTTATTGAATGATGACACAATTATCCATTTAAAAATGTCCATACTGGCCATTAAGCAAACTGTAAATGTTGACATTTTTGCAGTTTATTATAGTATACAGTATGCCACTTCATTGTTGGGGCTGAAATGTTGCACACATGTATGCACGCATGCATGCACGCCCACAGACACCCAAACAAGGGAAAACATAATGTAATCTGTATTAAATAGTTCCATCTTCAGCCCACTGTACTTCCACTTGCTTTGTTTTGTCTCCAACAGGTCACTATGTGGTGACTGTAATCAAGTCCGGAGCCAGAGAGAGAGAGAGAGAGAGAGAGAGAGAGAGAGAGAGAGAGAGAGAGAGAGAGAGAGAGAGAGAGAGAGAGAGAGAGAGAGAGAGAGAGAGAGAGAGAGAGAGAGAGAGAGAGAGAGAGAGAGGCACATTGGCTGGACCTAGATCCATCTGGCCCTCACCTGGAGAGTATAACGTGCCCTGAAGCTGCAGCCTATCACAGTAAAAGAGGTTGAGAAGAGTGTTAGAGGCCAAAACAAGTCAAATTTATACTGTTTCTGGAAGCAAATAAATGCTCTACTCTAGCAGTCGTCAGATTCATTCATACATTTTTTCTCTGCTGATTTTCATTGAAACACATCAAACTGCTCTGTATTTGCTAGTACACAGCAAAACATGTATACAGACATATTTGTCGATATGTGCGTGCATTTTTCTTCCATTCATTCCATCATCTTTTTTATTTATATAACTTTGTTATTTATATAACTGTCCTTTCACCTGCTCGCTTTGAACTGACACTGCTGTTGACCGTATATTAACTCCAGGTTCCAGTCTTTACACATTTTCTGAACTCCACATGAAAGTGTGAGCCCGATAACACACCACTGCCCTTGTAAAATTTTGGCATGCGTGTTGTGTGTTTCCTCGAGGCCAAAGTCTAAAAGACTTTGACAGAAAATTTTTTTTTTTGCTGGGTCAATAGGTTGTGAATAGTCCTCTTCTTTTCTTTTCTTTGAGAACTTTAATTCCAGTTAGTATTGTGTAATGATGTAATAGCATGACAGCACTGTCTCAGCCTGATGTTCAGGATGTGACAACACAGTGAGTACAGTGTGTGCCGAAACAATGAAAAGCGGTATTCTAGTGCTCAGCTACACACACACACACACACACACACACACACACACAATAAACACAATCAAAATAATAGCAACAATGTTTTCACATCACACAGCAGTGAAGGAAGATCGCAATAACACACATCCAATGAGAGTCAATGTGATGTACTGACTGCAGAGGATGTTTTGTTTAATTCTAAAATTTAATTCATGCTTTTCAATCAGCTATATATTTAACATCCTTTTGCTTTTGAGTTACTTTATTCTTTAAAATATTAACACATACAGTATAAATATGCAGTATATATTTGTACATATACAGTATATTCATACATATATATTCAAGAGTCAAATTATTAGTATTAATTATTCTGAAATCAGAGGTTTTTTTGTAGAAAAAAGAATCAAATACTAACTAAACTAATCTAAGAAATAAATAAAATTACATGTATTAGTTAAATAAAACACTTTAAAAAATATTTCTGAATAAGTCAACAGTGTGTTATTATTAAATTTTATGTTTTAATCATGCAGTTGCATAATTGGTTCAGGCTGAACTAGCAGTGAATGTTGTCTGCTTCTCCTGTTTTGGATACTAGTTTCTCTGAAGTCATGAGGAACACATAGTATGACACAGCAGAAATATAAATAAATGAAAGAATAAATAAATAAAATGAAGAGTCTGCAGTTTAATCAGTGTGGTTCTTAAATGTTGGTACCCACTTGAGAAAGGACTCTGCCATGGATGGCAACATGTGGGCTCTGCTCTAACACACTATGGAAACTATTCCAGTGTGGCCTACGCAGGACAAGAGCAGTGAAACAGCACAGTCACAGCTCATGGCTGAAACCATGGCTGAACCACAAGGGTGCGTGATGTTGGGTCCTTTGATGCCAGGCCTGTTTACATGACATAATGATGCCCGCGCTGTCAGTTTAAAGCATTTCAATACTCTCCATTGCCTCACAGAGGACACTCATCAGAGATGCACAGATGGTCTGTTTGGTAGTGGAAATGTGGCTCATTATCATGGGTAAAATGATATGAATTGAGAA
The DNA here is from genome assembly GCA_947000775.1 of Pterois miles. Lineage (NCBI taxonomy): Eukaryota > Metazoa > Chordata > Actinopteri > Perciformes > Scorpaenidae > Pterois > Pterois miles. The sequence goes on along the minus strand of CAMQGK010000140.1, from coordinate 357,317 downwards.
TTTAGCCTTGTGTATTGTGATGATGTGTGTTCTGGGGGAAAAAACAACATAAATTGAGACCATGCAAGGGAGAGAGAGAGAGGAGGGAGAATGGCAATAACAGAAACAGAAATTTAAAGAAAAAAAAAAAAGTTCAACATGGGATCTAAGGTCTTGTATGGTGTGTGAAGGCCCCATTTGGAGCCTAACTGCTGAGAGCTGTGTTTACTATAGGTGGAACAATTTGTCAAACAATGGCACAACAAGTGAAATTTTAAGGAGATGTGCCAGTGTGTGGCTTCGCTCTCATTCTCTCAGCCTCTTTGAATGTATTCATGTGCAGCATATATATGTGAACTTTCATAAATGTGTGTTTGTATGTGCATGCAAACATGCATATCATGTGTTCCTCTTGTGGTCACAAAGAAGCATTTTTTGATGGGAAAGACCCAACAAGGTTGACTGGAATGTCCTATCACTGTGTGTAAGTGTGTGCATCTGTCAATATATATTCAGTGACTAACAGTCAGCAATACATCCTATGGATAAACTGACTAACAAGCTGTCTAGTGTTAAGATCCTGACTTCTTTTGCAATATTTTGGCATGCAGTTTGTATTTAAATATGCTGACAAACCATAATCGCAGTTTTCATTGAGGCAGTTGTGCAATGGGAGCATTATTTTAGAAGACAGAACTTATAATATTGTGAACTGTATGACATGTAATAGACTATGAATACCATATTTCGCAACATGGGTGGTCTGCGTGGGACTCAAACCTCTGTCTCTGGGACTGTTTTCGCCCACTGAGCTACATGATTCCAGAGTGGTACACAATGTGCATTATGTTCCTGAGTGTACTGTGCTACCAGGTTATCCTGAAACATGTTGCAGACTCATACATAAAATATACACAATGCGTCTTTTCCAGTATGAAATGAATTTGTTTCTGATCAGTGTGTTTTTCACCAACAGACCAACCTACACATGCCCACTCCTCTTCTGACCATAGGTCACCATTTTGCAAACTGACCCATTGTAAAACTGAGGCGATCGCTAAGGAGATTTAAGTGTTTATGGTGGCCCAGCAGGTGATATCTAATTAGCTAACACCACAATGAGTTTAGCCCAGAAGAGGAGCTCTGGTGTCACAGGTCATGTTTTTGGCCTGAGGCAGGGGAGGTGCTGAATCTGACCCCAGAGTCCAGTTCAAACGTGGACTTTCCCCCAGACCAAGAAGGAAGAAAACATATGCAGAAAAGTGGCGGGAAATAAATTATCCTGTAGTCAGATCCTGTCTTTTCAAAAACATTTTGCTGATTTAAAAACAATCCAGGAAGAAATCATTGCTCTCCCCTGTTTCTTTCTTCGTTTCCTTGTTTGTGGATTCAGTACCAATTGATTGCATGTTTGTATGAAAGCTATCATAGCTAATCTTATAGGTTTGGGACTTCAGTGATGCTGATGTACATAGGTGTGCCCGTATATTTGTTAATGCAATGGTTTTAGATTGCATAGGGTAAATTATACAGTTGCAGTTAAAGAAAAATAGGAAAAGGGAGAAGAGGATGAGGAAGATAAGATATTTCTTTCATCCCATAGTGGGGAAATCTGCAAAAATGTTACTGTCAGAAGTGAGATTCCAACCCACGCCTCCAGGAGAGACTGCGAGCTGAACGCAGAGCTTTAGACCGCTCGGCCATCCTCACCACCTGAGGAGAAGACTTTTGTAGAAGAACCTTGAGGTATGGGTGGAGAGATTAAACAAGTTGGCTATTCAATTAATATTTTATGTTTGAGCTAGATTCCATTTATCTTTATATTCTTCATATTAGGCATGATGGAGCGTGATATTATCAAAACTGATTCTGACTTGCCCTTTTCACACAGAAATAACCAAACAAACTAAGCTTTTGTATTCCAGTATCAAAAGGTTCGATAAGAGTCTTTGCTTTCACATGAAAAATGTGTTACTTGTTTGTCACACTCTTGCCTATCTGACACTCTCCGTTCTGTTGAGTCTCAATCTCCAAACACGCTGCCAGACCTTTTTCCCAAATGGGGAAACAAATAACAAAACGCAGCAGAAAAAGCCTTGTTCTCCTCTAATGTGCAATGCGTCTGCTTACCTCATGGGAGGCAGCAACAAAGAACTATGACTCACAATTCACCACCCCGGCTTCCTTTCAACTGTCACCCCATTTAGTCTCCGAGCAGAGCTCTGATGGTTGAATGTTGGACAAGAGTCCAAGCTTTTTGACAGTTCTGTGTTGGTTGTGGTTTTTCTCTTTCTCCTCTCTCTCTCTCTCTCTCTCTCTCTCACTGTAGCCTCACTGCCTCTTAAGTTCCTGCAGATTAAAGGATCGGAAGGAGAGGAACACACACTGCGCCAAGTGTGTATGCATTTTTAGTGGTTTTCCTCTTTACTCTGGTGCTATTTTTACATGTTTGATTATGCCATCATGCAGTCAGCATCAATGACAGAATAAGAGGCGTGAGTGCAGATGACTGAAAATGTTGGCAGCAGTTGAATGTCATCTAGATTGTCTGTCATGCAGGGCAGATGCCATTTTAGGGGGTGGAGGGTGAATAAGTCAGTTTCAGTGACTAAAAAATCTTAATAAAGTTTGGAGTTTGTACAAGTGCATGCTTAAGATTTATTGGTAGTGGGAAATGTGGAATGAATCAGAAGTCAATACACTGAGTCATTTTTATAGTTTCTCATTCCCAGTGAGTCACACATGATTGAATTTTCACTTTTATCTTTATTATGAAAGCAAAGTAAGGTATTGGTTTGTATATTAAAGGACCAGTGTGTAGGATTTATTAGCAGAAATGGAATATTATATTCATGACTATGTTTTCATTAGTGTATAATCTCCTGAAACTGAGAATCATGTTTTTGTTAGCTTAGAATGAGCCCTTCATTTCTACCTAGGGAGCAGGTCCTCACAGAGTCCGCCATGTTGCACAGCCAAACACTGGCTCTAGAGAGAGCCTTTTGCCTTTTTAGGTGACCTGAAGGCCACCGTAGTTCTCTGTCACACTTGTGAAACTGCAGTAACATGAGCTGCAGAGTGTAAAACCGTGGTACCGCCAGTCGTTGTGTGACTTCTGTTGCTCCTAAAGTAGTGTTATTTTGGTATGGATGGCCTCTGAGCGAGGTAAATGGCATTACCACGGTTTTGCACTCAGCGACTCATGTTACTGCAGTCTTTAAAGGGAGGAGTGAACGGTTGCTTGCAATCTGTAACCACACCACTAGATGCTGCCAAATCCTACACACTGTAACTCTAAAAGATAAAACACATTACATTTCGGAGTCCTTCTACGCAGCCCCTAACTACCGTGTGATCAGTTTTAGCAAAACCATGTGCACCCATGCCATTTATGTCTGTCATAATACGACTTCAGACAGCTTCTTTGCCTGCCATACAAAAATGTATGCATTTTGCAGGCGGCAGCAGTCATGGTGGCATGACATCCAAAGCCACGTCGCTGCACCACTGTGGTGGTTTCTCGATTCCTTGATCTGTGCCCATCTGCGTATCTGATGGCTTGCCTGCAGTCTGTCTCTGTCATTTGTTCCACCATGTCCCCGTGAAGTCTCTGTTACTCTCTGGGAACGTGGACCACAAGATCCCCCTGGGGGGATTGTAGTCCTTAACGCTGTTGTGAGTACATTTTAGGTAGTTGGGGGTCAAAGAGAGCAAGAGAGACGAGAAGAGTGGCAAAGACAGAAACAGAGCTGAATGGTAGAGAAAGGGGGGAGATGCAGGGTGAGGTAGAAGAAGCATTTTAGTGGAAACATGTTTTTAGTATGAGCCTGAAATCCTTCTGAACAAACAGTAATTGGAAAAATATGAGGGGGAAATGGTGGACTTAACAATAAGAGCCTTTTTGTTCTTCTGTCACAAATGCAGCTCCTTCAGTTCCTGACGCCCACGTTTGCCTCCTTTTAGGAAGAAAATGCAAACACTGCATTGACACTATATATATGTATGTAATTTAACTTGACACAATGTCTTGTTTAAGTAGCTTTAAGTAGCTACAAATACTAACAAACATTAAATGCACTGTATTACACAGCTGCAGAATAATATATGTGTTTTAATGTGGGGTTATTTTGAAAAGCATAAAACTTTTCTGTTATGCAGCTCGGATGACTTAAACGCCAGGTTTGTTTAAGACTTCCTGTAAATGCTGGTTACTATATGCCAGTCTATGAACATGACATGACCTCTCCTTCTCTTCTCGTTTTTCACTACACATACATTGGATTATTTTGGCAAAAGCTATAGAAGCAGTTTTACTCTAGCTTGTGCTTCTTTTATATACACCAAACAATTGGGCCAGACTCCTACAAGGCTTCTGACACATTATATCATTCAGTCCCTGCCACTTATCCCACAGAAACCTTTCTACAACAGCAGTCAGACGGATTTACGCAGCAGGGGTCATTAAATGTGCAACCAAAGAGACACTTACGAGGTTGTAAAGTCACCTCATTGTAAGTGTTTGCCCTAATGGCTTCCAAATGGCCAAGGCTCATCTGACTATGATTTTCACATCAATTTATTACATGTAAACAAAGGCCCAGGCCAGCGGAGCGTGAAACCTCATGTCTTTGTGTGACATATGCTCCATCAGTCCTTGATGAAAAAGGAGCCACAGAAACAGCAGAAGGCAGGTGTGAGACAGTGAGTATGTGGTCAGCTTAAGTGACGTTGCTACAAGATTGAAATCAAGAAAATGTTTACTTAAAGGCTCGTGAGTACAGTGTATAGGAGTGTGTGTGGGGGGAGGTTAGTGCGTGCGTAGGAGTGGAATTTAGATGTTAGAAATTTAATGCCCTTCATGGAGTTTATCAGCATTAACTTGTGCATCTTATACTCTACTAGAAAGCGTCGTAGCAAGAAACACAGCAATGCCCCAAAAACAAGAAGGCTGCTAGCTAGGAAACATGGGTGCATGCCCCAAAATATACAGTATATATTTTTTAAGTTGTCGTGAGGAAAGAAATGCATTTAACACATTTGTAAATGCTATGAATTTTGTTGAGAGATGCTGAACATGAACATAATTGTGTTTGCAAGAAACTCAATGAGATTTATTTAAGGAGGCCCCAATAGTAAATAAATAATTACCTTAATGCATTAATAGATATTTGACCACTTAGGGACAGCACAACAAGCTGTAAAACTAGACACTGAATGTATTACTTTATAAAGTTATGGTGAACATGTTAGTAAACAATTGCCTATTTACACATCCAGCAGACATGGAGCAATATGAGCTTTCATTCGAAGTCACGTTTCTGGTTACATAAGTCCAATCAAGAGACAGTTCAGAAAGGAGATGATGCACTTAGAGTCAGCTTCCTGTATCTGAGTCATGTAGGTTTCGTCACTGCCCCGCCCCTTTAGGAGACTAGCAGCATGTCCTGAGTCCTTTAACTCCAAGTGAACAAGAACACAGATAGAGAGATGTAAATACTGGACAAAATGGAAAATACTAAAATGACATTTTTCAGACAGACAAATCAGGAGAAAATTAACTTTGTTTGAGACCTTTCTCTGATCTGGCAACTAACGTTGGCCAACGCCTTAACTAATTTTCATAATGCTAAATATGGCTGTTAGCTGAAGATATAGAAATATTTTAATATTTAGAAAATTTAAATACATTATGTAAATCCAATCCAATCTTGCGCTTGCAAAAGGGGGGGGGGGGGAGGGGGAGACAAACATGCCATGACCATGCCCACTTAGGAGACAGGAAGTGTATACCATTTCAAACCATTGGCAGAGCTAGTAATCTTTGTTATAGAGCATCTTTGTCCTGAGAAACATCTGGTTCTTTAACACCTAAATGCTCCACTATGACTATTTTAACCAGCTAATCACTGGCTGCTATTTGGTGCGGCAGGCAGTATACAGTGGGTTTATCAGAGATTTTTCACTGAAAATAGCTGCCTGTGTTGCTTGATAGCGCAGAGAGACTGAACAAAAAAAACGAAAAAAAAAACTGTGGGGCGTAAAAGCAAAACAATGGGCTGAAAGTGCTATAAAGCTCCACAGAGATGAGGGGAACTGGTGGTAATTTCAACAGCATGACACAAATTCATGAACTCACGAGCACTGCAAGCTAAAATAGCATTCAGACTCTTGGCGTACACTGATGCTGATTTTACAAACACACACCTTTCTCTCTTCATTGGCTGCTCACACACATGGACACACATATGATTTGCCCACATCTCCAGTTGCAGTGCAGCAGGTCAGATATCAGACTGCAGGTGACAGGGTTAAACCTGCAGCTCCTGCCTCGGCTCCTCCCCACTCCTCTCCACCCTGCATGCCTGGAGGCAAGAGAGGGCGGCTCGGGGCCGACTCATGCCATGCCAGAGATTCACACCGGCAATTTGAGCTGTCAGCATGCTCATGAATCACCTGGCTAAGGCATCATTACTCTAGAAGATTTATTGGAAACACATAGGCCAAATTTTCATACTAAAGCAGCAAGTGGAAGAGCCCCGGAGGGGTTGAGGTGGTTGGTGGAGAATTTGTGGGGAAAAGAAAGGGGTTAGAAAATGGGGTGTTGTTGAGTATGAAGCTATAGAGCTGAATGGAGGGCTTGGTGGTGTTGTGGTTGTACAGGTGTCAAGATCATCTTGGTCCTGGCTAAATTGCTCCAATCACCAGAATCATATTTTAACTTCATTTTATCTCCATATTGTCCCAACCAGTCCAGCCAGAAATTTTGGTTCCAATTGTGTTTCTCTAACCTTCAGGCTACATCCACTGTGGCCTTAGATTCTACCTTTGATATTGGCTGCAGGATAAGTTTTGTTTTGAAAGTTTTGAAAAGTCACATCACAGTCTGATCTGCTTTTCACAACCAAACAGAAACTAGGATGATTCATAGGAGTGTTATAAATGCAATGCACAATAAACAGAGCTAAAAATAAAGCGAGTATATTTCAAAGCAGTAAGAAAAGAATGTGATAAAACAGGGCAATGCCAACACAAATACATACCTGATCCACAGAAGTAGGAGTGACAGCCTCCCAACCTCAGGACTAGTCTGAGCATCTCCTGATCGTTCTCATAACAATCTTTATTAAGATGGCGTGTTAATGAGTTGCATTCAATTCTCAAATGTCCAAGTGCCTGAAAAATCGTATTTCAATTACCTGTCAAGCATCTGACGGCACCACCTCTCGACGTCCTGTCTCCATCTCACACATTTAATTAACTCCCCCTCACTTTAACCTGTTACACTCTTGTTTACTGCCACCAACAATCACTCCCAGTCAAATAAGCCTTCAGGTTGATTCATTTCAATGACACAATCTTGGCTCTTTTCCAGTTTGCATAATTTGCATCTATAAATAACTTTGGTTTCAGCACCAAAGCTGCATGTTTTTATGTGGGGCTGCGGATTTGTGGATGTCATGTTCATGTGCACATGACAGCGGTGCACATGACAGGGGTGCATGCTTTGGCTGTTGTTAAGACCGAGCATGTGATTTGTGTTCTTTGATTAGCAGGATTCATAAGTGATGTAACCCTTCCTGGAGGTGTTTGTCAGGGCAAAATAATAATGGACCCTTGCATTTACCTTTTATTAGTGCAGTGCCGGTTCGGAGCATGTGCCTGTCCAGAACAGGTTGATTGCTTGGCCCCAAAAGAGCTGCTTGCAGCGTTGTCAAGAACTACATCATGGCTGCTTGCCCCTGACACATGTGAAGTTGACTGGATGAATGGTTTTCAAGAAGAAGAAGATCTACCTTTATTAGTCCCACAATGGGGAAATTCAATTTACACTCTGTTTAACTCATACATGGTACATGCAGACCTGAAACACACATACATGCATTAATGGAGAGATGTCAGAGTGAGGGGGCTGCTCCTGACAAGCGCCCCGAGCAGTTGGGGGTTTGGTGCCTTGCTCAAGGGCACCTCGGCAGTGCCCAAGAGGTAAACTGGCACCTCTCCAGCTACCAGTTCACACTCAGTTTTTGGTCCATGTCGGGACTTGAACCGGTGACCCTCCGGTTCCCAAGCCAACTCCCTACAGACTGAGCTACTGCCGCCCCCAAGATATGCGAAGCATAGTCATACATACAGTACATATGTACAGTACACACAGAACATACACAGACAGACACACAGAGGCGACATCCACACTGATATGTTTTTGTTTTAAAGCGCATAACTTATGCAACATTTATGCCCAGCGTCCACACTACTCCCAGGTCCAACAGCCAAGCGTTTTAAGTCCTTAAAAAGGAAACGTTTGAAAACGCTGCTGACCCTTTTTGGTTTTAAAACTTCTGGGTTGCATTTCAGTCTGGACAGACACAAAAGGAAACTTTTAAAAACGAAGACAGCTTCGACCACCAGTGGTAAATTTCAACATGTATAATGAGTTACAAGTGTTGCTGACATTGTTTTCTATGCTAGCAGCTGTTGCGCAGTTAAATTCTGCATTTTACATTGCTACTACTGCCTACACATGCAGGGGGTAAGCTATTAGAGCGATTTGCATCAGTTCCTGTGTCCGGCGCTGCTTCCTGTTTACACCAGCATGCGCATGCCCAATGTGAATAGTCATACCTGTAGATATGACATATGTATATATATGTATACATATATGATATGTGTTTTCAGTCCTGGTAGTATGGACGGAGATTAATTCTGAAAAGGCCCTTAAAACACTGTTTTAAAACAAAAACATATTAGTGTGGATGTAGCCAGAGATTCCTTCATTTAGAAGAAGAAGAAGAAGATTTTTTTTCCCCCCTCAGGGGGAAAATATATTTTCCCCTTTTTTTTTTTTTTATTTTTAAATCACAAAAAAAAACACCCACCATTTATTAATTGGAAATATTTTAAGGGGGGGGCTCCTCCCCACAACCCCCCCCCGCAGTTGGGGGTTTTGTGCCCTTCTCAGGGGCCCCCCCGGGGTTTCCAAGGGGAAAACCGCCCCCCCCCCCACCACCTTTTCCCCCTTTTTTTTTTTCCATTTCGGGATTTTAACCGGGGACCCCCCGGTTCCCAACCCAACCCCCTACAGACTGAGCTACTGCCCCCCCAAAAAATTTATAGTTAGATGATGCTGCTACAGTGCCAAATATTGGCCAAATGCCACCAAATTTATCATGGTCAATTGGACATTATCTACACGTCTACCAAATGTTGTTGCAATAGCACAAAATGTTCAGGAGATTTAATTTTTTTTGTATTGTAAGCCCAGGTCACAGCATTTGAGCTAACTTTGAGGGCCGGCTACAGAAAAACAGTATGGCACATCAACCTACAATCTAAAATACTACGGCAAGCGTTCATTAGATATGTATGCTGAGAAAATAGCTAGCCCATTGTGTGTAATTTTAACTTAAATTACGAAGATTAATACTAATACCAAAAATCGTGGAGAAAGCAAGTTATAAACCAGCCAGTAAGACCAGTACAACAAACACACACATACACACAGTATGCACAATAGCCTTTGGTGAATGTACTTAGCAGTATGACATTTAATAAAGATAGAGAGAGACAGGCCTGTCTGGTCTCTCATTATTTAGGAGGATGCCGTGAGATCTGACCCCTGTGGCTTTTTTGAATCGAATTAGACACATGTTGGGCCCTAAAGACCGGAGAGACCCCCAAGATGAAGATTTGCAAAGGCTTCATGACCCTGGTCATCCTTAGACCTTACACAGAGAGATGATGTTGCATGGCGTAAAGCATGGACGGATTAAGAAAGAGAATAACAAGAAATTCATGAAGAGGATAAATGTAAAAAGCATGTGAAAGATGACAATGAAAGAAAGACAGAGGGAGGGTACCATGAGTGGAAAATGGTAATATAAGAGATAGCGCTGCACCCTGAGGGGTGGTTTAGTGAAGCACCATTGCGGGTGTCATGGCAGAGCCCTGGCATCCTAACCTCAGGCCTTTACTCTGTCGGTTAGTCTGTAGCTCACCGACCTGACAGAAGCAGCAAGTCCTCCATTGTACTGGTCTACACGCCACATTAGCCAAGGGCTTCAAGTTCTATGTAGGAAACAAGGACAGCTCCACGACACTTTGTCTCTACAACCCAACAATTCCTGCCCTCAAGTAGCTTAACTCTGCATGTAGTATGTATCATAGAAATACAAGCTTATCAGCATAATGTAGTGAAGAGGCCACATTACTTAGATTAGCTTAGATTGATGTGTGATGGGTTTTCCTCATAATCATCTGTGTAGAGGAAAATAGTTGCACATTTGTAGCCACAATGTAAAAAAAAAAAAAAAAAAAAAAAAAAGGATTTAATCATTTATGTTGTTGTCATGTTTTAACATGACTTCTTCTTCAGGGTTTGCGAGCCAACAAACAACTCCACAGGCATGAAATAGACATAGGTGTGTTCAATCGTGGAAGAGTGCCCTCAATCACATCTACAAATTACGGGAGGAGCACATAGCTACCTAAATCATTAGGGCATTTAAAAACCACATTAGAAAATCTTAGTCATCAAAAAAGTCTCAATATCTGAGAATCTAATGATCTGGGGTGTAGCGTTATAAAGACACACTGTTTCAAGGAAAGAAACAGCTCATAATTATCCAATAGATCATTCACTGTCTCACTTGGGAACTGTTCTTCATCTTTAAATCCCACTACCTGTGGTGTCCCCCAAGGTTCAATACTGGGCCCCAACCTTTTCCTCATTTAACATGATTTTACTTTCCAACCACTGGCTTCCAGTTAGTTAGAGAACTGTTTTTAGGACTTTGGATCAGTGTCAGAAAGTCCAACTGTTTTTATTAGTCTGTCTGGTAGTATAGTATTTACGTTATGTCAGAGGCTACATTAAAAGGGAAATTATTGTATTTTTAACCCGATGTTGCATTTTGACAACTGTGGCCACTCTCACCATGATTCATGTAACGTTGTGTACAAGGATGTAAGGTTGTGTGCATTTATATGCATGCTTTTTGTGTGAATAAAAACCAGAGCAAGATGCAATACCACAAGTAAAGTAGCTCATGCATATGCAGATGTCATACTCACTAGACACAAAACTGGTAATTTTATTAAAAAATTTTCAAGCTGTCATTGTGAGATGCTTGTGATGATATTATACTGTACGAAAATGCCCGCTCTTTCAGTCTTGACGGGGACATTTTGTAACATATCTAAGTAAAGCTGTTCTCTGTGAGTCACCACAAGTGCTGAGCACTTACTCACTGGGTCTTTGCTCATTCACATTTTCCTTAATTTTTCACCCATTCAAAGCATGTCAGTGTTAATAATGTTTTTAAGACTAATGACTAAACCCAAGCGAGAAGATCTTAAAATGGCATGACTTTGTCACCGTAAGATCCTCTCCTTTTTGACATTTCAACATATTCCATGTCAGACATCAGAGAGACTGGGAGGAGGGAGGGAGAGATTAGGCATGCCGGAGACAGAGTGACATTTCAAACCTGGCCTGCAGTGATCTGCTGGTAGATTCATCAGTGTCAACACCATGAAGCACTCATCAAAGCGTTGAGATAAAAAAACAAAAAAAAACAGAGGCTCACTAATCATGTCAACACACTGATACGTCATCCATTTAAAAAGAATATTTTTAAGTTTAAAACATCACCCTCTTGTAATTATCATCCCTCTGGGTCATTTCATGTTTTGTGTCTTAAGTCTTTAATCTTAATATTTAATTGTTTATTTGAATTTTTTTATTAAAAATGTGATTTTCATGATGATATTATGTGCTCTACCTAAGCTGTAATTTATTGTACAATTTATTCATCTCATTATTTAATTGCAAAGGTGTTTTTAGGTGTTAACACATTACCCTCATGTTTTTTAACTGCAGAAAACTTCTATAGCATACGAACAGACAACACATCAAATCATGTCAGTAAACAATTTGCTTATAATTAATTAGGGAAATTATTCTATACTGGTCAAGTAGCAAACAGCCTGGTCCATCTGTTCGAGGCAGATGTGGTATCTGTAACAGCAGCCTGGACATTGATTCACAGTGTTTCTGTCAGGCGTCTTGTGAGTTACAGTTAAACGGCGATAATAAAATCAACTAATCACCACATTCTCATCTGTGCTGTTGGCCCTCGCTGACAGCGGTGCTGCGATAGAAATGCCTCTCTGCCTGCAGGGCAGACTGTTGACCTTGTCAAATAAAAGACTGAAAAGTGTGAGACAGATGATTTGTGGTGTTTTTTGTTTTTTTCAGAAGTGTGAGGATTTTATTGTTTCACAACACACTGCGCTATCTTTCAACTGAATCCATCGGTTGCTGCAGAGGGTTTAAGTGTTCATTGAAGAATCAGTTTGGGTTTGTTTGATCTGTAACAGAGAAAAAAAAAACACTGGAGATGATACAGATGAAGAATTTCTGTTCTTTTGTTGTTTGTGTGACTCACCTGAGTTTGAGCATAGATGAGTCAACCAATACAATCCTCAATAGCACACAGTCTCAGAAAGAAATATGTTTACAGCTTGCAACCGAGCTGAGAAGTTAGAGAACCCAGAGGCCTGTACTATGAAGCAAGTTCAACAGACCTGGGGTATTTTCTCGTTATCTGGCTTAACTAAACCTAACAAACATGGACAAATCGGTCAGCAGAGCGACAGTACTTTAAAAAACCAAGAGCAAACCATAATATTAGACAAATACGAAGAAGTTAAACACATAAGCCAGGCTAAAATAACACAGTTGAAGCTGCAAAATGCAGGAAGGACAGCTGGCAAAAGAAATGTGGAAATGTGGAAATTAACAAAAACTTTTTTTTTTTTAAGTTCAAAAGTCAGATATTGTCGTCTAGATGGAGCGTGTATAAATAGATTACAGTACATTGTGCCCTTTGGTAATGATTTGACATGCATGACTATTTCAGACATCTTTCAGCTAATTCCAGTGGTGTGAATCGTACTTGGGAGCAAAAAAAACATGTATATAAATAAAAATATAATTCAAAGCAGTAAGCACCCACAGCATGCTGCCAGCTGTTGTTCCTGCATTTGTCAGTTTAAACTGTGTTGCTTTTAGCCTGGATTATGACTGTAACTTCTTTGTATTTGTGTAATATTAACATACTATCTGTGCACTGACCTCTGATTGGTCAGCAGGTGGTGTTTTCACACTCCTAAGTTGATCAATCTGGAACATAGCCTGCTCCGAAGTTACCATGTCAGTCTACCCCAGTACAAAGTAAACCACCATCGTAGGATTGACAACCCAGAGCTAACCCTGATGTCGCCTCGCTAACCCTAAATCCTGCTTCGTAGTATAAAATATGACCTAAATATAATATAAAATATGCACATAAACCTTGCACACTCTTTGTTGCAAAAATTTGCAATACGAGAAAAAACTGAATGAATTACGTGGGTGCCGTGAAGTGGATAGTGCTTGTCTCAAATAGGGCTAATAAATCAATTACATCAGCAAGAAGCTGTCGTTTAGGTGCCCCAAGCACAATCACTACTGTCTAATATTTCCACACATCTCTGATCTCTTTAAATCGTGCATCTCTGTATTTTTTTTATTTCTTCATCGTAAATTGTTTTGCACCGGGGGAAGGAGTGAATCAGTTTATCAGATACCATTTAAGATGATGACGTTTGCACGAATGGTGGCTCTGAGAGGTCAAACCACCTTTTTTGGCTTTTGTATAAACATAGTATAATTGCCACAATGTGAGGTCGTATTTATTTTGCGACAATTTCGGATGAAAAATATGGACGTGGTGTGCAAAGGGCTTCAGTGTGCCGGGTCAGAACAGGTACAAAAACATACCACTGCCTTTACTGTAAACATAGTTATCAAGAAAGAGCTAAAATGGCAAAACCATGACAAAACAATTTTTTTCACGCACATATAAAATTAATAAAGGCCCCTCAAGCCCTTTCTCCCACTCTCAAGGTACACTGCCATTTCTGAAATTGCCAAAAAATGTACAAAAATATGCTGACGGCTGTCCCTTTCAAGACACGGCCGACTAGAAACGGGACAAAAACCAAACTGCTTAGACCAAAACAGAACGATGAAATGCAAAAAATAAAGAAATGAAACATGGAATAAAACGTGCTGGCAGAACCTCTAAGTTTACTTTTTTTTTTTTAATCTTGGTTCAGAAACATCGGGTCACCCTTTCAGGTTACTCTGTGATGCTGACAAACCATGATGGTGATTGCCTAAAACAACAGCAGTTAAAACATGCTTTTATGGTATTTTTATGGTATTTATACTTGAGTAATAAATTATTGTCTGATAAAAGAGAAGTCATGCATGCAGCAGGTTACGGACTGTCCCTTTTAACTGCTCTCCCTCAGTTTGATGCCGGTCTAGTTTTGACATGCTGAAATGTTTTGTGCTCTCTCTCTCTCTCTGTCTCTTTCTTACTCTCTGTAGTGAAGAATGTGACTCCTGCCACTGAATCTAGGGCCGGTTAATTGCTGTGAGTGAATAAGTCATAGATGGCAGCAGCAGGCCCTTGGGGCGTAGATCGTTTTCATCCTTCCTCAGCCTCGCCGCCCTACTCAGGTTTTGGCTTTTCACCAGCCCAGCTCATTTTCAGTGGGAATCGTCTGGCATAGCTTACCAGCGTGCTCTGTCAACAGCTGTTACACTAACCTGCCATCGTGTTATTAAAAATAGTCAAATGGTAGTGGCGGTAACGCTGCACGCATGAACAGATTCAGTCATGAGTGAGCATACTGCACAAACACACAGTTTGACCCCCAGATAGTAATGATTATGGGCGAAAACATCAACTTACATTATGCATGCATGTTGGATTTTCTTCAACTGTATCATGCTTTTTTTTTTTTTTTTTGAGGGGAGATTTCAGTCAAAGCCTTTGGTTGATTTTAATCGATTGAGAACAATAGGATATGGCACCACAGGTGGCACATTTGTTTTCTTTCAGACTCTTTGGAGAGACACTGATTTCATTACCCGCAGAACATTTCAAATGAAAAACACACTTCTTCTCCACACATTTCTTCCGGACATGAGTTTATTTATACGCCTCGAGTATAAAACTGTCTCGCCCCTGTGTATCAACACCATCCATCATTGTATGTCATTGTTGCGCTTGTTGAATGCCCTGTCATGTAAATAACTTGAGACTAGGGTTTCGTTGTAGTCAACTGCTCTGCAAAGGTGTGTACAAAATAGGGCTGTGTACTAGTGATATGATGCAGGAGTTACACTTCAATATATTGCAAAATATTGTAATACTATAAGCAATGTGATATCTTGGGTCTTTTTTATGTAATTTTATTAAATCTGTCATAGTATAAACAACACACCGCCAAATGCATACAATCGGAGTAAATAAGATTTTACTTTTTAATGCCGTTGGATCTGCATTTGCATTTATCACAGTCAGCGTCAGAGCACTACTTTAAGAGGGCACATACTCTGAGATGATGCATTTGTTGGCAATTTAAATAAAATGTATATTTATTGAGTATTGACTGAGCTAATTGTTGCACATAAGCTATTACTTAAAAATCAATATTGTGTTTTTGCGAATTAATATGGTATCACAAAACATAATATCACAATACTCTATATTTTCAATATTTCCTTTCACCCCTAACACAGAAGCAGTTGATAAAAGTATTTTACATGGCACAGAACGAGCACAAATATAGATTCTCTCTGTAATTTTATATTCTCACATTTTCTTTTCTACCTCCCTCTCATGATTTTCCAAATGCTTTTTTACACAACCATCACATTGACCAGTAAACTGTGTGTTTACCTACAATACATATCTTCAAATTTCAATGGTCACCGCTAACCCCTCAGCCAGTAAATCAGCGCTGTCTGTTCAGTGAGTCATGCGGTGTTCTTCCTGGGTCGCCTCGGGGCCGTGCTGCCAATCACCCAGATAGATAAGGAGACTGAGGCTGATGGGATTCTCACAGAGATCCAACTTATGGTAAATATCTCCTGACTACACAGAGCGTACGCGTCGTCAACCTGTCAGTCAACTCCTCTGCAGTAACCTAGCCAGTCACGCAATGGCCTACAGCGTGGCTCAACTCCTGGCGGGGACCCTAACTTATTTATTTTATTTATTTACAGTATTTATTATTTTTGATAATTCACCTGTAGTGTTTTTGGTAAATTTTCTGCCACCGCAGCAATTGTTAAATCACAAGGAAACATGATAAATAAAAAGAAATATTATGTACAGTATATTTCTCATAATATATACGGTCACATGCTCTACAAAGAGCTATCTGCACCCCCAGGGAATGAGCCCAGCATCCATACTCTGGATGTTAGTCACACAGGTATTCAACAGGTCATTTAGTCGTAATTTAAGCAATGTTTGGAGTGGTTAGGTCTTTGTTAACCCTATACTCTCCCGCCCCGGGGCTTTTTCCTCTGTGATGCCTATTATGTTGTTTAGGGTAAACAAAAGCTGAAAGGGATTATATTGAGCCGTGGTGCATTTGTTTGAAAATGCTGATTAGATATGACATAAAAAAGAGGAAGACAAAAGAACGGTTCCATGAAAGCATCTCCAAAGAAGAAGAAATGTGTAATTTTTAGTCTTTATTCGTTTTCTCTCTCTGATTAAAACAAAATGGGTGAACCCTTCGCTCCTACCCCCACTTCACTACCAGTTTTGGACAGATATGACTGCCGCAAGAGCAAACTTAAAACAGTGACAATCCTAAACTGCGTATAGGAGGCTATTGTTTTCTTGCACAGTGCAGTCTTTCTTGTGCGTTGCTTTTTTTAATTTTCAAATTATGTATTTAAATTTCAAAGCAATCCTTACCAGATGAGCATTCGCTCATGAGAGGCCATGCATGAAGACAAAGAAAGTGGCTGATTTCAATTGTGTTCTGTCATCTCTTGTTTAGTTTGCTTTACTCGTGGAGGGAGGCTGGGGGTGAGGGGGGCATTATGCACAAAGTTAGCATAACATAAAAGAGAGATTTTTTTTTTTTTGTTTTCGTCCCAGTATGCACGTCACCCCCATAAGTCCAGAGTGTTACAGAGGGATGCACATAATCAATCTCATAACTGCTCACTGTGTCACAGCTGCTGACCATGCAGATGATGGGAGGGACTTGGAGGGTGTAGTTTTTATTGTACTACTGCACATAAATCCCCGTACTATGTGGCCTAATGACAGAGCAGGTTCTGCAGGTGAAGCCCTCAGGGAGGAGAGGAGGAGAATGAGAGCTGAATACATCAATAGGGTGCCATAAAATAAACTTCATTCACAGAAGCACACAAGGTGAGTGATATTGTTTTCTACATTCCGAAATCAATGATCAAGAAGACTTTTTTTTAATCACCTGCATGAAATATAAAGTCACGATAACTAGAGTAGTTTACAGCATCAGACAGTGCAATTACAATTTGTAATACACCACCATAATCAAAACATTACATTGTGTTTTGTTATATCCACCTGAAGCACTACATACATAATAATTAGCATAGAGCTTCGGGCCGGGATAATGCCGGCACGTTTCCCGTGTTTTTGCCTCTGAGCACTAAGAGAAAGTATGAGGTAAGAAGAGCCATTAAGTTACCACTTGTGGTGCTATAAGACCTGGTGAAAGCAGGTCCTTAGGCAGGGGACAGTCTGAGTTCGCCTCTTTGGCCTGACGGATTTCTTCAGAAAGGGAAAACAATTGCAGATGTTTATAAGAGTTTACCAGCAGCAGGTTGTTATTGGAATGCAGGTCGGTCTCTACACGGTCTATTGTATTAAAGGCTTCTGTCCCCACCCCCATCTAACACACACACACACACACACACACACACACACACAGGTGAGTCAAAATATCAGTGGCTAGTCAGGTCCCGGGTAATTAAAGGAGATGGTGATCTTTGTGACCTCACCACACCCGACACTTAGCTTGGCATGTTGTCTGCATATAGCAGCCCTGCCCAACCATGTATACATGACAATAGAGAGCGTCACAAAGCCAGCGGAGAGGACCTGTCTGTGTGTGTGTGTGTGTGTGTGTGTGTGTGTGTGTGTGTGTGTGTGTATTAGTGTGTGAAAAAAAAGAAAAGAAAACACCAACTTTGGTTGTTGTCTCATTATGTTTTAGGCTCTTCTTATTAGATGCCTCATAATTAATAAAAAAAAAACAACTATTTTCATTGTAGATGTGCTGTTATTCTTAACATTTTACTCTCAAATCCTCTTATAAATGTAAACCAGAAGCCACTTATCTCATTTATTCTCCTTAACTAATCCTCCTGTTTTGATCAGCTTGCAAGGTTGATGCTAAATTACACAAAAGTAATGATGGATGTTTGTTGACAGACACGTTCGGGTTTCTGAGAGAGAGATTTACTGAGGAAAAGCTTTGTTTTGTTGTTAGCAGAGCTCAGCAGGTTGAGAGCTTTGTGGCGGTTGCTAACACCAGAGGGCTCTCTTTCTCTCCGATTTATTAGCTCATGGGCACCACTGCAGAAACACATCTGAATGATCACAGACTTGGATTAAATTCATGTACAAATTAAGTCATTTACACTATCCTGGCTCTAAATTGACATAATAAAGAATAAAAGTAATGAAAAGCGATGACAGAGAAAGAAATTAAAGTATAACTGTATGATTGGCAATCATAAGTCATAATATTTTGTTCATATATTTCAGTGATTACCTTTTGTTTATCTATTTTTTCATGGTATGTGATTTGATTCCCAGCTCCTCCCAACAGAAATGTGTCTTTGAACTGAACACCAAAACACACAAACTTGTGTATTCGCTCCACCGTCCTCAGTGTAGAAATGTGTGTGAAGCGAGGCGTTTTTTTAAATGCAGTGCTATTTATGTGCATTTTCACATTTCATTTTTTCCGGTCCATATTGAGTGAAGGGAGGGTGTATTTCCCATAACGACGTCCAAGTAGTGTCTAATTTATTGCCCTAAAAGGGGCAGAGAACTAATCGGCAGGAAGAGGGGACACTGACTGTAGACTTCGTGGTTTGCTCAGAGCGTTTCCCAAGCGACCCTGTGGGTAGTGTTAATTGATGAACCTCTATAATGAATCGGGGCAGATCTTTGCCCCAGGTGAACCCGATCACACTCAGATCAGTGGCGCTGGATATCAAAGCAAGCCGCTTGAAGCTTGAAGCCAAGCCATCTTTGATAAATGCCATGAGTGTCTTAATGTTCACATGATGCAAGGCAGGCGTTCCTGCAGCAGCACTGGGCTCATTGTGCACTTCAAAGTTTCTCCTCTGTACCTTTGATTCGTCACTGTAGTAAACTGTGTTGACTCCAAAAACATTTTTTTTAAAGAGGATTTTTTTTTAATATATATAATGACCACATTATTGGATATGGTCATGACAGGCTGGCTTCAGGTAATCTCTGAGCTATATGTCACTGTAGCCACAGGCTAATGCAAAGGTGTTGCTTTTCATGAAGCCTTAACACAGGCAAAGTTAAACCCTGTAATTATCTGCAACTGGCAACTGGAGATATGAGTTTGGACAGAACCTGCATGTAAATTATGTTAAAGAGGATCGGCTTCACAACTGTGCTGCTGACATCTTGTACGTTGCAGGTTTAAGTCGCAAAAGACTTAATAACTACTGTACAACTGGAGCTGTCATGACTTTTTTTGGTTTGTTCAAGGCTGCAGTTTAACAACTTCTTGACACTAATCTTCTTTATGCCAACAGGAATGCAGTGTCTGCTCTGCTTCGTTTAACACCAAACAATACTTAGCTTAACTCACCAACAACAGCGAGACATCCGTGCAACAGAAGAAAAAGTCAACTAATTGGTTCGCTGTTTGTTGCTCCACAGAGCAGCACGGCGAATAAAAGGGAGCGCAGGCAGCGATTCCTGCAGCCAGCATGAGCTGTGGGCCCCCTCAGGCTCTCTGCCACAGCGCTGAGGCAGGTTACACACTTTGCCTGTTTGTAATTCCCAATGACTGCACTGGCGCTAGGGGCCAGACCTGTAACCCTGAATACAGCCGTCACAAACAGGCCCCGAAAACACAGAAAAAAACCCACGAGCTCCAGTTCAGGTTCTGTCTCTCACTTTTCCTCCCGTCTCTCCCTCTCTCTCTCCCTCTCTCTTCATATATCACTGTACTCCCCGCTGCAGTAAAATGACCCGTGGTTCAACCTTTTTCTGTCCACCAGCAAGTTTTCACATCACTTCCCACTGCTTTTGTTTATCAACAACACAATGTCACGTAGTTCACTGCCGCTAACCCTGCAGACCAGACTGTTTATTTGGTGCTGAGCTAAATTTAGTACACCTGGGAGTGTTTCTGTGATGCCGTGGTCGAAATTTGTAGTTCTTGAAAACTTGCTCGGAAAACTCAACTCAAACTCAAGACTAAACAGACTTGATTTCAGTCGAGCCCAAATCCTCTGCAGGTGATTTAGAAATTACCTTCACATTATTTTACATTACACACAGAGGTATTATGTTATGGGTCTGATATAATTAATGCTTTTTGTGATGGAAAGTGTGGAATCTATGTCCTCTAGGCAATCTACTTGTCAAGGATTTCGCTTTCTTTTTCTGTCCCTCTCTCTGTCTCTCTTTAGTCTCTCTCTGTGTGCACCACGGTTGACCCCCTGCAGACCTCAGGGCGAGTATTTGACTCTGCATCGCATGAGAACACCGCAGCTTTTCCACCCTGATTAAAGCCACTGCCAGAGTGAGTCAGAGCCAGACTTACTATGTGTGCCTACACCCTGCCTCTCTGCCCTGAAAACTCCTCTTTCTTTCTTTCAAGAAACATCTAAAAGGGGTTAAGATATACTATCAGCCAGGCTGCCGAGTCAGGTTCACTTAGCGGGAACACGAGGAACTGTACTCGCAGCGCTTCCACAAGGAAGTCTGGGACACCTGAGGCAGCAGAGGAGGAATTCTTAATGTCACAAATGAATATGCAAATATCACCAAAAGTCATAACACATGCCTTAGTCATGCTCTGATCCGAGAGCAGCCAGGATGCCAGGCAAGCTATATCGCTGCACCAGTGATGCCTGAAGAGCAGAAGCTTTAGCATGAACACGTGAGAGACGGCAGCTTTCAGCCAGGACCATGCCGGTTTGGGATTCACAAACGTCATGTCAGGCATGGAGAGGGAAAACTTTTTATACATTCAGGAAATGAGAAAGTAGGGGTGCACCGATCTGACTTTTTCAGTCCTGATACAGATGATACCTGGGCTTTGGGTATTGGCTGATACTGAGTATCATAATATAAAATATATATATATATATATATATATATATATATATATATATATATATATATATATATATATATATATATATATATATATATATATATATACTGTATACATGTATTTTTTTTAAATCAACAGGAATTACAATTTAAGTGTAAACCTATTTAATTCAACAACAAATTGATCAAAACTTAAACAGGAATTAAAATTCATCCATTATCTATTATCTAACCACTTATCCTTTTCAGGGTCACGCGGGAGCTGGAGCCGATCCCAACTGACACTGGGCGAAGGCGGGGTACACCCCGGATGGGTTGCCAGGGCTGACACATAGAGACAGACAAGCACTTCCAGTCACATTCACACCTTCGAGCATTTCAGAGTCATCATCTAACCTGCATGTCTTTGGACTGTGGGAGGAAACTGCAGATCCTGGAGAAAACCTAACACAGGGAGAACATGCAAACTCCACAGAAAAGAACCCCAAGCAGGATTCGAACCTGCAGCCCTCTTGCTGTGAGGCAACAGTGCTAACCTCAGCACCATTATGCAGTCCAGGAAATAAAAATTCGGTATATAATATACTCTATATATCCATTCATCCATCGAGCCGATCCCAACTGACTATAATGTATATAGTATACATAGAGTTGAATTTAATAGATCAACCCCATTGTCACCGATACCTAATCCAGTTATTTGGTGTCAGTATCGGCCTGATATCCAATCAGGTATCAGTATCGGTGCATCCCTATAAGAAAGAAAGCAAAAAATGAATTGGCAAAAAAGTAAACGAGACAAAGCAAGAAAAAGCCAGAAAGCTGGTCTAACATATTCTCCCCCTCTAGTAGAAACACTGTGACCCATGTCACGAGCCTCTGGCAAAACAGATTCATCATCATCACCATCCGTGTATCCCCTGTGGACCTCTCCGTCCCATTTCCTATCATCCTGAGAACTAAGACTCCTTGTTCCAATTGCTTCGTGGTAACAGCTTTCAACCCGAGATGTAAAACAGGCATCATTTATTGATTGGAGAGTCGTAACGTGCCAGATTGCATAACACTGACAGGTCTGAGCACTGCGTTCAGGGGACACACCTGCGGTAACTCTCTGTTTGAGATATTCTGACAGTAAAGCAGCTCAGGATGACTAACACGACCAGCTCTTAATGTGCTTGACTGCTTAATTGCTGGATTTAATATTGAACATTAAAGCACATTCTTTGGAAAATCTGTTGAGTCACCTGAGTTTTTAGTTGGCGCGCGGCCATTTTCATTTAACTGCCAAGAAGCAATATGTGATTAAGGTCATTACTGTTGGTGATTACTGTTAATAAAGATATATTTGCAGGTCTGTGACAAGATGCACGCCAGTCTCCTGCATGGTCAGACGCTACAGAGACAACACACCCATCCACACCCTTAACTATAAACTTCGCTAATTAAAGGCCATGCTACTTCCTACTTTGGCACAGAACATCCGCATCTGATGTAAATCATGAGGTGCAGAATCGACTAATATTTTCATAAAGTTATTGTAAACATATTGTAGGTTTTATTAGGCTTTTGAAGAAACTACCAGTGCTGTAGTTTTTCATGTGAGGACAGTCTCAGTTCTGTATTTTGTGCATGAAGTACAAGAAGTTTTATTCACGTAAAACTGGACAGTAACAAATGTGATCCATACCAGGAAGTTACTGAGAAAAACTGTCAGCTAATTTTAGATTTTGAGATGCTCTAAAATTCATAATATGCTGTGCTTGAGGATGGGCCCCTCATTTGGAGCCAATTGGTAGCCAAATGACAAAAGCTATGAATTGCCATCTCAAGAGGCAAAATATCAATATTGTGAGTGACTTAAATATATAAGGAAATATCCCCGTCTTTGGAACTGACTAACATTACAGCAGGAAAAAATACCCACAAAGACATTTTAAAGGGAAAAAGGGTTACGCAGGTCAGGGAGTTACAGTCCCCTACATTAAACTTGTGGGAGCAGAAAGCCTAAACACAAGTGAACAAGCATTTCTCAAACATCTGAGCTGATCTCATGGGAAGGCGTTAATAGCACAACATTTTAAGGATAATCCAGGTCATGATAATGGATTTTAGGCTTTCCGTGTGTCATTACACACCACAGGGTTAGCAGTGACAAACAGCTTTTAGTGTGTCATTTAATGCCATGTTGCTTTTATGTTTAGGTGACAAAACTACGGTAAGAGCCGCAATTAGATTTAGACAACACGATTTATTAGGTTTAGGAAAACATCATGGTTAGGCTTAAAATAATGCATTAACTAAGTAAAATATGAATGTATACAACATTTTTGGGACATGAACACTGGCCTCAAGCACTGTTCTCCCGGCTGAAAGTACGATACAGATCCCTGGGCTTTGGGTATCGGCCGATATCGAGTACCGATCTGATACCAGTGTTTAATCAATAAGCTGTATAGTTCACTGTGTGGAAGTGACTGGGATCATTCTTTTATGTGTTAGGCAACAGGCCTGATTTTAACATCACAAATGTGACTGATAAATACATAGATATAAATTTATTTAATTGTGCTGTATTATTGAAATAGTAAATTGTACACCAGTAACTTCAAAGTAAACTTCTTCTTAATACAACAACAAAATGGTCAAAACTTAAACAGGAAGGAAAAAAAATTACAGTATCTAATGTAAATAATATCTAAACATAACACAAATGATCAGCCCCATTGTCACCAATATCCATCCACGTCCCCCCCAACCCACCATAAACCCGCCTTTTATTCTACATCTGTAGCTCTGGGTGAAGCATTTTCACACAGATGCATTTACATTACAGCCAGTTCAGACTATGCGGTGTGAAATGACATGCCAAAAGCAACAATGCTGTTCTTATTGTATGCAAAATGTGTGAGAAATTGCTGTGTCAGTTAAATTACACCATTTGGTGAGACCGGGCTGCAAACATCACAAGCTCATGGCTCATAGAAATGTTGAACAGATAATCATGAGAAATGTGCACCAACCTTTCAGCATAAATTATATAGTGGGAATGGAGAGCATAGGCTCCATGACATTATATATTTTTCACACTTGATGTTAAGACATTTTATATCTGACTCTCAAACGTCAAATGTTCCCCTAGAAGATGAATCTGTTTAGGCCACCATAAGTCAGAATGTCATCACCTTTACCAAAAACGTCGCTGTGGTCATTCCCGTAAGTCGTGGCAGCAAATTTCTGAAAACCCTGTCACGTCCCGAGCTGGCACTTTGTAAGAGCATGTTCTGGGAACATCCGAGGGTTAATGTACAAAGCAGGAAAGTTAAGTGGGCATGTTTTCATTCCGCCTATGTTGCAATCTGTGCAGTTGCAGTGAAAAGCACATGGATCCATCCATACACAACCACACATGCACACACACACCATGGGCTGCACACACACTCTCACATGTGGATGGAAGTAATTAGAGTAGAACAAAGCTGAAAAATTAAAGTGGGGAGGAAATGTTGAAAACATGACTTTGGTAAATGACCTCATAAACACCCAAACCTCTCTCTCCCTCACTCTCTCGCTCTCTCTGTCGCTCCGTCAGTCACAGTTTTACAACCATTTCAGTTGGTTTTTCCTCTGTTTTGTTGTGAAATGTAAATGAAGGACATCAAAAGACTTGCCCTACCTCCATTCTTGTATTCTCTCTCTCTCTCTCTCTCTCTCTCTCTCTCTCTCTCTCTCTCTCTCTCTCTCTCTCTCTCTCTCTCTCTCTCCCACTGTCAGTCCTGCTTGGCTGCTTACTCACTTCATCTGGTCCTCATATGGGCTTCATTCCCCCCTACTGCAATCCAGCCCAAAACTATTTCCTCTTTCAATTTCCAGGGGAAGTTGTTAAATGGTTTCTCAACCAAACAAGCCCTTTCTCTCTCTCTCTCTCTCTCCCTCTCGCTCTCTCTCTCCCTCTCTCCCTCTTTTCCTCCTCGGCTACTTTTTGTACGGCGACTCACACGGGGCCCACAATCAGTCCTGTGTTGTTTAGAACGCAATAATGAACTACCGAGCAATAAAGCTGGGGGAGTGGAAATAAACATTTCCACGCTAAAATGATAACAAATATGGTGAAACTACCCATTAAGAATGTATAAATACATTTAAAAGGGATGTTAACATGGAAATAGACTCATAACTGATAAGTAGCTGGAGCATCCTATGTTTTACACACACACACACACACACACACACACACACACACAGCCTCTTTGTCCCGAGTACGCAGTCAGGCGGGAAGGCGAGCTATAGCCACAGGGCCAGGGAAGCATGCTCATCTGAAGGACGAACACTAACCGGGCAGACTTTCCCCATCTCCCTCCTTTCCACCCCTTTCTCCACCCGCTCTGTGCCCTCTAACCTCGCTACCAGTACAGAGAACAGAGGAAGAGGGGATCTATAAATCCCCCCTCCCCGCCACACTCCTCTACCCTGTTCGTCGGTGGAGAAGGCGAGGCGAGGCAAGGCTGGAGGTGGTGTGTAGCAGGTCTTCAGAGTAAGCTGTGATGACAGGTGTCACTGAGTCTCATGGGCGGACCTGTGACGAGTGTCCTGCTCACTTACAATCCTCACTTTGGCGCTTTTCACAAGTCACGAACTGATGAGTGCCAAAAGAGGTGGTACGAGGATTCATTCGCCCGATTTGTGTTCCCTGGACGCTGGTGTGTGCGTATCACACACGCGCAGATGGGAGCGCACGAATGCCCATGATGCAAAGCGTCAAAATACGGGTGTGCGCAAATCCACACACACATACGCACACACACTCCCTCAAGCCTGGCACCACACACACGCCGGCTGCCAAGCCAGCTTAGTGTAGACCAGGAGAGCGGCTCTGTCTCAGGGCAGGGACACTGCAAATAAAGCCCATAGCTCCATAATGCAGTGGGTAAATGTGATGTGCCGGAGGAGCGGAGAGAAGAAACTCACAGGCACGTCTCTCTTGTTTAACATGATGTACAAAAAGGCTCTGCCGGGTGCAGAGAGGTTGTTCACACTCCTTAAAGTCTTAACCTGATGATAAGTGATGACCAAACAACTTCAATTAAGGCAGTTTGCGTTTCTAAAATGCACTTTATAGACTCATGTTGGCTTTTCAGAAAGGCATACAATCGACTCTGTGAACCAAATTAATTGTTAAAAAAAAAAAAAAAAAAAACAGCATTGGCTTGTTGGTGCCAATGCTTCAAGTACCAGACATCGCTTGTTAAGTTGGTTTGTGTCATGTGAGATCACAGGGTTTTCATGCTTTTTTTTTTTTTCACACTTAGCATGTGATGCAGGATGGAGGGGATGGAGGAAGGCTGAACAAATTCAGAAACAACAATAATCTCAAGCCCAAATTAATCAAAAAAGATTACTAAAGAGAGGCGCTGGATGGGCAAAGTGTTTATGTTCAAGACAACTATGAAACAGCTGTCTGGCTGGCTAGCAGCATGGACAAGGTGCTCACTTTCTCAGCTGCTGAGGGTCGACCGCTGCATTTTTTCTCCCTGTGCCTCTAATGTTGTGATCACAGCAGGACACGGTGGCCAATACAGCCTGGGAGGAGCTGACCATTCGTCAGATCATGGCAATTACCACATTTCCATTTCACTGGGACCCCAGCAGGGATACACACTCTCACGAAGACCCTCTTTTGTACCTGGACGTGGGGCTGCCCTGCCTTCTTTTATCCCGCATTCTCGGTTTGAGGAGGCTAATGAGCACAGGCCCGGTACGTCAGTCCTCCAGGAGGGCGGCTCCCATTCATCCCCTGGTCCCTTCTGTGAAGTCCCATGCGTTTACCGAAGGCCCAGCCTACAGTCAGTCGGTATACACACACCACTCCTCCCTTTGCTTTCTCTCGCCCCTCTGTGCTCACTCTCCCCGCTGAGGTGCACAAACCGCCGCAGCCCCGTTACACCTTTTCACACTGCGCCGGGCTCAAAGGGAGGCTGGTGACGGGGGATAGAGTAGAAAAGAGCTGTGTTTGTTTAAACATGTCTTTAAAAAGCAAAGGGTGGGGGGCGGGCTTGTTAAATTTAGGCCAGTATGGCACCGTTGCACACACCAAGACATGAAGGAGCGAAGCTGCAGCGCTGAGGCTGCTGCTGAAGGCCTTTTAGGTATCACTGCCACTCGGGCGCTTCATAAAGCTGCTTTAAATGCCACCAGAGCTCTTTAACACAACTGTGTGTGTGTGTGTGTGTGTGTGTGTGTGTGTGTGTGTGTGTGTGTGTGTGTGTGTGTGTGTGTGTGTGTGTGTGTGTGTGTGTGTGTGGCCAGATCTTTCTCTATTATTATTCTTATTAAAGCTTTATTTAACCATTTATTAATTAATTAATTTTTTTTATTTATTTATGTCATGCCATGGATATCATCATATTAAAATACGTTCAGTGACCTCTGTTGTTAGTTTGGTTGTTGTTTTTTTTTAGCTTTTTCTTTCATTGAGACTGTGAAATACGTTTCCACGTAGCTTATTTCTGTGGTTGTCTTGTGGTTTATTTTAATGGAATATCAAAAAGGCCTCACTAATTCTTTTAATTAATTTATTAACTCATTTGATAATCAAATGCATGTTTTTCTGCCTCTGATGACTTATGACGTGAAGTGAACCCAGTACTTTATGGCCTTTTACATCACCTTTTACATTTACATTGGTCAATCTGCGTTACATTTCCTTGAGATTTTCCAAGAATAGCTGCGAGTTAATACAGCCACTGACATTTTCATCATTCACTGAATGCAATTAATTTATGGCTCTCCAAAATGCCAAGCCAGTATTTACTACTGTGTTTTACGTAACATCCATGCAATAAAGTCTAATTTCGCCTATTTTTGCTCCAGAAATTCTACATTAACACAAAGAGGTTTTTCAGCGTATCCCATTGAGCTCCATGTGTTTTTCTGACCAAATAAAAATGTCTGAAACACCTAACTCTGTTTGACAGATTCACTGAAGATATTCATGCAGATTACATTTGCTTTCACTTAAAAATCTGCTTTGTGTTGATGCAGCCTATGAGAGTAAACATGTGTTTAGTTACTTTGCATGTCTAATAACAGAAGGTTTTCACGGTTGACTTTGTGCAGCACTGCAGGAAGACGCAGCCCCGTCCCGTTCGTCACGCCTGGACTCTGTCACAGACTTGTCACTGCTTTGATCTCCGACCGCTAGAGCGCCTTATAGGAACCTCACGAATTAGGTTAATTTGCACTAATAACGAGGGTATTTTAATGTCTTAATGAGGGCTGTTGACGTAGACCTCGAGTGTTCATTGTCTCAAAATAATTACTGACGGGCCTGGCTGATATGCATCACGTATGACTGTCAGTAGAAAAGCAGAATCAAGTTAGCATTTTCCTGTAATAGAGTAATGTACTTATGGATCTTATTAGTGAGTTTACCCTTTGAGCTTAATTTTTTTTTTATTATTTCTGCTATGAAAGACAAAAAAACCCCTTTGTAATAGATCTGTATTTTCTACTCAAATCTATAGTGTGTCAGTAAATCATTTTGTCTGCACACTGTCTCCGTCGCTAACTATCTCCATGCAAGCTCAGGACGCTCAAGAGAGGACATTTGCATTTATGCAGATTAAATTAATCTGTTGATCTCCGTGTCTGTCTAATGAAGGAGGCACCGTAGTGTGTGTGGATATGAATGTCTGTATGCATGAGGAGGACGGGTTAATTAGGGAAACTGCGCCTGGGCTTCCCTAAAAGGTCACACTTTGCCAAAGGCTTGAATACATTCCCTGCTCTTGACATGCCACAAAGTGACAAGTGCAATGACAGATTTTTTTTTTTTTTTTTTTTTTTTGGTAGAGAGAGATGGTGAAAGATGTTCAGGGCTTGGTTAATTTTATATACTTTGTGGTCCAATTGTCCCTCTCATTAATACATAGCCCCATGGAGAGTTCAGCTCAAGTCATTACTTTAATTCATTCAGGCCTATTATGTGCATTGTTGAAGGATTTCACTCATTTAGACATAAAACCATAATCTGCCTCAGATTTCTTGAAAACAATAACACATGCACATGTCCTCTAATTGTGAATATAGTCATCAACACAAACGCCTTGAAAACAACATCCCTTTTCTTCCAGAAAGCACTGAACTCATCACAAGACTCATGGGTGTGAAAGTATTTTCCCTGCTTCGTATTTTCTTTGGCTGTCACTTCCCTCTCCGGCTGCGTTGTCTGATGGTTATTGCTTCCTTGTCTCATCAAATTATTCAAATACAACCCACCTGACCTGACAGCCGCGGCCACTGGCTGATATTCACGCACATATATTCCAACAGAAGGCAAAGGGATGGAGGCTCACACTGACTCAACAAAATGAGATAATGAATAGAACATGGTGGCCGTTACATGAGCCCTCTGAAATATGTGTACGGTCTGGCTTGTACGGTGTACGGTGTTTTATTGTCCTCCAACGAACTCATCTCTCTCGCAGGATTAGAACCATCAGCCCGCAGTGGAAGGAATGATCACCATCTTTTCTCTTTCATAATCTCTCTATCAAGTTATCTGTAAGACCACAGCGTTGCTTTTTGATCCCTCCCCACCATGCTGTAACAGTCTCAGAAAGATGTAAAACATCTTTCATGGTTTAATGTTTACAGCCACATGATTGCCTCTAAAGACCTGTGACAGAGACATCGGCTTCTAAAAATAATCAGTTCTGGTCTCACGCTGGAAGAACTAAAGCCATTTTGGTTTGAGATAATGTTTCTTTGTTGACAAGTGATCTAATACTGATGCCAGTTGGGGCTTACAGTAAATGCCTGTAATAATTTCTTATTTTATCATGGTCTGTCAAGCCTAATCACGTTTAGAAAAATGTATTTCGCACAAAGAGATGGTACAATTAACATGCCTACTTGCCTGTCAGCACTTGTTTTTTTTTTTATTGTTTTTGTTTGTTTGCTTATATGTCACAATTAAACTTGGTCTGAGAAACATGTTGTATCAATTTTAAACACAGAGTTCACTGATTAGATAATATTTTGAGTGCAGTCATCCAAAATCATGAGGTGTGATCAGATATATTGATTTCTGTTTAATATAATATCCCATTAATCAAAGTTTTGGCAGCAGAAGCCATTACAATTGATTACTTACAGTACTAAAATACAAATCCTAACTTGTTGGCAATATTATTTATACACTTATTTAAATCTCATGTAGCATAGTTTTTGCAGGAGCGATGATGATCAGATGATATTCTGCTCATTGTGAACATGTGTGCAACTGCAAATGGTCACATTGAGATGTTCACATGAATCTCGATGAGTAATAAGCTCATCTGCACAAAATGTCCCAAAACAGAAATTGCATAAAGTTTTCATTTAACAAGGTCAGGAAGGAAACTTGGGTGACAGATTTTTGCTTTGGTTTTATTGTAGATAATTAAGAACATGTCTCAGCCTACAAAAAAAGTATTGTCAGTGTTTTAGTGACAGACAAACACACATAAGTGAATAATTCCATAACAATACAAAAGCTTGGCATTGCTGTAAAACTACTCTCCTATTGTGAAGCTCATATAAGTTGGTAAATAGCATGTGGTGAAAATTAGAGGCACCATACAGAATCAGTACCGGCTAAACCACACAAGTGTCTCACTGTTTCCTCTGCCATCTCTCTCTCTCTATCTGTCCTTCATTTCCCCACAAGACAAATTTGCACAAAAACTTCAAAGCTCGTGGTTCCTAACCTAGGGGGGCGCCAAAGATCACAGGGGGTGCGCCAGGATTTGTCTGCTCTGAGGTTGTCAAAATTAGATTTGCACATGTACGGTATATCTAAACTCATAACAACACACTTACTGGATGCTTGTACATAGAACTGTTTAAAAAGATATTTTTTGCTGCTTAGTAGGCCACATTCTGTTTAAACCTGGTAAATATGTACAGTGGCAGATAAAAATCAGGCTACACTAATATTATTAGTATTAATAAGTGCCAGAAATACCGTAATATTGTGTGAGCCACATTTTTCCAAAAACTCCAGAGCGTCTCAAAGTCTAGATTTATTGAAAAAAGATAGATGTAATTATTGTTTTTATCAAACCAAATATTCTGCTTCAATCTATATTTGTTGGCATTTAGCCTTTAAAAAACTACATTTTCACTGTAGTCAAAAAACTATTTGCAGTCCTGCTTGTCGCACACAAAGAAAGGCAGCAATCTAACAGCACCATGAATTTCATTTATACAACCACAGTGACACAAAATCTTTCTGCCCTAAAACTATTACAGTAAGCAAAAAAAGATCATGTGTATCTGCATTCGCATAGCGAATCCGTCAAGACGTCATCACTTAATTTATGTTGACGAAACTGCAGAGTTCTATTCATTAAAGAAAGTTGATTTAATAAAACAGACCAACTCATTTAATACACTGAATCACCTTATTCAAGCTGAGGTTTTTGCTTGAGGATTTGTAATTCTTTAAGAGTGATGACTTCATAGTAGGTTGGGAGCCACTGCGCCAGTGCAACTGATTGTTGTCTTTGGCCCTGTTCAGACCTGGTAGTAACATGCATCCTGGGTGATCTGATCACAAGTGGACAGTACAGGTGTGGACGCACTCAAGACACATTGAAGACGCATTGAGATCTGATCCGACCACATTCAAAGGCAGTCTACATTGGCCACATATGGCCACATTCTTTTAGCAGTGTGTACGGGAATGTGTGCTGGGTCACACTGAGGGACCGCCTACTCAACTGACGTCCCGCTGGGATCCGCGGTTCTCTGTGCTTCTCGTGTGAACAGACAGTCAGACACGAGCGGTTGTCTGCCTAACGGCATGGAAACAGCCTCTGTGCTCTACTGTATCCTGTCCCTACAACTGTATTTTATTAAAATATATTATATCTATAAGACTATCAGACTAGGCACCGATCCGATCACAAGTGGTCACCGGAGAGGCATGTGGAGATGTCATGTGTGAACAGATGTATTTAAAGCTGTCCACTTGTGATCACACCACCCAAGATGCACGTAAATACCAGGTCTGAATGGGGCCTTTTTCATAGTGTGCATAAAACAAATAGATTTTAATCAGTCAGTCTGCCATGTTCTTGGATGAAAACAAACAGAGACCAAGGACTCAGAGGAGTTACAACCATCCTGGCTTTCAAAAGTTTGGAGTAGGAGTGCAGTAATTCACATGCCTGACAGGACAAATGTTATTGTAATATACCTGGATGTACAATATATGTGGAAGTATAGATACAGACAGATAAAGCACCATGTTTTTGCCAGTAAGTTAATAATGTTGTTACAGTCTTGCGCTTTAGATCACATCAGCAGTGGATCACGATTGACCTCAGTGTTGATTTGCAGATGAATTTCTATCAATCAGCTCCTTGATAAATAAGTCATCCTTTCTAAACACGCTTCTAATCATCTTTTAAGAATTGCTTCGGCATATTATCTGCTCTCACCAAGCTTTGCATCTAAAAGCACCCGAGATAGTAGCGAGTGGGCTGGTATTAACAGATTTCATACCAACTATTGTGGTGCACCGTGAATCTGGATGAGGCCAAATCCCTCTCCGGGCCGACCTAACCAAACCACAGTGTCTCACTTTGTTTGAATAATATCAAAAAAGAGGTTTGTGCTGACACTGGAAATGACACAAAGCAAACAAGAGCAGTGTAAGTGACACAAAGGATCCAAAAGATAAACACGTATGACTGAATAAATGGATTACATGTTCCCCTTGACAAAGTAGCTTTCTGCACCTCTGGGATTTTGGAGTTTGCCAAGTGTTGACTGCCACGCCCGGGCGAGTGAATAGATTTGGAGGAGAGGGGGTGTGCTGACTGATCCTTGCAGCTTTACGGAGCAGAGTCAGTTTCCAAGGCTGCAGTCATCATCAGATTCATTTTATTAAGTCTATACACAAAACGTGACAGCATTAATGCTCATAACAGCTGTTTTGGCACTCTAGTTTTCCGTGTTTGTTTTACTTGACCAAGAGAATATAGGGGATTTTCCCAGTGATTGTAGTAGAGAAAATGACAACGTTAACTGCTGTAATTCCTTATCCTGTTGAAAGAGCTAAAAAATAACACAGTTTCTTGATTTTCGCCTTGTAAATTGGCCCTACTGTGGTGGTAAAGCAGAGACATTAGTTATATGAGAGTCTGTCAGTGTTGGCAGCTCCACTAGAGATGATAAGAGCAGGGCGCGCTGCAGCATGCCTCTGTTACACATACATTATTTAAAGCACTGTGGGAATTTGACACAGGAGCCAGCCTACTGCAGTGCTCACTCTTTGTACTGTAGTTGGGTTCAACTTTTGAGTTTCAAATTTTTGAAAAAGTAAATCTGAAACTGAAATTTGCCTTTACCAAAGTGCAGAACTGGTCGTGCTTCTCTGCAACAGCCATGAAAATTGCTCTTGATAATGCGAGCGGAGAGGCAAATTGTCTTAAACTCATCAACCTAAAGCAACACACACCTTCCGAGTGCCAGCTCAGTCTGCTAGATGATGCCCCCCCCCCCCCCCCCCCACCTCCCCACTGTCCCTTTGAAGTGTGGACCTGGCAGTAAATTCTTGGGCTCTTTTATGCTCATTCCCATTTCGATTAGTGGGGTTAACAAGCCGCTGCAGCTCAGGCTAATGAGACTGTACCACGGAGAGGGGTCATCAGAGGTGGGGTGGGGGGGCTGAGGATGCATGACTCAGTCCCCTTCCTACTGAGGAGTTAAATGAGATGCTGGGGAATCCTAAACACGCATCGTTATAACTGAACAGCCTCCATAAGTGACAAAATAAAAGGCAAAAAATGAGAAAATCAACATTATTTGCTCTCTGCAATCAGCACATCATTACCTTTTAATGAGGATCTTACCTTAAGTGAATCACATTACTCCCAAGCACATCTCCCCTGCACAAACACGCACACACAAACATGCCTTCTTGCTAACATGGGGGCCCTGTGCGGCCAATCCCGCTGGGGACAGATGGGCAGACAGAGAGGGGGGCCTCATTAAGGCAGGATGTACCAGGATGCAGTAAAACCTCGACTTTCCTTTCCTTTTTTTTCTCCCCAGCACTCCCTCACAGCACACGGTGCTGTTGGAGATCACTAACAGATGGAAAGGAGATAGAGCCGGATCACTTCAGCGACAAAGAAGAGACTGTCTGGCTGTCTTTGTCGCTTCGTTGATGTGCCACAGAAAACTGTTGCTTTTACCTATTCAGTAAAGTCCTATTTATAAATCATGCAATAATGTGAAACAAACAGTGTGTTCAAGTGCCAGAAATACTGTAATATTGTGCCAACATCCTACCCTGTGATTACTTACTCTATGTGTTCATACAGAGCCAGTTGTGATCAAACTGCCAGCATAAAACATTGTGCTAAATTTGTGAACGTAAACAACTTGTGTGTATGCAGCTTGTCTGAGGCGACATGGCAGCCCCACATGGCAGCAGATGGCTAACTATCTGAAAAATAAAAAAATACACCTAAAAATATTGTAATATCACATCAGTTAACTGCACATTCATCACCATTTGCTTTGTCACTGACAGTCTGTAGTAATGTTTCAAGCAAAGAGGAGCAAAAGTGGCAAAATATTTGACGTCGGTGCAGGCTTTCTGGACCTTCATTTGGTCCCAAATCTCTCTCGAGATATTAGAAAGAAATCATCTTATCATGTTAAGATTATAAGGCTTCAAATAGATATTTGCAGTTTATATATTATTTAGGCTGTTGGGGGGCCAGCTGACATTGGGTGAAGGCGGGGTTCACCCTGGACAGGTCGCCAGTCCACCACAGGGCACATAGAGACAGACATCATCATCATCATCATCAGTTAACCTGCATGTCTTTGGACTGTGGGAGGAAGCTGGAGAACCTGGAGAAAACCCACACTAACACAGAGAGAACATGCAAACACAGAAGGGCCCCAGTTTGTACTGGTTACATTTTATTTCAATCAGTTAGAAAAACAAAGTTTAAGTTAAGTCTGATGTTGCCTTACACATAAAGAAACAATCCCAGTCTTCAACACAGTGAGGTAGATTATCAATCAAACACTGGTATTGGATCGCTACTCGGTATCAGCCGATACCCAAGGCCAGGTATCGCTATCGGTACTGAAAAAGTTGAATCTTTGCATCCCTAAACATAGATACAAAGTCTCTTTCGGGGTCTCGTCTAAATTGCAGCCACTCTTTGAAATGCAGGAAGTAAAAACAGGTATAATTCTACAATATTGTCTATATAGTACAGCTTTAAGGACGTTAGCATGTTGAAGTATTAATCTCCATCCCAGATCGCTCCCGTACGAAAACATTAGCCAGCATAATGGACCAGCCCCAGGGCTCCTGTTTTGCACGTAAACACTTTGCGGGGGTCAATACGCTAACAGACCACGGCTCTCCCGCAGAGGTTAAGTGTCTCGACCGAGAGGTCAGGCCATCATTTAACAAATATATCTGCATCCCGTCCAATCCGGGTCACACGCCGGCGTGGAGATGGGCTGTGAGGGCTGGCCAAGTGAGCAGACAAATGAGGAAATGTTAAGGAGCGGGGGGCCCTGTCTTGTCTTGTCTCCAGCAGCATCAGCCCTCCCCTCCCCTGCTGTGTCTGTGGTGTTGTCCTAATCAGGCCAGTCAGCGCTGACACACAGCATACTGTACCGCAGCCCTTCACGGCCCACAGTCCACCAGCATCCCAGCCCCTGTCAGTCTACGCAGCACAGCAGGAAAAAAACAACCCTTCAAAACCTGACATATTTTAGGGACAGATGTTATAATATAGGTGTTTCTTTTACGCCTCCACTTTGCATTTGAAGTCCTGCAGTTCCTCTCATTCATCCTGTCATCTCTCCATCACTGCTTCCCCATCCCACGCCCACATGATCATATAGAGAGAGTGTGAGACAGACGTTCCCTTCAGGGAAATTTGCAGACACAAAGCTTTTAAGCCTGTTGCTCGGAGCGATGGAATGAGCACTGCAGAGAGAAAGAGAGAGAGGGTGAACCTCCGTATCTTTCATATGGGGGTCCCTCCTTAATTTCATCAAGCAGCACCTCGAGGGGAAAACAGCGAGGGCGAGAGGAGGGGCGGAAACAGTGGACATCAGGATGATAATCATAATTCAATTAAAAGGTTACTCACCTACTCGGTCACTCAAGGGAGGAGATGAGCGCCGCTGCTAGAGCTGCATCTTTTCAGTCCTATCACAGCAGCGCCTAATTGAGGCCTATATCTCTCAGTGTGTGTGTGTGTGTGTGTGTGTGTGTGTGTGTGTGTGTGTGTGTGTGTGTGTGTGTGTGTGTGTGTGTGTGTGTGTGTGTGCGTGTGTGTGTGTGTGTGTGTGAATGACAACAAGGGGACCCTCAAACGCCACCCAGGGGCTCCTCTCCTAATTGGTTAATTAATCCTCACAGAGCTCGTCTGCAGGGCCAGCGGCGCTCGGCGTAGTGAGGGAGGGAGAGAGGTAAGGACAGACGGCTGGAGGGATGTTGGGGAGTGAGTGTGTGTGTGTGTGTGTGTGTGTGTGTGTGTGTGTGTGTGTGTGTGTGTGTGTGTGGAGACGGGAAGGGGAGCAAGTTTGACAATGACATCAGAGCAGCAACGCAGCGGATATTATCCCTTAAAGCGCCACATGTTTCTCACTAAGTCTGAAACAATCTGTTTCTTTCATAAGATCTCTGTTTGATTTCGACAGGATAGTTTTTTCAGATCACAGAGATGAAAACTTTAACTACTCTCACTTCTTTCTTTGTGTCTTCTGCGCCACTCTGTCTCTCTTCTTTCTGCTGTGCAGAGAACGGTTACAGTGGGCTGGAGGGAAGGGCAGCCATGTATAGTGCTTGTCTGGGTGATACTCACTAAAAGAGACAAGTATGTAATTTGCCCTCAGATGCAACACAACACACAATCCGTTCTTGCATAATACGCTGGTTGTGTCGGGTAAAATCAGGATTGTCAAGTATACGTGTTACAGCTTCACTTGAGTAAGAGTGATACAAGTATTTCACTTCACTGATAAAGAGCGCTTAATAGCCATATTAGAAAGTAAATGTGTTTATTTTATGGAGTTTTGGCTGACAGTCACTGAGATGGAAGAGCGTTTTTATATTATAGCTTGTGTTTCATTTGTTTATTATAAGATTTAAATTTTCACATCTTTCATTATAAGGACGGCTTGTGTATTTAGCAAAGCATTCATGTGAGTACTACAACAGCACAGTTCACCGAGCCAAGCATCTTCTACAGTATTA
Source organism: Pterois miles (assembly GCA_947000775.1). NCBI lineage: Eukaryota > Metazoa > Chordata > Actinopteri > Perciformes > Scorpaenidae > Pterois > Pterois miles. Next base: position 319,802 of record CAMQGK010000140.1, on the reverse strand, counting down.
CCTGTAAAGTGTGATTGTTTTGTGAGTCATGATGTACCACCTATAGCGCTAATTCCTCCATAACAACAGGCAGTTGATGTTTGTGTCTGCTGTTCAAACCATATTAAATTCCTTCACACTCACACAGAGGGGATCAACAGATGCACACCTGCGCTCAGACACACAAACACACACACACACACACACACACATATGCAGCCTTGTGTAACCTTCTATTGAACAGGTTCAATGAATAAAGGTAAAAGGTTTGATGACTGAGGGAGCCTACATGCACACACTGCAACCCCATCTACACTGATAAAACAAACACAAAATGAGCACACACACACACACATGCACACACACACACACACACACACGGCTATACTGTACATTAGTGGGGACATCACTGGGCAACACAGTCTCACGGCAGTTCGTCAAATAGTTGCAAAATTTAATGTAATTTTTCATGTACAAAGACACGAATTTCCTTTTTTTTCCTGATGCTCAGCATGACTTTCAGCTATATATTTCATGCTTTTTCTTACGACTGTCCAGCAACACATGTCACACGTGTCAAACAATAAAGCAACTTATTTAGGAAAAGACTGTGGTTTAGGTGTAACTCCAGAAGTGCTGTCACTTACATATGGAAGTTACGTGTCAAATAAATTTGACTTCTGGTTTTAAAACACTTTTACTTCCCGGTTCACAATTATGTGGATTACATACAAATTGATTTTGTGCTAACCATCACGGAAAAAAACATGAAATTTTTTAATTTTTTATTTGAATAAATATTTTAAATTTTTTTAATTTTTCCCCAAAATCCAAATTCCACCTCCCCCTAAAAATGACTGTGATGCATGTTGTGTGCAAATGTGGAAGGGCACAGATGTTTTTACAGTAGGAAAAATAAAACCAAATAAATAAGAAATATTTGTCAACTGGCCAGTGTTTGATCAAATGAAGTTTATGTATAATAATATGTGTGGTTCAAGAGCTACATACATATTAGGGCTGGGAAACATGGATAAAATCTTCTATACTGATATGGGTAATTTTTACAATACATATATTGTGATATAGCATGTTTTCTGGTAATTCAATAGTCTAGGCCTTTCTAACAACCACAAGGTAAAAACCTATTTTTGCATACTTATGAATTAAATAGTTGACAAAAAGTACTGTTTTTACTCATTTAATCAAATACTTAAGCACAAAATGATCATATTTTCTGAGAAATCTGAGTTAGCATGCGCTTGTTATTATCACTTTAGACAACAAAAGTGTGTATCATGATCTCTCGATATATGTTTTCATCCCGATACCACTGAAAGACAACAAGTTAGCAAACTTAATTATTGTCCAGCCCTTAATTCTCTTTACAAACCCTCTTGGATCAGCTGGAAAATGCATCGTCGCAAAGCTGAAAGCGGGGCTATTTTTCTGACAACATGAATAAATGACTTTTTAGAGCGACGCTACAAACAAATGATGGATTGCTGTAGATTAAACTACTCAACAGTATGTAAAGAAGTCAAATTTAGCAGAACCTTAAACATCCACAGCAGTAAAATGCAACATACACACCAGTGTAGTAATTGGGGCAGCAGGAAGTAGAGCAATCATCTAGTAATCAGAAGGTTTGATCCCTGGCTCCTCCAGAGAGAGTGTCAAAGTGTCCTTAAGATAAGATAAGATATTCCTTTATTAGTCCCACAGTGGGGAAATTTACAAGTCCTTGAGCAAGACACTGAACCCCTAACCTCTCCATATAGTTTGGGGTATTTTGTTTGAGCTATTCTCATGTAAAAGATGTGGAGTGGAAGAGGTTAAGGTTTCTTTTCACTTTTTTCATTTTCTTTAAAAAAAAAAAAAAAAAATTGTGCAAGAGGTTGCATCATCTAAAAACTCTTAAACTATTTTTAACTTTAAAGTTGGCACCGCTTGTTGTGTGTATGTGTGTGCATGCGCTGGTGTGGAAAGACAGTGAGTGACTTGGGTGGGGCTCAACAGAAAACCACTAAATTACCCAGAAAAACGACAACGTCCATATTTTAAGTCTCATCAGTCAGATCTTCCTCTCTCGTCCAGGTCGTGAATGCAGTGTGACACAAGAAGCAGCCTGCAGGCCTTGGCACGCTCACCTCTGCTGTTTCACCATAAATCAACCATCACTTAGTGTGATACTGGTTTTGATTTTACGCTCAGATGTAAAGTCTTTCTGTGAGGCTTCAGTTACATGGAAAATCTTACTTTGGTTGTGCACTTTGTTTATTTATTCAACTCAAAGTCAGGATAATAGTTTATATGCATAACC